>JAODLD010000042.1:16323688-16337602 GCA_026781065.1 Mormyrops boulengeri | reverse complement strand
GGGGTGGGTGAATAATTACAGTCCATCTGTATTTTCACCCTTCCCATTATTCTGAAGTGGAGTAACTGCACCAATAAGGAGTGTTTTGGATGTTTGTGTGAGTGTGTTTGTGTCTGTGCATCAGTTGATTGTTTACTGGGAGAGTCTGTGTCTGCATCAGTGGCATTTTTACTGGGAGAGTTTGTGTTTGTGTCTGTCCATCAGTTGCTTGTTTACTGGGAGACTGTGTTTGTGTGTCTGTGCATCAGCAGCGTGTTTACTGGGAGAGTCTGTGTTTGTGTCTGTTCCGCAATGGTGTGTTTACTGGGAAAGTGTGTTTGTGCACCAGTGGATGCATAAGACTGACCTTTTTATGGATTTTCCTAAAGTAACCTACTCTTCTTTCAGGTTGTTACACCTACAGTGCTCACAGAATGTCTTGGGACGCTTGTCTAATTCAGTAAAATGTTGCAAATTTGTTTTCTAACAAAAATATGACTTCATTTTTTTGTTTACAAAAATATAAAATCAAATTCGAAACAACCAGAAGTTTTAAGTAAAGCATTCATTTCAAGTTGTAATAAATTGAAACCCAAATTATAGTTCTAAAAGAGCTGTTCTGAGTTATAGTCAATTGGCAAGCAGTCTCATTGGGTGCTTTTTAATTAGTAACACCTTTGCAATAACATCAAATATTTGTGTTTAGTGTCCTGTTAGGAGTCAATTGTACAATTGTAGTTAACAGCAAAATGGCAAGAACAGACCTGAATGAGTCAGATAACTTTTGAGACTTGATAAAAAGAAAATGTCTGTGTGGAAGATATGTGCAGATGTCTTAAACAATGGAATTTTGTTACGAATCCAGTAAACTAGCAACATTTGAATGAATTAAGCAACAAGTCTTTGTGTGAGTACTGTATATGCAGCTTCATTTATGGGTTACAGGATGGAGGTGCTGTGTCTGTACTGTCACATGACTTGTTCTTGCTGGACAGAATGCTTGACGCTTGTTCTCTGACTGGCCAGTGGTGTGTCTTGCATACAGCATCTGGTAAAGGCATATGCACATAGGGGCAGGGTAGTAGGATGTACAGTATATAACAGACCACCCCTTTCTGCAGGAGAGCTCCGGCACTGGTCCTCTACCTCAGGTGTCTCTGCCGCGTTTCTCATGGGTTGGGCTTGATGCCCAGTCCCATCTCTGCCAGACAGCTCAGCCCTGCAGAGTGCAGGCAAAGCGCACAAGGCAGGCCCCATAAATCAGGCACCAGGTCTTCCTACACTCCACAAGGGGTACGCAGAGGACAGAAACAGCCCTGTTGTCACCTTGTCTTTCACAAGCATAGGGTTTCTGAAAAAGTCATTTTTGAAAAACAGCTGTTTACTGTTTTCAGTTTTCAAAAAAACTGCTGTTAGCTGTTTTTACTGTCTTCCATTCTTTTCACTAATTTGACAGCCAAAAGCTTGTTTTTCTGATGAACACCGTTTTATTATATAACTTTTGTGATAAGGTCTAAATCAATACATTTTTACTTCTTATAATAATATTTCAAGAATACAAGTGCATTAAGTGACTTAACGACGATCTTAATTTTGTACAAAAATTCGTACAGACTGAAAAAATTCATTCAGCATCCGTTGATGCCGGTTTAATGGATAGAATCGCGTTGTACAATTTCTGGAGATTTTCAGTGCGCTGGCCAGAGTTCCTGAAGAGCGTGAATTTGGACTTGTGCCCTTGGAAACTGTCTTGCCGTCCGACTGCATCTTTTTGAAGCAACAGATTCAATACATCTTATAGAGACAAGTTCACACTTTCAGCATCATTTGACGACTGTTCGATGACTTCTACATCGTTGACTCCAAATAGACGAGACTTTCCTGTGAAATTTAGCGTAGTTTTTGATGGGGTGACGGATGGATCTTTGAGACTGCGCAAGAGGTTCATGACATCCTTGTTCAATCGCTCTTCAACGCGACCCTTCAAATTTTCCATGAGCTTGGTACTAATACCATTATTCAGGTTAGAGAGCTTGTTGAACATGAATTGTGTCAGCACTCATCAACGTCGCGTCTTCTCGACTTAGATTCTCGACAGCAAGTTTCACGGGTTCCATTGCCTTCAGAAGAGTTTTGAGAGCGTCAAAATCCAATGTCTCAATCATTTCCAGCGCCTTGAATTCGGTTAGTGTCTCACGGATGGCGACTTTTGTGTTCACTAGCGACTCTAACATTGTTGGGATGGAGTTCCAGCGCATCTTCACCTCAAGATGCAGTTCAATCTCGCATCCGAACTCAGCTTTTACTTTAGATTGAAAGACATTATTTCGAACAGTTGATTTTTTGATGAATTTGACGAGCTTGCGCGATTTCTTGAGCAGATCGTGGTAAACGACGTCTCCTTCTACTGTATCATCGCCGATCACTTCCAAGTCTGTACCTGCTTCAAAATTGTCCATCTCATCAATATCATCACTATCCAGGTTTAAATCGTCCATCTCAGTACTCTTTTTGTACAATGTGTCACATACTCCAAGGTGCAGACCATGGTTTAAGCAGAACTGTCCGATGACATCGATGTGGCGAATGTATTTCTTATTTACTGCAGCGCCGTCCTGAGTAGATCCCACCAAATCCCTCTCCATTGATATTACAAAAACACTCAAATGCTGTTTCATTGATTCGCCCATATCGAGAGCAGTGCACGAACGAAATTTGTGTATAAGACCCATCTGCTTTATCACCAATATCAGGAAGGTTGACTCCGAAGAATCTACGTCCTCTCACGGTTGCATATTCAACCAGAGTCATGCTAAACTTTACTCCTCTCTTGAGTTTTCCCTTGATGTCGACAATCATTTTGTTTCTCTTTTCGTCATAATCATCATGCACCAGCTTCATCACATCACATTCGTTCACTGGAAGTTTGAATCCGTCCCGTGAGATTGATTGCCGTATATACTTGTTTCTAGTGATAGCTCTAATCGATATTCCATCAGTAGTCAGATCGGTGACAATCTCCTTCACTCTTTCGCTCCAGGAAATCGGCAATCATTTTTGTTCTCTTCTCGTTCACGGGCTCTTCCTTGGATGTACACCCTCCAGCAGGTTTACCTAAATCAATTCCATGTATTTTCAGATGATTCTTCAACGTTGTCATGGAGTTTCCAGAACATTTGATGATTTTATTGCATCATCCACATTGACCTTCTAGCTCTTTTGCAATTGGATTCTTTCGTTTTACGGCGTATTCCCAAACTGAAGACATTGTTAGCAGAGATGAATTATTCAGTGGTTCTTGTGTATATACTCAATACTAGACTGAAATATTATATTAAAGAATAACAGACGCTGGAGCCGTTTTTGTTCATAGAACTGAACACGAAACTACTTTTTATATTCATACGCAAACAAAGAACAAATTGGATTGGCTGGCGCCAGTTCTAATTACATCAAACTGGAAAAATATATAACAAGAATTAATCATACAATTACAGAGCACATATAAACAGACATGACTGAGAAGAACACCAATATTTGTTGATGCCACAAGATTAATTTGATTAATATCTTACTTGCTTTTTGAAAAATTACTCTTTAATTGTAGTTTTTGGCCTATTTGATAAAATGATCATAACAAATCACTAACACATTCAAAAGAATTTTTTAAAATTTGTTTTCCATTACATATTTCATATTCATAATGAACGTTGGAGCTTCACTTGTAGTATCTTTTTTTGTTTAAAAATTTCGGTTAGAAACAGCAAAACAGTTAGAAAAAAACAGCTGTTTACAGTTTTTTGATTTTGGGCGAAAAACAGCTGTTTTACTGTTACTGTTAAACAGTTACCAGAAACCTTACACAAGCAGTCACGCAGACTGTTGGGCTATATGTTGGGTGTAGCCATGGTTTCAGATAGAGAAAAGGCAAGAACATTCTCAGCATCCGTTACCATGTTCTGTGTCCATGAATTACATTTCCAGGGTACCTGCGGTCATGGAAAACCTGGAAAAGTTTTGGAATTTTGAAATATTTTTTTCAGGCCCTGAATTTTTCGATAGAAAGGAAAAGTTTTGAAAACTAGCCTTGTTCATTTTTGAACAAATGTACGAGCGGAAGTCAATAGTTAACTTCCTTGGTAAACATCCATTTCCGGCAACTTTACCGCGCAGATTTCGCATATTTGAGATCGCTGCTTTTTTGCTCGCTATTCCAGTTTTTATTGTTTTATTTATTTATTTTTTTGCACGTATTTGAATTTTATTGATCAGTTTCCTGTTTTTGACTCTGTTTGCCTCTACCAATCATAAAGTACGTCTAATTAATTTAATATTGGAATTAATTTTCTTAATAATTGAACGGTATTTGCACATGGGCGAAAGTTGTCTACCGTCTGTGTTTTATTTGGTAAGTAGATTGGCCATTATCGTACCAGAAATTTTAGTATTACTATCTGAAACTGCATGATCATCAAATCGGGCATTATTTAATTTTCATGTTTCATATTTTGAGTATAATAATGCATTATTTTAAATTAATTTATTGAAATTGCTGGAAATTTGAGAACTAATGCATCATTAGCAGACCCAAGATTTCAGGTACTAGATTTTAGATTTTATTTTATTTTGTTATTTTTCCTTATACAAATACTGTTCTATCTACTTTAGTTTTACAAACTTGTGGGTTTTGGAAAATTTTCTTATGGTACTGGAAAAGTCATGGAAATTTATTCTGCCAGAATTGGGGGAACTCTGATTTCCCATAGTGCATTGCAGTTGGTGCCCGGCCTACCAGTTTGGAGCTGAAGAATAATGCGATACCACTTTCTCCTTCAGCCTGAATCTCAAGCGAACTTGCAAACTATGCACCTGTGCAAACCACAAATGTCTTTACCCAGCTTTTCCAGGTAATGCACCCCAACACCCCTCAGCTCGCAACTATTAGAAAAGTAACTAATGCGGGTGGTAATGTGATTAATAGTTATTAATGGCACTCATCATTTTTGTGTTATTTTGTCTTGGGGTTTGGATATTAATAACTCTTCTGGACAATTCATTATGTAGACATCTGTCTCTGTTCTGTGTGCATACTTGCATGCAAGTGTGTGTGTGTGTGGTCGCATACATTTATAGTTTCCTCACAATTTGATGATAACTTGCTATTTAATGCCGTGTGTGATGACAGCTCTGCCAGCGACACAGCCATCTTCAGTGTTCACCTTCCTTACTCGCTTTACCGTGATTTCTTTAGATATTATTTCTGCCAGTTATGTTTCATTTGGAGCATTTCTTTAATTGCATTAGTCTAACTGCAGTGCATACAGATTCTTTATGCAATGTTGTCAATTTACTCCTGGGTAAAGGTTGCAGATGGAGTAAAGCTGACTCTCCAAAGTAACAGGAAATTGGACTGCACCACTCCTTCAACATGGTATGGGGGGAAGTGGGGCTTTAGAAATTGCATGATTTTTGTCACTGTTCTATCGAGTTTATTGTAATTTGGTTTAATTATTTTATCTGTCCCCCCTCCTATGTTTTTGGCTGGCCAGCCACTGTGTGTAACTCTTGTTGGCCAGTTATTTGGTTTGCCGTCACTGATAGTTTTTGTATGTAATTTGTAATAAAAATTCCTTAAACTCTGAAATAAGTAAATAAAAACTGTGTTCCTTACGTATGTGATGCCCTCACAACATCCATCCATCCATTTTCTGTACCCACTTGTCCCTATTCCAAGTCCGGAGACTATCCCAGAGGCTATGGGTTCAAGGCACACCAGTCACTCATGCATGCACACCTACACCTAATTTGGTAACTCCAGTTATCCTCAGCATGTTTTTGGACTGGGGGGTGTACTGGGGGGGAAACATGCAAACTCCACACACATGGAGCCACGGTGGAGGCTCTGAAGGCATGTGTCAACTGCTAGCCACGCACCCCCCACCTCCCCAAATCAAAAAACTAAACATGCCAATTCTGTTTCATAACTTATGGTTAAGGTTGTCATAGTTGGAATGAGTCTTTTACCATAGAAGTGGATGGAGAGTCCCTGTGTGTGTGTGTGTGTGTGTGTGTGTGTGAGTGTGAAAGTAATTGTTGCCGAGACGAATTTGCCGAAATGAGATTCGGCATCAGTTGCTTTGCCTGGGGACCTTCTGTACACTTCAGCCTGGCTGCTGTTTGCCTGTGGGGCTTTAGCCGTATTCCCCCAGCCCGCCGGCTGTGGGACGGGCGTTGCCTGCCTGAGGAGAGGCTACATAAGCAGCCTCGTATCTCTGTGCAGTCGGTCAGCATCTTACTGGAGAACATCAGCATGCTTCCGGTCTCCAGAGACACAGGAGATGTCCTGCGGGAAACTAATACTGCGTTGAGGTAAAGATGTATCCTGTTATCGCAGCTGGTCCCCCTACAGAGCCACATGCATGTATGGCAGAGCTACAGTATACTGTATGTCTGACTGTCTGATATGTGCTGAAAAGCATATGGCACTGTTAACACTCCTCCTGGAACTTTGCTACTTTCAGTGAGATGGGTACTATTGAGGAACGATTGTGCTTTATGAGGAAATTTCCTGGGAAGTCACTCCCATTCTAAATGGTCTTCAAACATGCTGGTTTATTAAATGGCTAATGCTGGAAAGGGGTGATGATTTACAGTCTCTGGAGGATGCTGAGAACATGTGACTTGGCGGAGAGAATGGAATTTATTTACTCAGCTGAAATGCAGGAGTAAAGACATAGATAAACAGCTGGAAAATATCCACCTGTCAGTCCAACATGACCCCGGTTAGTTATACAATGAAGACGCAGAACTAGGACTCGTAACTGTTACCAAAGGCTCAATAGTCTAAGAATAAGGCTGGATTAATAGGGACATATATGTGGAAAAGAAAGAGTACACAAAAATATAAATATCTAAACAACACAGAAATAGAATGCAAAAATGCATTGAAATGCATTATAAAACTTGCAAACGTGATTCCAAGCATATTGCTTTAAATTCCGATTAAATCATAAATAATCTTTGGAAATCTGTAATTTAAAATCCAGGAATGACCGTATGAAAGCTTGTCCATTTGTTGAAAACCACTGAGTGAGAATGGGTGTCCATCGTTATAGGCAATATGTTATTTGTTAGCGTGTACTCTGTGACCACAGACTGACCAGCTGGAGATCGGGGCTCAGCGGACCCCAGGGGGCGACCACAGAAATGGCTGTCTGACCCAAGGCCTGCTGCCCGTCCATAACCAGAATGGGATGTGTCTGCATCCTGGGCGATTCATCAGTGTGAACGATGCTGCTGCCTGGCCAATAGGCAGCACAACGACACTGAGAGACCTGCTTGTGAGAAGGCGCTGGCACCTGGCAATGCGGAGCACACAGCCTGACATGGAAGCCTGAGCCTGATACTGAACCCTGAGCCCGACATGGAGCCCTGAGCCCGTGGTGGAGCGCTGAGTCCGACACTGAGCACTGAGCCCAATATGGGGCCCTAACTCCATCACGGAGTACTGAGCCTGAAACAAAGCCCTGAGCCTGACGTGGAGCCCTGAGTCCAACACAGCACTGAGCCCGACGTGGAGCCCTGAGCCCGATGTAGAGTGCTGAGTCTGACACTGAACCCTGAGCCTGACGTGGAGCCCTGAGTCTGACACTGAGCCCTGAGTCCGACATGGAACCCTGAGCTTGACATGGAGCCTTGAGTCCGACACTGAACCCTGAGCCCGATGTGGAGCCCTGAGCCTGACGTGGAGAGTTGAGTTTGATGCTGAGTACTGAGCCCAATGTGGAACCCTGAGCCTGACATGAAGCTCTGAGTCCGACACTGAGCCCTGAGCCTGACATGGAGCCGTGAGTCCGATGTGGAGTGCTGAGCCTGACGTGGAGCATTGAGTTTGACACTGAACCCTGAGCCCAATGCGGAGCCCTGAGTCCAACATGGAGTGCTGAGCCGGACACAGAGCCCTGAGCTGAACACTGAGCCCTGAACCCGACGTGGAACCCTGAGCCTGACATTGGGAGCTGAGTCCGATACAGAGCACTTTCGTAGAAGCCGAAGAAGCTCTTGGTGTGAGAAGGAGACGGATGGATGCCACAGATGGTGCCTGGGTCTGTGCTGTTACACGCTGATGTAAATGAGCTGAGTGAAGGAATGCTGTTATGCTTCAAACAGCAAAATCTGTCTGTGAGGAGGGGAGTTCGGGGGGAGGCACTCATTCTTCTCAGTATTTAAAAGAAATGGTATGTGGAGGAACACAGCCATCCTGCTTGCCTGCATCGTACCTCTTTCAGCTGTAACAGTGGTGACTCCCTGCCTCATAAACCTCTAATTCCAGTGATGTGACCCTGCCTTGCCCCACCCCACCCTACTCAGGTAACCTACTAATCGTTTCTTATTTGGATGAGCGACAAGTAGGCTGCCGCCCTGGAACTTACCTGGTATGAGATTCACCCCCCACACCTGTTTGGCAGTTCCTCCCGTCTGACCCTTGGTGCCCCTGCACCCCCGGGAGGATGCCGAATCACCTAATTAAACTGAGAGCGCGTCAACCAAAGCCCCCACCTGCCTCATTAAACCTATCTTTCCAGCGCCCCCCACTATTTAGTGCTGAAGAAAAAAAAGAAAATCCCACAGCTCTTGGCAGAGAAGGTCAGATAAATGTGAGCGGTGTTCGGGGGGGTGGGGATTTACACCGGCTTTGCTGATTGGATGCCGCTGTGGTGGACAAGCTCACACTGGCCAGGGAGGGACAAATGCGGGGGGGGGGAGAGAGACATGGGGAGAAGAGACATAAACAAATCTCTGCACATGTTCATGTCCCCTCCACCTGAACTCTGATACTATCATGCCAGTTTGTTGGAGAGTACTGTCGAAGTGCTGGATGGAAAATGGCCTTTCAAAGTTATTTACAGGAACCCCCCACCATCAGCCTTTTTACATAAACACTGACGCACAGGACCGTTTGACGTTGATTGCATCCCAAACGTAGGCCGGCCCACAGACCAGTGACAGGCAGACACACAATCCGGCCGTCAGGCTTCACATTGGGCCCATGCATTTATGGGGCCCTGCAAGATCAGAGTGAGGAAACTTGTGCCCTAGGGACAGTGTGATAGCAAGAGCCATTTACTCAGCGTTAACGTCCATGCAGCCAACTGTACCAACAATATATAATGCAATGTTGGATAGATATGCTGCTAAAGCTATAGTTACAGTGGTGAATTACTGATAGATTCAGTGCTACCAGCAGCATAGGGATGGAAACAGCTCATCCACTTGACCTGGGTTAGGATGTCTGCCATTGTTTCACTGGAATGCCAAAGCAAAAATCAGGGACCAGTGTAGAACAAACCTCATTTTGAATAATAGCGTGCAAACATCCTTTTAATTCAGTCCGGAAGCAATCAGAATGACATCAGAATGATGAAGGTGGTCCCTACTTCTGATTATTGCTGGTATGGAGCAGGAGCAAATATTCACTTTTTTGTCTCAAAAGTGATGGTGATGAACAATTACATGATCTACTAGACACTTTTTGTCTAACACTATGTACATCTGAGAGAGACCAGGCCAGGTATCCCTGAAGAAATTTGTTGCTATGGGTCTTGCTCAAGGGTGCAAGGGTGAAATGATTCTTTCAGCCTTGGGATTTGAACCAGTGACCCCCTGCTCCTGGCGAACAATCTTAAGCTTCAGAAGCACACCCCACCCAGAGACAGAGACAGAATCTTATGCTTGTATGTCTTGCTACATCTTGACAATGAGAAATGAATATTAATAGACAATGAAGTTAAGCAATGGCAGCCTTGTGTATAGAAATGATAAAGAATAGCTGATTTATTTTCTATTTTATTGTTTGTATGTAATGCCTCTTCTTAATAATGGGATTTTCAACTTTTGAATGGAGAGTGCCTTTATATTCCGCAGTACAGTATGCTGTGACATTTTGCTAGCTAAATTAACCGCAAGTCCGAAACAGATCCATTAAACAATCATTTTGCAATTTGTCCCTGCGCTGTTTAGTAATTAATGGCATTTGTAATGGTGGATAGGAAATTAAAGTGACTTGTGCATTTTTTTCGTAGTTGCATTAGCACACTAATAGGCTGTGTGTCCATTTGCGGTTATGTTCTTTTATGGGCATGTGCTGGGAGCACTGAACAAACCAATTTCTTCAGAATGCTATAGATTGCCCGACAGTTAATATTAAGATAAATGTCTTTGCACCAACAGGGTGTTATTTGCATTTGAAGCAGTCAGACTGCTATTAAAACAAATGCCTGTTTGACTCACCAGCTGCCACCGACTCTATGCAATAAGTAACTATTCCGTCACATGACCTCCAGCTGCAAGACAACTGATGCACCTGGGATTAATATGGCAGTGTATGGGGGTTGTGGGGTGGGACCACATAGCCCTTATTGGAAGGTTGCCAGTTTGCATCCTCTGGTTTGCAGCATGATACCCCTGATGGACCCTTGACAAGGCCCTCAACCCCAACCTCTCCAGGGGTGCTGGATACTGGCTGACTCTATCCTCTGACCCTTCACCCTGCTCTCTTCTGTATATGTATCTCATGTACAGCATAATGGTATTGGTTTAAACCCACTTTCCCCTGACTATATTTTTAGCTATCATCCTCTTTTTGGACCTGCGTCACTGGTGTTGTTTTGAAGGCTTGGTATAATTATACGCTCATTTACATTACGGTACAGTCATGTGCAGGAATTATATGTGTCTGTATCCGCATAATTCAGCTGACCTTGAGCTGTAATTAATCAAATCTGGTTAGCACCAACTGGAGTCCTTTCATTGTAGTGGCTGTGTAGCACAGTGAGCCGTTGTTACTGTGCTGGTAGATTTTGCCTGGCTATGTGCCTGGTAGGGAGCAAAAAAAACATTGGGGGGGGGGTTCAAATCCCCAGTTTTATTATGTGACTACGTGTCTTCTTGAATTCCAGTAGTTACATGTACTAATGTGACCTGTGAGATGCAGCTTATACATTGCCAGACGGACATGACCTGTCAACTATGTGACTGGAGTTAATTCATCATGTGAATTATGCGGCCTCAAAACCCACAGTTGGTTTCTCCTCATACAGCAGATTTGTTTATATTTCATATTCTCTTGTGCCAGTTTGGGCCCACTGTTTGAGTATGGGAGACAGACCCTGGGAAGTGCCTCTGATTGGTCAATGGTCTGTCACCACGGCCCGATTACCCAATTCCCTCCACCTAACCTTGTGGGTTTTTGTGTGTAGATAGACTTCAGAGCTAGATAAATTTACATAAATTACTAATAGAGCCATATATTTCCAAAGCTCATTATAAGCTCACCATAGCAACATTTTTGACCTGCTGGATATATTCTACATGTTCAATCTTGTTCGCATACTGTGATGAAATGCTCACAGATTCTGTACCAATGCCATTGACCACAAAGCTGAAACATTCACATTAATTTAGCAGTTTTAAGCAGGCAGGAAGTTGGTTGCAGAGTTTAATTCCACTTTATTGCTGCCCATTCTGGAGCTGCTAGATGCAAAGCCCTGCTAATGATCCAGGTGCCCGTGCCATCGCTGATATTTACAAAGCTAGCTTGTTTGCTTCCACCAGAGGACATACATTTAAGTGCCATGTGAAGTCCTGGCATAAAATCAATGTTACCTGGGAAAAATAGGATGGGCTTTATTCCCGCTTTGCACCCATTACTTGTGGACTGTGTGTAGCTGGTAAAGGATAGGTATCTACCAACAGAGGGGGCTAAAGAGCTATCCCAGCTACTCATTGGACACGTATCTGGAGACTGAAGCTTTGCATGCTGTCTGCGTTACTCACAAGAGGGGGGGGCATCTTTTGTGCTCATTTCTGGTGTCTGTTGTTTGTTTTCCATAAGTGGAATCTGAGTGAAAAGCCTCCTTCAGACTTGTATAGATACACGAGTGTTACAATGCGGATTTTGAAGGCTTGAGGCTATCCGCCATTGTTTTTGGGTATGTGGGTATATTGAGGGTGCCAGTGTCCAGGGACTGAGCATGCCTTGAATCTGTGCACTTTGGTAAAGTGGTCGGGCTCAGTGCAGTGATGGCTCCAAGCCGAGTAGCCGATGCCCAGGCAAAAAGACGATGCTTTGGACAGCTGTTCCAACAGAGCCTCAGAGACGCAGCTGTAAGCTTCCTTCCACCACAAGACAATCCTGCCTGCACTCCAGCGGCCAGGAATCACAGGCAGCATTCCAAAGTGCAGGTGGGCCAGCTCCCGGATGGCTTTCTGTCACAGACTCTGCAAATCGTCTTAGTGTTATCTGCTGTGGAACTTTCTCCAGGCTACAAATCGCATTTTAAACCGAATCTCCCACGTACAATTCAAACAGTCTCCTCTGCATTTACGTTCACTCCATTGTTGGCTAATTTAAATACTATTTAGTATATTTGTGTGTATAGCCAATAAGATGTAACACACAAAATGTGTATGAAAATAAAAATTAACAGTGAAGGATTTTAACGAAGTAGCTGCTTCATTGCATTAAGGCAGGTCCCGCTATACTGTAGAGTTTGGAAATTAGTTTTTTGGAAAAGCGTGTGGAGGATGTGTCCTAATGCGTGTTGTGGAGGGCGACAGGTGATTCGCAGTGGCCTCTGTGGCGGTGCGGGGGTGCGCTCAGGATTTACAGTTAGCTCCATGCTAAAATGCTGAGCCTGGGATCTGCCACGGTTAGATGCTGAGCCTGGGATCTGCCATGCTTAAATGAGATCCCGACACTCGACAGCTTTCCATCTCATTCCTGTGAGAAAATTGGCCAGCAAAGGGCTCCATGCAACACAGACGCCTCCGTTTTATGCAATTGCGGAATTATTACTTCCATAAATATTTGATGAAAGGAGATGTTTCATCTATTCATTACAGGGAGAGGGTGGTATGTGTTCATTAGTGTGGGGATGAGTAACAGTCTTTAATACTCTTTGTTTATGCTGAAAGGTCACATGGGAGGGGCACCAATGAATATGCACATGGTGGTCCAGGCTCCCCCCCATTGACTTCACATACAGCTGCTTCTTCTCTGCCTTAAATTAAAACAATTAAAGTCGCTTTGGTGACATGTATGCACAGGGATGCTGCCAGTGCACCCCTCACCCCCCCCCATCAGGGCTTCATTGGCCACATGCAACTGGGCTTTTTCCTGTATGCGCCATGGTCACCAGGGGGCCTTGTTTCCTGGTTCAGTATGGGGTGAGAGGGGGAGCGCATTCGAAATGGGGCGGCCTGGCTGGCTGATGGTAGGGGTTTCAGCTTCCCCCAGCATCTGGCTCAAAGGGGGCTTATGTTTATGTATGTAGCTGGTCGCTTGATGGGGGGGGGGGGGCACATGCCCCTGATAAAAGGCCCCACAAGTGCCAGTGCCAGCCATCTAAGGCTCCACCCCAGCTTTTAATTGTGCCTGGCCTTGCATTCTCTGCCCCCCCATCTCCTAACCCCTCACACACCCTCATTACCCCCCTCCCCCCAATATTTACTTTACAGTCACTGTTCCAATTTATGCTGTAAAACTTATGTGCATGAAGTATGTGTGCATGATGTATCCAGCTAAGATGGTTACACAAGCTCCCTAATTGGGAGCTTTTAAATGAAACCATCTATACCCAGGGGAAGCCTGTAAACATCCCACTGCAGTTGCGTAAGATACCTGCAGGACACGTCTTACTCTTATCTACTGATATCTGACATATATTACATACGTATTCTTTAAATATCAGCTGCTTGGGCTCCAATTAGCTAAAATGCTGATTATTGTTGAGGATTCACTGTATCTTTGTAAGTCTCCACTGAACATGGTTTTTTCTTCCAGTATTTTAACTCCAACAGAACTCTAAAAGCTGAAATCACTAATTTGCAGGATAGTAAGGGCCTTAAAATTGAAAATGAAATTGATATAGTGAA
>JAODLD010000042.1:16300480-16313895 GCA_026781065.1 Mormyrops boulengeri | reverse complement strand
ACTTTACCTTTTGAAAACAGGATAGCACTGGCTTTCATCACTTCAGTAGGAAAACACAAAATGGCGTCTTTCGGCATCTTTCAATTCTGAAGGCTACTTTAGAATTTATGCTGCCAGTCGCCAAGTCAATATAAGGATATTTCAAGGCATTTGTAGTTTTCTTTTTGGTACATTTTCCATGCTATCATTTATACTGTCTTTTCACAGATGATAAAACACCTTGGCCAGTCTAACCCAATATTTACTTAATACTTACTAGCACTTACAAAGGCTGAAGCTCTCTTTGAATACAATGCAACTTCCAATTAAATTTGTGTGAACATGGCCAATGACATAAGTCTGTGTTTGTGAAACTCAGAAAGCTATTAATTTCATGGCTAACAGGCTTTTATATCCTTTTGTTAAGCTTTAACCATTTAACATGTATCTGAAGTTGGAAATTTATAGCAGTACTGTAGATTTACCCAGACTGACGTCCTTATCTTTGACTGAGGTTCATGCTACTTCGCAAACTTGTGGGATGTGTCTCTAACGAGGGTCTGCATGCACACTCCCCCATACTTACAAGACTCCTTTACTTCTCTCTGCTCTCCATCTGTCAGGATTGTCTAATCTTATGCTTTGCTGTCCAACAGAGGACTCCGGCAACAAAGCCGCCATAAAGATTTATGGCAGGAATTAAAGTTTTTGACGCCGGCATCAGGGCAGTGAGCAGCCCTGAGGCCTGTTTAACTGGAGGGCGTGATTTTGAAAAATAGCGATGACCTGCATCCCTGATGCATTGGACTGCAGGCTCTCTCATACCTCACTGCTCCTTCATCACGGAGAAGAACATCTGCATCACAAATGAATGTGATTAGCTGGAGGACAAGAGGACAAATGAGAGGAGGTAAGGTAAGCAGCTGAAAAACTGAGTGAATTATTCTTGAATCCTTCTATTATCTGTGATGTTACCTGTGAGTGAACCTGGTACTACAGCACCTCTCAGTGACCAACAGACAAGCACAGATCACAGAGGGCCAAGACACTGGTATTTGCTGCGATACTCTATATATACACTGCTGATAATATTAAATGCTAAGATACTAGCTTTGATTCATTCAAATTAATATCCACTTTTACTACGCTTTTTAATATTTCAATTGTAACATTACACATCCCAGAGTTTGATTATGCCGATTAACCAACAGAGAGTCATACAGGTAACATAGTGAGAACACATGGTAAAAGCACATTATACATGTCACAAGAGCAGCAAGCCACACATCCAGCGAGCCACACCCAGCCTCTGCTGAATACTCGACACACCCGTAATAATCAAGACAACAAAACAGCACAAGGTCTCAATTCCTCCTTTGGGAGGTATTGGGTGTCACACCATACTTTTATGGCAGGTTTTCACTGCCACCAAGAACCGAGCCGTACCCGAGTCAAACTATGAAAAGACAGTTTTCTACTATAAATTATCCAAGCTGTTCCTGATTTGTACCCACGCTGGCAAACCCTGCTTACTAGCGGGGCCGAAAGTGTGACTGATCCGAGCTGCTTGCATCACCACCATCTGATTGGTTGAAATGCATGACAAGAAAGAACTTGTTATCTGCATGGATTATCTGAAAGAAAAAGGGCATAGTCCATGTGATTTTGAGAAAACAACTTTGGTTATGTGGAGATCAAGAGAAAAATAAGCTGTAATCTCGACATAAAACATAAAAAGATAATGATGGATGCCCTCTATGGGCTTCTGTAAGATGCAGAGTTGCAGTGAAACCCTACAAACAAAGCAGGTGCGTGTCCATGTAAAGAGGGCAGGTTAAACCTTCCCTGCTTTAAGTGTTAAGTTCTTAGTAATGAATGGAAAACAAAGTTATATTTGTCTCCTTCTTTCTGATATGAAAAAGGATCGGATCTGTGACTCAAAACCACAATACAATCCAAACTAAGATTTTTGTGGTCCACTGCAGCCCTAATTCTAATTGTGCTAGCATTTGATACTAGCATAGCACAGAAATTCTCACAGACGTGCTATCGGAAATTAGCGCATTGCAAATCATGTTGTACACCTTGTTGAGAAACACTGCTTTAGGGCTACTAGGGACGAGCTCAGCCATGCTGCCATCCTAATAACACAGGAGAGAGGTTAGAATCATAATGTTTCTTATTATAACATGGCACAGTTATTTAATATAGTGCAACATCTCTTGAATACGAAGTTCCAAAAACATTACTTTCCATAAACCTTTCTTTCCGTTGGCTTTTTCCATAAACTTGGTCTCTCTGTAGGTTCCTCCCAGACAGGCATGCCACTCTGCTTTACTGGAGTTAAGTCAATAAAAGAGAATTGAGTGTTGGGGGTTCACTAATGGTAATTGGGTTTAGTTCCTGGAGTCAAAATCCCAGTTTCCTGCTACCTTGGAAAGAATTCCATTAAGGTTTCAGAAGCGTGCAATGTGCATTAGTGCAATCTGAATAGTTTTTAAGGTGACCACTAGTGGAAAATTGTGTCCACAATGGTTGCATAATTGGCAATGTAAGTGTAATTATATATGACTGGAATCCAATTGATAAATGTAAAATACATGCCTGGAGCAAACATGAGGGGCTTTGCATGGATCAGCCGGCTTTTTGTAGCTCAGACCTTTCAGACTGCACTCTGTGACTGTCTACGCTTCTGGCTGAGCCTATCAGTAATCCTGTCACCTGCTCTCTGCCGGATCTCTGCCCGTTTGATTGAATCTGGCATTTTATTGCATTTTCTATGCGTGTCCCATCTCATCTGCCTTGACCAATCACAGCGAATGCAGGGGGAAAAGAAACAGACAAACTGAAGAAAGAGAGAAGTCAATGGCATTGATGTCAGCATTAATGTCAAAAGTGTCGGCGAGCCATTCTGACAGTCTACCTTAAAACCTCTCTTCCAAGATTCCTGCTTCTCTGTGGGAAAATTGGCAGAAACACCAGACTTTAGAAATTCAATACGTGTTGTATTTTCTGTCTATTCAGAGTTAAACGTATGATAAAAAGAAGGTGTTTTTGAAAAACACTATATATATAAAATTCCTCCAAACAAACTCATGAATATCATTACTCAGGATAACTATGTGAGTATTTCTTTTTTGCGGATCGATAGTTGGCTGCCTCTTTTTCAGACGACAGGAGAAGAGACTTTCCAGTCTGTATGCTCCTGTCGCCAGATTCTTTATACTGTAAATTGGCACTTAGGCTTTGAGTGTTTCTGGAAAAGGCTTCTTTTCAGCGCCCCCCCATGGACACTTTGATGTGCGGTCACAGTGGATCAAAGACGCGGCCGGCTGCCTCCACTCCAGGTGTGTTCGGTGGCTTTTATCTCTGGGAAAAAAAGGCCACATTCATTGCCCAAACAACCCAAGGGAGACTTGGGGTGCTGGTGATCCCTTCTTACCCCTTTTGTGTCCATACTCACATTGCAAAATAACCCCACGGTTATATCCATACATAGGAATCCCTAACCTGTTTTTGCAAGCCATCCTTTCTGTAGGCAATGAATTCCCGCCCGGAATATTCCTTTAGAGTCTTTCCATTGTTATGGAAGAACAGCAACAAAACCAAGACTCATACAGCTTTCATATTTACACCCTGTTGTTTTTGTTCAGGAGGAACTGAAAGACAAGCCTCATTTGTCTCCATGGTGCTCTCAGTACAATAACTTGCACTCTACAGCTTGATTTTATCATGGTTGACTCTATAAACCGAAGACCACGGCATTTTGGCACCCTTATTGTGTTTCTCTTTAAAAACATTATCTTCTGGCTTGCCGTTACCACAACACCATGCGGACCATAATGCCAAAGGTACAAATGCAGATGAATATTTCGTTTCATTGCCCTGCCAATTTTATGGAATCTATCACATTATTCAAGCGATAGTTACACTAGCACACAGGACACATGATTTGTCAGACACTCATTTTCTCATTAATAGCAAATTTCATGCCCGTATTTCTCAAATGCAAACATAAATCATGCAATGCTCACAAATGGGACGATTATTGCATTTTCATGTACTAAATCTGATTATTTTATTTCTAGTGAATGAAATTAAGAGACCATCTACAGGCGAGGACGCAAAGTGCAGATTGACAGGCGAGCCGGAGATAGCAGATGAGGTCTGACCCTGAATGCTCACACTGCTTAATAAGCATTCATCCCTTATCTGTGCCTCACAATGCCTTCTGTTCTTTTTCTTTCCCAACTGACATTTTTACTTTTACCTCCGATTCCCAGGCATTTCAGTTATTAATGAAGTTTGACTTCCCCGTACAAATTATGCATGAAATGATTCACTGATGTGAACATCGAGCTACTCTACTGTAACATCTGCCATGAAGCGCATGTTTCTTACACAGAAGTGGTAAAAGTGTAGCTAGCTGAAGGTGCAGGTTAGCATGGAGACCCTGAGGAGCCAGCCGCCTCGCTCACACACGCTTGTGCACACACTGGGTATGGATCGGCGAGGCATCGCTCATGCTCGAGCTTAGCGCTGCCCGCAAGCACACGACACTCCCCTGCATAATGAGGCCATTGATTCATGCTCTTCCCCTGCCTCGCGATTGATTGGGGAACAAATGCAGGCTTTTCAGCTTTGGAAGCACCTCAGTGACACCCACCTCCCCTCTCCCTTTTTGTCAGCACAATCGCAGCCCAAGTAAGAACGATAACAGCCCAAAGGAAACATTTTGAAGTTTATCATATTTCTGACAGCTCTCTTTGTTTGTGCATTGTGAGAGACATCATGATAGCTCTGTGTGTCCCCCACAATGTAATAAAAACCCGATATTTTGACGTTGTGTGGACCATTTTAGAGGTTCCCACAAAGATCTGTGAAAGCAATCAACAAACTAAAAATGCCAAAAGTGTTTTGTTTGGTTATTTGTGATTAAGGTTAGGCCTGGGTAGGGGTTAAGATAGTCGTATGGGGATTAGAGTTTTTTCCCATAGAAATTAATAGAGAGTCCCCACTAAGATATAATTACAAACCTGTTTGTGTGGTAGGATTTGGGGAGGTTAGTGTTATGAAATTAGTAGATGAATGTCTGAGAGCGGCGGGCTGCGGTCATGAGGCCCGCAGGAGTGCAGAACTAGTGCTGCGTGCTGATTGGCTACTTAGCTCTGCCAGCTGTCACGTCCTTCTAGACACGACTACTGTACTTTAGCTTAGAATCTAGTGTTCATTTCGAAAATCATGTATTTGAGTGTGTTGAGAGTCCTGAAACTCATGTCGACTCTCTTATTTAGTGCCAGTGATGTCTAAACTAATAATGGAGGATTCTGAAAGCAGAGCCAGAAAAGAATTCCTGTCTGTGAGCTTCATTTTGGAGCAGGATGCCAGGTAGAGCTGAAGAGTCAGAACACCTCCTCGGAGTGTCAAGGCTATAAACCGCAACACTTCCGGAAAACAGCACATTACCCATTCAAGTCATTTATTCATGCCCAGGCATGTTTCCTTATGTGCAGTTTGCTTTTACACCATGGGAAGAGTAAAATTTGTAGTCCAGTGAGAAAGAAGAACTTGCTAAAGGACGGGCTGATGAGCACAAGTCCCCCACTGACTCTGCCAGAAACTATGTTGCTGCCCCTTCCGCTCTGGCCTTAGAAGAATGCAGCCCAGGGATTTCTCCACACGTATGGGAAAAGGTCAGCTCTGCCAGGGAGCCAGCCCGTACTTAGGATCACCTCCACCCTTCCGTCCCCATTGAAATCTCTCAGCACAGAGCTGACCTTTGAGAAGAATGCAAGCGTGACATCCAATATTTGTTTAAAGACGGGGGAAAAAAGGCAGCAACATTGATTGTGTGGGGACAGGCAGGGGATGTGGCAGGACTGAGTAATTTACTGCGAATATGGCAGGTTGGTGCCGCACAGGCAGCTGGGTGAGTGGCTTTGTGACTGACGGAGCACAAGCCGCAGCTGAAAAAATCGTTTCCCCCCAGAATGATCAATGCTAAGTGTGTGTCAGGGAGCTCTGTTTATTCTGGTCTGCTTGCATCAGATATCATAGTCAACCAACTCACAACATTCACAGTTCTCTTACTCCTAGTCCTTGCCATTTCATGGGCTGTCAGAATCTCAAATTTTATTTTATGCGCAAAGTTTTCTAGTTTACTGATTCATATATGTGGAAATTTCATTTGGTGGTATATTTCACTAAAATTTCTGCACTGTATATAGTTCTAACAGCTCAAGATGTAGTTATATGTAGTATTATAGGCACTCATAATGCATAACAAACACGGCTATAATGTGTTATGCCTTTTTATAAATATGTATATGTATAATGTTTATAATGCTTTATGAATGCATTATAATTTGCTATGAATGTATTTATAAATTACTAAAAACATGGCCTGAAGTAAAATGTTACTCATCAATGTTTTGACCCGGTCCATGTGTTAATCAAGTGATAGGAGGGTTGCAGATGTTGAGTGATGTTGTCTGAGCTTTGCAGATTTCCCTTGAAACATTGTGATGGATTTTCAGGGATCTTCATTGTGAACAGCGGCCCATTTTTCTGCAGTGGACATGGTGCTGCCATCCAGAATGTTCTTTCATGCAACAGAAGAGCATCTGTTGTGCTCTCGCTTGTCGTCCACAATTCAGCGCCGATCTGAAGTTCATGAACACGGTGACCTTGAGTCTTTGTGTCGGAAGTCTCCATGACAGGGAGGAGAGGCCACGTTGCAGCTGTGTGTGCATTTTCGTAATAATTCACTAACATTTTATGTCCTGCGCTCTTCTTTTAAGAATTTGCTTTTTAAAGTAGAACGACAGTAAAGCTGTTTTTTTTTTCTTGTCTTCTGCTGAGTAAAGTCAAGGTGAATTTGCAAGTTTTCCATTTGTTGTGCTCCTTTAAAAACTATTGTGGCCTCAAGAGAAAATGAAATGACAGGTCTGGGTAGAATCTATTGAAAGACCACCTGAGGCAAATGATATACTATAAATGTAACATTTTGTCTGATTTATTTTTTTCTGATTTCAATTCTTTGTCAAACTGGGATGTCCTTCGGTCCAACGCGGAAATATAAATGTAAATGCCTTTGTGCCCTCTTCGTTTATCTGTGTTTTATCATGGTGAAAAGACTCCCCATTTATAAATGAAATGCTGCACCTGTTTTGTTTTTAATCAAGACACAATATTCCTTTGTCAGAGAGAAGGATTACATTTGGTCAGAAATTGGCAACAGTTCGCATCTCTGTTTTTTTCCTCATAGCCTCTCCATCAGATGAATTGAGGCAGACAGGAAGTTTGATTAGTATTCTTTTTTAGACTGAAGGGGGTATAGTGAGGTTTCTGCTCTCTGGTGATTCACATTACCTCGCTTTACACCTTTTACAGTGTGGCCCGAACAAAAGCTGCTTGGGTGTATTTCACACATCTTTATTAACCCTGAATCCTCAGATGGGTCTGGGTTTAGGAGCAGGACTAATTGGGGGTGGTTATGTGCCTAGTGGAGCATATATTTTTGTGAGCCAAAGAGAGCTAGAATCATCCATATCAATTTCTTCCATTTTGACAAGGATATTTACATTTACAGGGTGTTGTGGGAGCTAATGGCTCCACCATCTGGAACCAACCACGGGACACTGGCCCTGGGAAGGCGGGGATAAGGGTGCCTGACTGCTGCCCATGTGACCAAATAAGTGGCGCAAAAATACGTGTGTCGCTGAAATGCATAGTAGTTGTACAAGGCTGAATTATCTACTGGAACAATGTTCTAATGTTTCACGGAATATGCATAACCTGGCAGCACATCAGGCCTGAAAATTATTTGACTGAATGAGTGATGCTTATTTCTCTCCTGAAGTTTAAATGCTAAACTTAAAGAAACCATTGGACATTGCAATGTAATAGCATGAGAAAAGCAAAAAAAGCACTGGTTTAACAAATATCCACTGCTCAACAACTCTGTTTACTTAACAGACTGAAAAATGTCCATCACCATTTATAAGAGGTAATATAATAGTTCATAAAGGATATCCTTGGCCTGCTTTGCAATGTTCTCACATTGATTGATCAGTCATGTGTCTGTAGCATTGGCGTCGTTGAGTCCGATCACTCAGGGCTATAGCCCTGAGTATTTTAGCCCTGATGCCAATCTTCCTTCAAAATGGAAATAAGTAAAGCCCCAGGTAAACTTAACTGAGCCCCTGATCTTTTCAATAGCTAGAAACTCCCCTGGTCTATTTATTCCTTGCCAGCTGTGTGAATATGTCGGTGTAGGCCTGTCTTGGCATAAATGCTGGGTATATGCAAACATTTTTGTGTTCTCTAATATACATGCTAATATAACCTGCATAAGTTATACACTGTTACTGATATTTTTCTAAAATGTGATTCTCATATATGGCATTAATTGTTCATTGGAAGCAGTGTAATGTATCAATGGCAAAAATACTGTCAAAATCCTATGAGATCTTGTACTTCAGCCATTGGTAGCCTTAATTTTCACTAATTTGATTTAATACTTTTTCATATTTCTTAATGACCCCAGTATAGGAGAAAAATGAATCCCAGGGATATATTATCGGAAAATTCTTCTTCAAGCCGTTATGCATTATGTAAAAAATAAGACAATGTTCTTGTGTAATTGGTCTTTCTCCATCATTTTATCACATTAACTCTGAAGCTGATGGAAAATCAAATCATTTTATAAGCCAACTGAAGAACCTCTCAGGATTTTCTTTGTCTGCTATTTTGTGCCAGCGTTTTAGATTACAGTCTCTGCCTCTGACTCTCTTCCACCTGTGCCATTTTGCCATTTACTGCAGAAGGCTGGTTAGCATAGTCCCAGTAGACTAGGTTACAAACCCTTACGTAGGACATCCTTCGGTGTTTATAATTTAGCAACGTAGATGAGATTTTTTTTCTCCACAATATTATATCATTTGTAATGTAATTTCAATTTTGTTTTCTTTCCCTTGCAAATTTTAACAAAAATATTTTTTTGGTAATACTTTCTATGAATGCCATGTCTGTAAGAATCTATTAACACATTCATAACACGGTATAATGCACTCATAAAGCATTCTAAGTATGGCTATAAATATTTATGAAAAGGCACAACACATTATAGCCATGTATTTGATGCATTATGAATGCTTTATAAAGCTGTCATGTATAATGCACTATAGATACCTTCATAATGCCGTACAAAGCACCCTTAATTCTTATAACGACTATTATAATGGATTATGAAGGTATCTACAGTGCATTACAGATAAGAGCTTCATCAGAGCTTAATGAAGTATTATAATCAACAATATAATGCCTTATAAATGTCAGTAGGAGATGCTGTAATGCTGTATTAATTCTTATACTGACCCTTATGATACATAATGAGGTCAGAGCAGGTTGTATCTGCTGCACAGACTGAGGTCCTTTGGAGTGCAGGGGCCACTCCTGAAGACCTTTTTTTTTGATTCTGTGGTGGCATCAGCCATCTTCTATGGTGTGGTCTGTTGGGGCAGCAGCATTTCTACTGGGGAGAGGAAAAAACTGAACAGGCTGATTAAAAAAGCCAGCTCTGTCTTGGGGCGCCCCCTCGACTCAGTGGAGGTGGTGAGCGACAGGAGAACGTTGGCTAAGCTACATTCCCTGTTGGAGGACATCTCCCACCCATTACAGGACACACTGTCAGTACTGAGCAGCTCCATCAGCGACAGACTGCTGCATCCAAGGTGTGCGACAGAGAGATACCGCAGGTCTTTTCTTCCATCTGCCATCAGACTTTACAACGAACCATAAGCACATACCTAATCCCATGCTCATATACTCCCACACATATATTGAGACAGTTTTTATGTTACAATACTCGTTTTATTGCTGCTAATAACATGTGTATATATACATATCTATCTATTTATTTATTTATTTATCTATCAATCAATATAACCTACATTACATTTATACTTTATTTTCGGCATATTGTACAGTTCTTGATCGTATTGTATATATTGTATTTTATTTTTTATTGTTTAATATTACTGCTATTGCTTAAGGACTTTCTGCATTCTGCTTATTTCTGTTGCACTGTCCACTTTGCTGCTGTAAAATGCAAATTCCCCACCTGTGGGACCGATAAAGGCTATCTTATCTTATCTTATCTTTTATCTTATCTTATCTTATCTTATCGTATCGTGTCGTATCTATAATGCATTTCGGATGACAACTTTAAGTAAAATGTGTTTTTCACAGCTCGTTTTCACAATAGGTTTCATTAACAATAACCTTGTACTCTCCTGATATATAATGACCTGGGAAAGGTGTTATCAAGAAGCAAATTATCTTTTTGAAATCATTTAGGGGGTAAAAGCTTGATTTCATTTAGGGTTGCTGCTTTAAAATGTAATAAATGTGCAGGCCCACCCTGGGCAGGAGAACCTTATTACTTGTCAGTCATTATATTCTCCGATGAGATTGTCTTGCTTTTTCAAGAAAATATCATTTAAACTGTGACCTATTAAAGAGAAGAATATGTGATCCCCAAGTACAGCCTGATTAAAGTGCTGGTGATTGAACTGAGCTGCAGCTGAAATATTGGTTACATAGATGACCCCCGGTACAGGCTGATCATTACTGCAGGTGCCGCCAAGCAAGCTGTCTTCCACTGAGAAGTAGTGCAAAAACAAGCTTTACAAAATGACCCCAATTGCCAAGTAAATATAAAACAATTTATGTAAAGCCAATAGCAAAATAAAACATTTTCACAAGCCTTCTGTAACATATTTCAACATTACTAAACTGGCAAACAGTGCAAGCTGTTAATGTCTTTCATGAACTGTTATTTCTAACCAGCAGTGGTTCATGCTCTTTGGAGAATAACTAGAATTAAAAAAAAGTTGTGTGTTTATTTATTCATGTGTTTATTTATGTATTATTTACCCTGATGATGATAAACAATTGGAAGTTGGTTGTATGGATGGATGGATGGATGGATGGCTTGTTCTGTCTTGTCTGACTTGTGTAGCGTGCCTAAATCTTACACTTTAATCCAACATTTGGTTTAGGTTAGCTGGGGTGCAGGTTACAGGAAGTCTTCATAAGTCTGTATAGACATGGCAGGCCGGTGCTGATCAGAGGCACCCTCTGTGCTCCAAATGGGCACAGCTGACTTCGAGGTTCTTCCCAAGACACCTTTCCACTGCACTAATGCTTTGTGGGAGCAAAGACTAGGTCTTTCATCACCATCCGATAATTGCTTTTGATTTGACAACAGGGCGTTCTTAGTTTTGTAGCCTTTGCTTTTGTTCTTTTCTCTCTCTGAGTTACAAAGCTGGATGGAGGCTTTTGTAGCTGTATTTCACCAGGATAGTTAGAAGGAAAAACTTTTTTTCCTGTTTTCATTCCACTAACATTATTTTCGCTTTATGTGACTCTGCACCATGTAAAAAGTGACCTCTTTAACTGTTCTGAGTACATTAATGCTCTGCCACAGTGTACTTGCATTTTCAGTGTGCTTCTATTCATTGCCAGCATGGATCAATGCAATCCAATCATGACCCATTTAAGCCCAAGAGCTACTTTAAAGAAAAGGATGAATTCAGTTCAGCAGAAAAGGAGCCTTGGGTGTGAAATTAAGTCTCCCAAAAAATGCTTTTCTTCCTAAAAACATCATGTGGTAAGATTAAATCCTGAGTGAGTTTTTCAGTATGTAATTAGATACTTTCTCACTAAACAACAGAGTGCAGAGTCCCTAGCCTCGAAACATTGTTTTCCCTGAAGGGCCAGTCTCACTTCTGGTTGGTTGCAAGTTAAATAATTTAATATGAGGTGCAGCAGAGAGGAAAAACTTAGAAAACCTTAAGTGGAAAAGGAATGGAAAGAAAAGTAACAAACCTGTCAATTAAATTTGATTAAATGGTGTGCCAAGCGTGTGCGCCACAGAACTTATTATTGTGTGCCAAAGAAACAAATGTAAAATGGCAGGAAAAAGTAAGACGAAATGCTATGAAACAAGCACTAAGTGCAATGGAAAAGGTTAATTTTATTTATATATATATATATATATATACACACACACACTCACAAACACACAAACACACAAACACACACACACACACAGTACCATTCAAAAGTTTGGACACGCCAAGTTGCCTAGAAAGGAGAGGGATCAAATGACCTGGCCACCTAACCTAAACACAGCAGAAATGATTTTGGAGGAAGTTGACCAGAGAGTGAAGGAATAGCGGCCAATGGGTGCTCAGCATATGCGGAACCTCCTTCAGGACAGCTGGAAAAGCATCCCAGGAGGCCACATCACGAAACTGGTATGCAGCAAAAGTAGGGTCAACCAGTCCCAGGAGGAATCGAGGTTAAGGGCGTTGCTCAATGGCTCAATAGTGGCATCACTCTACTGACCATAGGAATTGAATCTTCGGTGCCCGCCCCCCATCCCAGACAAATTATAAATTTTTTTGGTCAGTGCCTAACTCCATTTATGTCATTTTATAGTTGTGATGCCTTCATGATTATTCAAAAATGTAGAGAATAGTTTAAATATACCTCTCTATAGGTAGGTGTGACTAAACATTTGACTGGTACTGTATATATATACAGCTTATGTAGCACTTTGGAAAACTCTATTATCCATGTTGGTTTGATATTCTTTTGGCTTCATATCTACTATATCTAGATAGTTAACTATAATATAACTTACTACAAGAGCAGTACAGTCAATGTGTCCTAGTCTGAAAATTGTACCCAGCCCCTGCTGAAAAAGTGGGTAAGTAACTTTATGAAAGGTAGGAAGAGGAACAAAAACATGAAGCGGGATGAATTCCTGTCATGATTCACTATGCAGAATGATGATCTTAGTGTGGCTGAATGATAAATCAATCGTCAATCAATCAAACAATCAATCATTTATTTATATAGCGTTTTACAACACTAAAACTGACCAAGGCACTTCACAGTCAAAAATAAATTATAAAAATAGGAGATAAATTAAAAACAAATGGCAAAGGGCAATTTTATAATAAACTGAACCCAAAAGTAAATCAGGAAAAAAGGACCATGAGGGGTCTTAAACGCAGGCAGGAAGGTAACAAGAAGTAAACCAAGGTGAATCAGGACATAATTACAAAACTAGGTACCAACAGACAAGTAACAAACGTACAAAAACAAGGATCCATATAGAAACACAAGAGAACATAATTAACAAAGTTAGACAAAAACAGAATCTAGAGGTACAAAATACAAAATGTGTTTTGGAGATATCTGGTTACCAGCCGCCCGCTTAGCCCATTCAGCCAAGTGCAGCCCAGGGAAAAAAGACAAAAAAAGAGAACCAATGGGAACTAAGAAAGGTACCAAAACACTGAGGAATTAATGGGATGGCCAGTGACACCTGCTGGCCAAATGTGAAAACAACAGATAGAAGA
>JAODLD010000042.1:16275369-16290857 GCA_026781065.1 Mormyrops boulengeri | reverse complement strand
GCTTCAACAGGCGCACAACACAACACAAGTGCACACAGCGTCTACACCACTCGTTCCCAGTGCAGCAATCCCAGCAGCCACCAGCCAGATGGAAAAGGAGACTCAATTCTGGCATTAAGAATACCTGGTTATACCTTGTGTGGCTAGTGAACGCACCACATGTGTTCTGCACATTCAGCAGTGATGTTTGGAAGTTTTCCTTGCTTCTTTCTCCATCATTCAAACCATCTTTCTTTTGAGTCAATTTTTCTGTTGCAGCCACGTCGAGGGATGTTGGTTACAGTCCTGTGGACCAAAAACTGTGATAATATGGACAACACTGGTCAAAGGAACACCAAGCCCTATGGAAATAACCTAGCACAGTGGTTCTTAAACCAATCCTTGGGGACCTCCACACGGTCCACATTTTTGCTCTCTCTCAACTCTCACGGAATTGGGAGAGATCAAAAAATATAGACCTTCTGGGGGTCCCCGAGGACTGCTTTAAGAAACACTGATCTAGCGCTTTTGTTGTTCGTCCATTACCTTATTTCTGCTTTATAACCCCCAACTCCATGCTCTTACATCTTATATCCATGTTTAAAGTGATACACACACTTTAAACAGCAGACTGAGTACTTTTCTCCATTTCAACTGGTTAAATTATATATGATTAAATGTCTGATGGCACTTTTGATACTAATTTAGAGATTAGTGTGCATGAAGCATTGCTACAATACAATTATTTAATCTAATTTCCGAATGGTATCAATGATGCTGTCCACACCATTTTACAATGTCTTTGCAGAATAAGCATGAAATACGTTCCTTCCACAGCTTTTGGGTTTTGTTCCACTACTAACGAAGAATGTATTGAGAGTACACTACATTATTTTAATAAATTGCATGGGTACACAAACCTCTGGCCATGTCTGTATGGCACTTATGCGAAGGTGATGAATCCTAGTGTTTGGTCCAGCTAACGCTGTACTTTCTCAGCCCGCAGTAGCTGATCTTCTAAGTAGAAGGCAGGCAGCTCTCACCTCTTTGATGGAAGGTCTTCACTCACTCTGTGAATTACTTTCAAACCTGTGCCCCACACAGACATTATAAGCTCCATGTTAGTCGTGACAAATAGATGGCCTTCCCTGTTTTGAAGGGAATGATTTGTGTACTTCATGTACAGACTAATATCCTGATTGATGCTTGGCAGCAGGAATTAACCTCCAGTACCTCCAGTGAATACCGGACATCCTGGGATTTTGCATGGAGCTTATATGGATGAAGATAAAAGGCCATTGCACCAGATGGACATTTTGATATGTACTTTTAGGATGTTTAGGGTGGTTTCAATCTCATGACTTGGAAAACATGAATCATACTTTTTTATTGAGGTTAACTGGGTGCCTGTGATTCCTCATTTCTGTCACTTGTGTGACTGATATATTCAGCTCCATCCTCATCTTTCCTTACATTAATGTAGCTGACTCTGTAGCTCTCTTATCTTCGCTCCCTTTTCTCAAATGGAATTCCAGAGACCAAGCCATTTTCTCTTAGGATATAGCTGGATGATAGTAGGGCCTTCAGATTTGCACCATACATGCAGAGGTAAAGTATACTTATGACGTTTTACATTATTTTGCCTTTTTCCCTCTTCATTTCCTTTTTTCCTGGGTATGACGCTAAACTGTATCTGGCCCTGCAATAGGTTCTCCAACTTGCAGTGACAAGATTTGGGGGTTGGTGGCGGGATTGGCACTCCAGCCATTGTGAAAAACACTTCACACAGCTCTGAAAACGCAGACAGGACTCTTTCCTGCTCTCTGCAGGAGTAGCTCTGCCGCAGCCACCCACAGGAAGGCTGCACACATCGCATTACATCATAATGCGGATTGGGAAAAGCCCTCAGGAGCCTCATCCCTGGAAGAGTCGAAACTACTGGAAAGCCAATGGGGTCTTGTTGGTACTCCAGTACTGATGGCGTGGTGAAGGGGATCAATCACATCCTCATGGGCAGACACTGGAGGATCCTACAGAACTGCAAGGTCTACAGAAGTGCCCTGTTTGTGAATTCTCACCACGGACTTGTTGTTGCTACTCTGAAGATTCAGCTTAGGTCCAGTAGGCTACCACGTACTAGAACAATGAGGCTGGACCTGGCCAGACTCCAAGATCAGGCTGTTTCTAATGCGTTTGCATGCAGTTTGTGTGATGAACTTGCAGACTTGGGCGCAACTGCTGATTGTAATGTGATGTGGGAAACCTTCCGTGACAAAACCCTGAGGGTTGCTGAGGGTTGTGTTGTTGTTGCCTGTATTCCCACGAGGAAGTGTTTCATCTTGTAGGACACCCTGGATATTGTCAAGGGGAGTCACAGTGCATGACTTGATGGCAACTCCAGTCTGTACCAAGGACTGAGAAGGATGGCTGTGAGGGCCCTGAGGGCAGATGAGGTGTTTGTTAGAGGCATCGGTGTGCCAGTGACACACCATCTATGGTCTAGCGACCCATGCCCAGGTCACAAAGGAATCGACCCATTATACTTATCCAAATCTGTTCTTCAGAGAGTCGCAGTCAGAGCAGGTGATGGAACGGTCCTTGTGGATGACACTGCAGTTGTGACTCACTGGGCCGGCTCCTTTGAGCAGCTTTTTAAAGCTGATCCTTCGGCTAGGAATCCACAGTCCACAGAGGCTGATCGTCTCATTAGCTGTGAGGCACCCAGTCTCACTGAGATTGCACAGGTGGTGAGCCAGCTGGGGGTAGGGAAGGCTGCAGGGATCTGTGGTATCCAGGGTGAACTTCCCCAGGCTGGTGGTAAGGCTGTCCTCCTGGCAATGTAAGCAGTGTTACTTTTGACAAGAATTTCAAAATTAAAACACCCATCAAATTTAAGTATGCCCATTTTATACTGTAATAATGTTTGTTATTAGGGCATCAAAACACTTATCAAACACCCATTTAACTATGTGCAAAACCTGCCTTCACAATTTACAATAACCCTTCTTGGAAAACAGAAAGTACATAATACAGTAAAATAGCTGAAACATGTGTCAATTAGTGTGTCATTTAAGACTAAGCATTAAATTTTTCTTTCTGTTTACCAGATTCACTTATCTCGGTTTAGTTCAGGAAGACACGTCTCTTCAAGGTGACCCTTGCACATGTGTGTGTGTGTGTGTGTGTATCCATGAACACTAAGAACAGTATCTAAAGAAACTTAACTTTTTCCACATTTCTAAATTGCTCCCTCGCCTCACCCCATGTTTTGTGCTCTCCTTGGCTGTAGCTCACGCCACACTTATTGCCAGTCATAGCATCTTTCACACCTGCAGGATTTGGAGTTGCCGACAGGTCCAGATATTTAGCCTGCGTCTGCGACGCACCAACGATGTTTTGCATTGTGAACAGTTTACAGACAGCGATCCAGTACCGATTTGCTAGCACCAATCGCACACTGATTTGCCTCATATCTGGGGGTTTTGTCTGCAATTTCCAAAGACTGTGATTTATTTTGTCTGCCAAAACAGAGCCAGCAATTTTGTCTCATCTTTACTCGTCTCAGCGTATCAAACAGAAATTTCGCCATAATTTTCATTGTCAAACATTTTTTCATTTATGTTGTCGTTACAATTTAGTCATGAAATAAAAGGCCGTCAACGAATGCTTATCAAAATTTTCCTTGACAAAATTAACACTGATTGCAAACAATCTTCCATTTTGGAGATGGGTGTCATCCCAACTGACTGGAAAATGGGACTTCTTGTTCCTATCTAGAAAGGGAAGGGTGATCACCCGGATTGCAGCAACTACAGGGGTATAACACTGCTCTCACTGCCAGGTAAGGTCCCTGCTAGGGTCATCTTCAACAGGATCTGTGATCCCTTGCTTGCGTACCAGCGACCATCTGTTCTTATACCTAAGAAGTCGACCATCAACCACAGCCTGACACTGAGTTTTTTTGCAGTATTTGTTGTGTAGGTCATGTTTTAAGTAATTTATAAACCATTCACAACAATGATAATGCATTCAAAAAGCATTATAAACATGGCTATAAATATTTATCAAAAGGCATAACACATTATAGCCATGTGTATTATGCATTATGTATGGTTTGAAGCTCTCATCTATAATTCACATAGATACCGTTCTAATGCATTATAATGGTCAGTATAAGCATCAAGGATGCTTTGTACTGTATTATAAAGGTATGTATAGTGGAAAAGGTATCTATGGAGGCTCTGATTGGGGCTCTCAAGAAACTGAGCAAGAAGTCTGAGTGTCTGAGTTAATGAGAGTCTTAGATAAAAACCAAGATCCAGGCTGTTAATCACTTCTTGGGCACAGCCAACAGTAGTGTGTCTGTATGCGGGGAGAATGACAACCTCATTGAGAGGTTCATTTACCTCGGCAGCGACATTCATGTCTCTGTTGACTCATCCTACGAAGTCAGCGGGTGGATTGGGAGAGCATGGGGGGTCAGGAGGTCACTGGAAATGGGTGTGTGGCGCTCCTGATATCTTTGCAAGAGGACAAAGGTCCAAGTCTTCAGATTCCTGCTGCTCCCTGTCTTGCTGTATGGCTGTGAGACATGGACGCTATCCAGTGAGCAGATGAAGACTCCTTTGGTACTGTGACTCTTCAGAGAATCCTTGGGTACCGCTGGTTTGACTTTGTGTCGAATGAGTGGTTGCTCATGGAGTCCCAAATGAGGCACATTACCTGCATTGTGAGGGAGCGTCAGTTATGGCACTACGGCCATGTGGCGCGTTTCCCTGAGGGGGATCCAGCTCACAGGATCCTCATTGCTGAGGACCTGAGCAGCTGGACCAGGCCAAGGGGACGCCCACGTAACACCTGGCTGGGGCAGATGGATGGGCACTTCCGGCGGGTGGGACTGGACCGTGTGTCAGCATAGGGGGGTTGCCAACTGGGATGCTGAGGTGTTTCGTAGTGTGGTGGGTGCGGCAACACTCTGTACCAGCGCATGCTCCCCAACCTGACCTAACCTGACCTTTACGTTACCATTTTTAATGTTTTAAGAACATTATCGGACACCTCGGGAATCATTAGTGATAATGTTAAATATTCAGCCCCTGAAAGAAAGTTAAGCAGTCATATCAGACAAGCAGGCTTCCGTGTATTCTAAGGAAATGTAAATTCTACATCAATGTAGCAGCTGTCTTGACAGTTGACTCCCTTTCATTTGATTCTAATTTGTGTAATTACAGTGGCTATATGTTGCTATGGACAAAACATATTTTCATGTGAAAATGACAACCATTTAATTGTAAACAGAAGGTATTTTAAAGTAAATATATGATATTTAAAACCTTGTGTATTGGAGTGTATTAGTCAAGGTATGTTAACAACTGTTTATTCAATTCTTCAGCTTTTAATCGCTGAACTCAGTGATATATATAATGCTGTTGAAAGCTCAAATTTACCCTGTAATATATAACAAGTATTGTCTGCCATTTAATAGGGGACAGGCTCTGACTGTCGCTTATGTACACCAGTACAGAGTATCCAGCCTTCTTGAAGACATTGGTTGGGGTGCTGGAAGGTGCCCCCTCTGGGGACTCTATTGTCCTACTGGGGGACTTCAACGCTCATGTGGGTAAAGATAGTGAAAACTGGAAGGGTGTGATTGGGAGGAATGGCCTGCCTGTTCTGAACCTGAGAGGTGCTCTGTTATTGGATTTTGTGCTAACCACAGTTTGTCCATAAAGAACACCATTTTTGAGCATAACAGTGATCATAAGTGCACCTGGCACCAGAGCACCCAAGGCAGCAGATTGATGAGAGATTTTGTAGTTGTTTCATTGGATCTGCGACGGCATGTCTCAGACACCAATGTGAAGAGAGGACCTGAGCTGTCAGCTGATTACCACCTACAGGTGAGTTTGATATCAAGAGATTGAGATCCAATGGTAGGGAGGGTTCCGGATAGACCTGGTACACCCAAATGCATAGGAGGGTGTGCTGGGAGTGTCTGGCAGAGGTCCCTGTCTGGGTAGGGTGGCCACTTGTCTGGATTTTGTCTGGACAGCCCACTGCCCAGACTACTGTTGGGTGTCAGCCTCCTTGTCGTTTTTTCCTGCAGTTTACCCACCAACAACTAGCACCACTTTCCCCCACCCCCAGTCAGTCATAAAATGTGAAATCCCTGCACATACATACTATGGATGCCGAGAATGGCCACCCCAGCTCACCAGCATTTGATGGTGTCCTCTATTTTGACCCTTGGTCCTCTTTTCAGAGTCATGCCAGTGGTCACCCTATGTCTGGGAGATCTTCAGCTCGCGCCTTTGGCAGAACTTCTCTTGCATCCTGAGTGAGGCTGGGGACATTGAGCCTGAATGGCCCATGCTCCGGGACTCCATCGCTGAAGCAGCTGTGCAGAGCTGTGGCTGTAAGGTTGTTGGTGCCAGTTGTGGTGGCAATCCCTAAACTCAGTGCTGAACACCAGTGGTAAAGAGAGCTGTCAGGCTGAAGAAGGAGGCCTTCCAAGCTTGGTTAGCTTATGAAGCACATACAGTTGGGACGCTAACAGGAAGTGCAAACGGTTAAATAATCTATCTTTGAATACATACAACCCTTTCACTTGAATTAATGGGGAGAGGCTGTATTAAGCACTAATGACATGCAATAAAGTTTTAAATAATAGCTACAGATTATAAGTTGAAAGTTAAAATTTTATTTTCGGAGAATTCATACAGTGTAATAAGTATTCTATCATTTTGGTGATATTGTTTCTTTGCAGTAGTTTTTCCTCAGCAACAAAACATGTGATTCAACAAAAATACGAGATACAATTTGTTCAGAAGTTTTATTACTGAGGTAAGTATAAGTTTAAAGGTACCAAAACAATTCTAAAATTCTCTATGCATATGAATGCCAATGTCATGCACTAAAATGCACTAAAAATGAAAGCACAGCCAGTCCGATGCCCATGACATAGTACCGTACATACAGTAGTACAGTAAAACATAGTAACTATGTTGTACCAGGGTTTGCATGTTTTTCTTTTGCCTGAATTTTGGGGAATTTAGGGAAAAGTACATGATTAGGGTGATGTGGTGACTTTGGAGGGACTGACATGTCCTTCAGGGTAACTTCTACCATGTGCTTTCTGGGGTTGGCTGCCAGCTCATCCCAGCCCTCTGTGATCGATGGAGAATTCAGCGAATCACACAGCATATACACTGTACTCTATAAGACAGTTATTTAATAGTGGCAAATAAATAATAAGCTGTACAAATTTTCCTGCAAAATTGTATAAGTGAATGCTGACTTTAGACAGTAGTCCAAAACACGTCTTTAGGTGGAATGCAGCAAAGGGTGATGATATTTGTATTCATGGTAAAATGGCTGCGCTGACTCATACTGAGCTCAGAAAATGCCAAGCGGTATCCCCAGAAGGCCGTCTCAGCCAGCTGGTGCTCACGCGCAGTGCTGTAATTCACCAATATCAAGCAGTTTGGACTGTGCAGTAATGTCACAACAAACTAAAGTCAGTCGAGCCGAGGAAAAGAAAACTGTCTCCACTTATTGGGAAACACATAGAACACTAACGAAACTGAAATGACATGTGATTTATCATAAAGAAGAAGACACATAGATAGGGACTCCAGGCACCAGTGGAACTGGATGCACATGAATATCATTACACCATTTTTCAGTAAAACGAGAAATAGACATATTTTGTAGAAACAAATTACAAGGAAACATTTGGTCCCCACAATGTAACATAATGCACACACACACACACACACACACACACACACACACACACACACACGCATATACACAAAACACATTTAGTCTCCCAAGTTATGATCATTTCTACTTCCACTCTAATTCCCATTTCAAGTCAGAAATTCACCAGAACTGTAATTTTTTTTTTCTTGCACTTTTATTATGTCACTTTAACATTAATTTACTTTTACTGAATAAAGACTTTAAAGTACCTTTTTCTTCTTCTGTTAAGAATGCCACGAATATAGTAATTGCTGTATATTCTTAACATTATTCATATCTTTTGACAGCAATATTCATATAATTTTATTAGAAATCACAGATAAAGTCTTCTAAGCTTAGCGCTGGAAAGATGATTAAAGCCAAAGTGAAGAGAGAAGTTTCTCTTGGCCGTTCTTTAATCTCTCTGTAATCTCACCCCATTGAGGAGCGGGGAGTGTGAGCGCGGGCCGGGCGGGGCACTGGGGCTACTCAGTGTGCTGCCGGAGGCCCCGGGGGCGGCTGGGGTATTAGCAGCAGGCTAAGCGCCTGTCATGTCACCGTCAGGATTACGCCCCAAGACAACTGGGAAGACAGAAATAAGCCCTGTGGAGCATTAATGTTCTTTTGACGGTAATACTGTGGAGTTTGTCTTTTCAGATTGCCTAGACATTTTACCTCTGTTCCGATGTTAATAGTCTAAGTATGTGCTATCCTGCATTTAGAGATAAGATGTGTATCCGAAATTTTTAACGTTACCCCTGCAACCAGTTCATTAAATGGTGCACTGCACACTGTTTTATTTATATTTGAAGAAATAGCTCATGAAAGCCAATAAGGAAGTAACAGGGATGCTGCTTAAGGGCGGGGTACCCAGGCAAAGGAAGCCCCCATCACCACTCACATTTTTATGCATTTCATTTCACGCCTCCAATTACTATTTCTTAGTAATCCGCACTGAATTGTGATTATGCATTACCAATCTGAAATTCACTGCACAGGGAAGTCATTATCTCCTTAATGATTGCACAGAAACAATACACATTTACTCAACTGTGAAGTTAGGCCATCTATCAAGACTCTGAATTTTTAAAATTGTGAGAAAAAATGTATTCCAGATTTAAATATATATTATCCTCTTTTGATTTAAATATTGATAATTAGAAGCAAAGCACCATTGATAGAATTCTGTATTTGCCTCAGTGCACTGGCTTTCTAAGAAAAATATTGTCTAAATTATTCTGAATCTTGATCCAGTGCACTGTCGGCCAAACTGACTGACCTTAATAATTTATCAATGAATAATTTCTTGCCCAATTTATCAGCCAACCCACCTTTTTAGTGGGGTATTTCACATTTAATACTTTGCTAAGAAGGTTTAGCTTGGTATTAAGGGTGAAGCACAGTCCCCAGAGGTCTGATCTCTTGACCTCAACACTACTTTCCTAATGACTAGTCATAGTAAAGGGCCTCCATTCATGGCTTTGGGGATAACAACCACAGGCTATTGCAAGACCCTTATACACAAATGCCTTTAAAGAGCTGAATTCCTCACCACACTGTGGAGGAATGAGACTATTAATTTTTGACACCTTTTAAGTTTAAACTCTTTGTGACCAGCAGGGAGGGATGAAGAGACAGTGATGGCTGTCTCTCCCAGCAGAGTGCGTTCATGAGTTTTCGAGAGCTCTGTGAAGTTCTCAGCCTCAGCTAAGCTCTCAGAATCAGGCCTGTGTGAATCGGGCTCCCGCTCTTTCTCTACCCCCAGGCGTTGTGGTCCCAGGCAACTTTCCCCTGCCAAAAAGGAGGCAGTGAAGTGGGGACAATATTTTATGGCCCCTACCATCACTCAGTACGTTTACTTGAACAGCTAAGTCGAGCTATGGTTATAGCTTGACTAAACCACTTAATCGGACTACTGCCCTTGTCCCAGTATACATGCACGGGAGGGGAATCGATTTATTGATCAAAGTATGTCCGACTCCACTACAGTAGGTGGCGATATGGCTCCTTTCAGCTTGTTAGTATTTGGCCTTTTCCGGTTGACCTATTACGTCACAGATATAAAAATATAATAAAATCAATAATAATGGATGCGTGGACAAATGAAGTGACGCAAGGTTTAATTACGATCTGGTCGGGGGAACAAATACAACAAGATCAGGATAGCAACAAGAAATAAAGTATTTTGCATAGCATACTATGACAACATGGTATTGGAAATTATTCAAATATTGTAATGTGATTTTGTTGTAATAAATACTGGGGTATTTACGAAACAAAAAAGGAGTTCAAAATAAATTTCTCATGAACGTGTCTAGGAGTGATTTAAACAGCAAGGATGAAAATGATTGTCTCGGAGAACGCATGCAGCGCTCATGCAAATGCAGCGAAGGTAAATTTTCAATTGATCTTTAATCATATACTAGATAATCTTGAAAATGAATAATCATTAAAACTGCAAAACTTGCTAGGTTTTTTTCATATGACAGAGCAAAAATGTTTTAGTGAGACTTAAACTCCCTGTGCTATAATATCCAGTTTTAATGGGAGTGGAAAACCAACGCCTTGAAGTACCAAAAGTACAGTACCTGGTACCCAAGTACAGTACAGTACCCAAGGCGCACCCCTCCTCACGCCCGTCCCACAGGCACACTGCCTAGCCACACTGGCCCCAGAATTTCCTGCTCCTGGACTCTCAGTGCGCTCAATCTCTGTAGCCCTAGTTCCTGTCCCGGCCCCCGACCCTGTGACTCCAGTTCCTGTCCTGGCTCCCGACCCTGTGACTCCAGTTCTTGTCCTGGCTCCCGACTCTGTGACTCCAGTTCCTGTCCCAGCTCCGGACCCCGTGTCAGCTCCAAACCCTGTTCCCGAGACGCACTCCCTGCCGCACCTTTTCCTGAGGAGTTCCCCAATCATCTGACCACCGCTCCTTCTAGAGGTGGAAGAGGAATTTGAGTGGGACCCCTTGGGAATCACCTTAACACCAGCCCCTGTGATCCCCTCCAGACAAACACCCTGACATCCACTCTGTCACAGATCCCGGCCAGAACCCCGTCTCTTAGTCTCTTGCAGAGGGAGAGGCCATGTACGCCGGGGTTGGGTCCTGCCCATCCTGCCCTCAGGTTCACTTTCGGTCCCCCTTGCTTCTGCCCAGCATTCGCAGATGGTCCCCCTGCCTCCTGCTTGGCTGTTGCCTGCGGTCCCCCTGGCTCCTGCCCGGCTGTTGCCTGCAGCCCCCCCCCACGTTGACTCGTCGAGCGTCTACAACCCCACCTGCGACGACTAGTCGGCTTCGCCATCGCCTGTGGCGGCTTCAACTCCTTCCTCGCCTCTTCTGGTGACCCCTTCGTCTCCTCCGGTAGTCTCTTCGCCTCCCCCCACCATTTGCCTCTTTGCCCCCTGGTTTGGTTCCCCCTGTGGGTGGTTCCCCCGTGTTTGATCCCCGTCCATTTTGTTCTCCCTTGCCCCCACCTGGTCCTTGTCCTCCTTTGGTTGGTGTGCCCCGTGGTGTTGTTCCTTCATTGTCCCCTTCCTTGTTGTCTTTGTGTCTTGTGTTTCCGTATTTAGTGTCCCTGTTCATGCCTGCGTTTTGGCAGCTGCTGTCCTGGTTCTTGTTGTCCTGCTTGTCCCTTGTGCCTTAGCTGTTCCCCTTGGTTCGTTGATGTCTTTTACTTTTGTTTCCACAGGTGCTGTTGTCCTGTTGTGCCCTGAGTCCCGTCGTGTTCCCTGTTTGGTCCCTTCGGTGCCTAAGTGAGTTTCTGTGAGTGTTTCCCCTGTCAGGTCATTGAAATCTTAACGTCGCTTCTGCCTTTTCCGTACTTCCGAGTCTGTCTTACCTGTAATACACCCGTGTTCACCTGACTCCCTGACTCCTGAGCCTGCTTCCCCGCTCTGTGCCAGTGTTTACATGACACCCTGACTGCTTCTACAGGAGGAACTATTGCAAATTTACGAAACAACTACTATTGGTACTTTGCCTTTTCCATTGACTTCTGGTCAAGTACCAGTACCAAAATTTCTAGTACCAAAAGTCCCAAACCAGCTCCTTCTTCTTGGGTACTGTGGTACTTTGTGGTGGGACTTGTAATGGATTCTTGTCAATTATGCAAACAGCCTGCCATTGAAACACATACACTTACAACGGTGCCTTGAAAACAATGACAAACTCAGTAAACAACGATAAACAAAACTTCCCTGCGCTATAATATCCATACAGAATTGAAACCAAGAAAAAGCCTGATCTTTTATCTAGCTGATTAGCCATCTGAGAATTGCATATGCATAACATGCAATGTTGGTACTGAATTGATATTGCCATCATCCAGCCTTATAATATAGTACATGCAGCCATTTTTAAAATTCAATACAAAATACCCCGCCTCACGTTGTGATGTCATTCAGCGGTACCAGAGCCAATGGAAAACACCTTGAAGTACTGTACTTTTGGTACTTTCTCAAAGTACCAAAGGTACGGTACTGGTGCTGTGGAAAAGCGCCCTAAGTCAGTATTATCCTGTTTCCATTATTCTGAGTAAAACATCTGATGAAGGTTATCAAGGGCTTTTATTCCAGAGAGCACAGAGTAGTGAATCAGATTGGATTGATAGAAGTTGGCCAACACAGTTGCAGACGTCATCGTTTACAGGGACTATCGAGTGATTGTCAGAGTGCACAGCAAACAATATCCCACTGTGGAGATACAGGTGGCAGTCTAATCAGTGCCAGTCAAGCCTGAGCCAGGTAAAAGCTTGCTGATGCCTAGCCTGTGCTGGAGCTCAGCCTGCCGTTAAGCTGTCATCTCAGAACTTCCATTCAGTCTTTGGTGAGTGTGCAATCTCACTGTCATGTCCGGCAAGCGGCGAGCAAGCAAGCAGGCGAGCGAGCCAGGCATATGAATGAAACAGCGTTTATTACGGGGAAACCAGCACACGGGAAAGCACACGGTAACTCACGTAAACGCACGTCAATGACAGACCTGGGGAGACGGACTAGAACGCGGACTAAATACACAGGACTACAAGCAGGAAATGCAAAACAGCAGGTAAACGGAAGGATTCCACACGGGGTTAACGAGATCAATCATGACACTCACCACCTCGAGGCCTGAAGGTTCAACAGGGCTGGTTATCTTTTGTGTGCAGATATATGCAGGAGATCCGTCTCCTCATCCTGTTGTTATCGGTTCCAGCATGTCTTGGCCAACTTACCTTCCCTGATTCGACAGACAAATGGCAGTTCAGTTCCATTGCTGAGAGCAAAATAACTACACTGCCAATATACAGTAGTGCAATGAGAACTGCAGCCTGATGCTTAAAGACCATTGTATGTAATGGATGCCAACACTACTGAATAACAGAGTAGTAGTCAGTGATAGCTTTATGATGATATAATCCATCAGGTGCCAAATTAGACAGGCTGAAGCTTTCATCTGATCTTATTCCTCACTCAGTTCACTTTTACACTTTCAATTCTTTAATTATTGGAAGTCATCTTCGGCAACAACGAAAGGGCTGACTTGCTATAGATAAAGCCAGTTTAGTCCAATAGACCCACTACAAATCTGACAGTCCTTTCAGTAGTTTTGCATAGATTCCCCATGCAGTAACCCTGCTATCATCTCACCGGACATGAGCAAGCATGCATGTGAAAATGTACATGTGCACAGATTAATGCCATTGTGCCAGTATTTGGAGATGCAGAATTGAGTCCAGAAAAAATATTAAAATGTAAAAAACACTGATACCCTGTTATAACGAACCATGTCAGTCCGGCATATTCCCAGCACTGCTTGGAATTCCAAGGAAATGAAGCAAACAAAGTGTTTTTTTTTTTAATTTTCGCTTTTATCTTTTGCACAAACACAGCAGCTATGTGTCAGATTAACGTCCTCTAAGGCACTGCAGCCACAAAATGGCTTTAATTAAAACTGGAGGCGGAACTGAAATGTAGTTACAGACCCATTTCTGCTACTGTTTGCTAATGGCCTTCCCAGTTTACTCTCTGTCATCAAACTGAGAAATTTTCCCGCCTCGTATGTCTTAGTCGCCAGAAATATGTCTGGCACACCAGTGCAAATGCAGAATATCTTGCCTTTTATTTGTCATAAGCTTAAAATCTTTCGAGCTCATTCCAGTAACTATTTGCAAGGCATAGTCTTCGCTTGTCAGGGTGGCTCAGTGGGTAATGCTCACACCTTGTGCACTGGTGTTTTGAATCCTGCCTCCATTGTGCCTAAGTGGACTATCCATGTTCTCCCCCTTACAGTTAGGCTACATGGTACAGTATATCTAAATTGCCTGTAGTGTATGACCATGTGTGCAGGTGGCCTGTAATGCATTGACGTCTTGTACACCAAGCTTGTGACTTGGGCTGCATGAGATCCAGACGACTGCCGCTAGAAGATGGATGACTGGCTTTCCATTATCTTTGAGTAGATATTGTCAGAAATCGGGGTATCTAAGTACAGGGAAAATGGAGGACCCAGACTAAAACAACACAAACCAAGTGTGACCACAACCCTGCAAATTACAAGCTTCCATTACACTACCTGTAATCATGTTTTTTTAAGTTCTAATGATTTTTGTTCAAGTTGGCTGGAAGTTAAAATAAGAATAATCTCCATTTTCATCGTCATTATTGTCATAAGATTAAGATGATGAGTCGGATCAAGTCAACTCGGAAATTTCATTGTAACTATAGCTAGACTGTGAGTAAAATCCTTATCAGACAAAAATATTGCAATATATTTTTTCTTATCATCCTCCTGGCCAAGCAAGAGCTTGGATGAAAAATGGTGCAACTCTGTATTTTTCATGTTGACCAAGAGTGTGAAATTACATTTAAGCAAAAACAACAGAAGCCGCTATTGTGGAGCATTTTCTTTGAAAGGCCTCTGTTTAGTCTATCACTGCTGGTGTACTGTGTGTGTATGTGTCTGTGTGTGTGGTCTGTGTGTGTATGTGTGTGTGTGTGGTCTGTGTATGTACGTGTGTCTGGTCTGTGTGTGTATGGTCTGTGTGTGCGTGTGGATTAGGTTTATATTACATTGTGGGGACCAAAATCTTGTATTTTGTTTGGTTACTTATGGTTAAGGTTAGGGCTGGGTAGGGGTTGGGTTAAGATCGTCATGTTGGGATTAGAGTTTTTCTCCATAGAAATGAATGGAGAGTCTCCGCAAAGACATTATTACATACCTGTGTGTGTGTGTGTGTGTGTGCCCTGTGTGTGTGTGGCTGCCTCTGTGTGATTGATCACATATGTGTAGATACATGACTCCTTTGTATTCCAGACTGGGTTTGTGAGCCAGTGCACATACACTGGACCTATACCTGTGTGAGCAACCTGTGTCTGTGTGTGACTACAAGTGTCAGACTATAGATCTGAAGGTCACTGATTGATTGCTGCTTTTGGGTAAAGGTCAATGCCTCTAGATGTCAGGAAGATCACCCAGACCCCTACTGCCCCCTACATGTAATAGAAAGAACAGCTACACAGCTACACTCTGTGCAGAGCCTCATAATCTGCTCACACCTGGACAGCAGGGTACCAGATTCTTAATGAAGGTGAACAGTAAAGATTGCACGACATTTACATTTACAGTTACATTTATGTCTGGTTTATATGCAGGGATACATCTTTCACTGTGTGCTTATGATGGTTATAGGTTATGCATGCAGGCAATGCTCTTAAGATGTCCCCTTTGTTGCAGGATGATGATTAATTTATTTCCATCCACATTTCGTCTCTTGATTTATCAAGTATCAAAA
>JAODLD010000042.1:16246555-16259601 GCA_026781065.1 Mormyrops boulengeri | reverse complement strand
TGTTTCCCCTTTAAGCGGATGTGACTGAGGAGGTGTCTGTGGCCCGCACTCATTGATTAGAGAGGCATTAATCAAGCATGGGGGGGGGGGGGGGACAGGCCGCACATAGGGAGCCCTGCCTTACCATAGTAAACCAATTACGCTCCTCATGGCATGAGAAGGTTAACTCGCTGCATGAGCAATCGGCTTAAATCACCGGTACAGCGATTCTGGGTAAGAGAAGGGAGAGCGGAAGAGCATGAGTGACCATTCCGCAGCGGCTGGGAAGTGGAGTGACTGGGACGATGTTGGGGATGCATGTGAAAAGGAAGGAGTGAGAGAGAATCAACGACATGCATAAAATAATATCATTGCCATTAAAGTCAGTCGTCTGGGGTGAGGGTTAGGTAGGTCTCACACTGATGATCGGGTCTGTGGGTAGCAGGTCTGGCGATGGCAATGGGAGGGGTCAGACAAAGCCCACTTTCATTACCCGTAAAAGGTCTTCTTGACATGGCCTAATCCACATTTTATGCTTCTTTCAATTTGCACTTGTTTTGATGGTGTGTCTAATTAATTTAAGTATGGGCATAGCATTTATCCATCCTTTCATCCTCCAACCCAACCCAACCCGAGGTCCGTGGTCAGGATTCCACCGTGCCGCAAAACGCTGGGGGTTGTGGGGGTTAATTTCCAAACATAAGCAATATATAATTTTTTTTATGATCCTTTGCGTGTACACATTCTGTTCACATCTGAAAAAATGGAAATCGTTACATTCATTTCCAACTCACCAGTTGATGCGCCGGCACCCCCCAGTCCGCTAAAATCAGAAAGTTAGGAACCCCTAACCCCTAAGCTCTTATCCTGGTCAGGTTTGTGGGGATAACATTTCTGGCCAGAAGTGGAGATGAATGAAATTGGAAGCTCCTGTGCAGGGCAGAGATTCTGCCAGAGGAGCCCTGGATTTCAGGTGAGCTGCAATGGAAAGAAATCGCCATCATTTGCTGAGCACCAATGTCCGGCACCAGATCCCAGCCCCGTCGTCCTCCAAATGAAGCCTGGAACCTTAAATGTATGTATTCACTTCCTTGCTGTTTTATGGACTCTCATTTGGTCTGGCACTGTGAAATTTCTCTGCTTGTCAGACCTCATCACCAATTTCTGTTTTTATATTTCTGTCTGTAATCGATTGAATTAAAAGACTTGAAAAGAAGATTGAAACAATATCAATATTAAATAGTACTTGAAAGGAAACATCCTTTGCATGATACACCAGTGATAACATATTTTAATTCATATGTTTATGCTTTAAATTAGATCATTATAAAAGTACAATATCAAATGATTAAAGGGGATGGGAAAATGTAAAGTTAGCCAAAGAATCCTTGTTTTATTAGAACACCACACGAAGAGATTCGTACCACAGTGGAGAAAATCAATAGCTATTTTAGTTTTAATGTGCAGAAATAATAAAAGTCGGTGATACCCTCCCATCCCTGCATAAATACATCTCCTGTGTGTAATATTTTTATTGTTTGGAGAATAATAACAAAAGCATTATGCATTATTTCATTGATAGAATGTGACATATTGTTTGAAATGAAAGCTCACTGCAAAAATTACTCTGAAGGTGCCCAATAAAAGGAGAAAATTGGTCTTGCAGATATCTTCTCTAACATATCGCGGCCTATTTTTATGTGAAATAAAATTCATGACATTTTAACAGTGTCCTTGACCGCTCTGAGCTGCCAAATGAGTGCAAATTGTATATAAATCTGTACCTACATGGAACACCTACATGACAATCATTCTGGCATAATTCCTTTGGAGAAGCCCATTTTCCCTATGCGGTTTACAGTACTGTTCATTTCCCCTTTGCATTGTTGACCAATTGCTTATAAAAAGGTCACTGCACTGGTTATTAATGGCAGGAGAAACACAGGAGATCTTTATAAACAGTCCAAAGAGTGCGGCTCCACCGGATGTGCCAAATGGTCACAGTAATCTTCTGTCACACACTGTAAAATGCACTTACTGTATTAAAGGCAGCACTATCATAAGCATATCGTGATGATAGGCTGATGGTGGTGACTGGAACTGCATAGCTTAATGTAGGTGATCACTTGACTTCACCCTCTGTGAGCCATGCTAGATCCGTTCCTGGCTTGACTAGATACAAAGAAGCTCAGGTCGACCCTGATGTCTATGATTTCTACTAGTGCTGAGTGTGAGTGGCGTAGGAGGGTCGGCCGACTAGTGTCCTTCCCTCATTCGTTCATTGCGTCCTTGCTGTTTTCTAATAGCTCAGTCCCCTTCTGTTCTGCTGCCTCTCCGCCTGGCTGGGTCTCTCTGGCCAGCGGTGTTCAATACCGAACAACACTGTCACCTCATTAATATTTTTCTTAAAGTATTAAAGTATGCTTCCTTTTGTGCATATGAGCAGAGCTTGTTTCAGCTTAGAAGGATGCAAAGCTAGAATGAATGTTCTTCCATTGTTACCATGCAACAATTATGTTATATTCAATGGAAAATAAGTCATGCATATTGTAAAATTACATGGTATTGATCTGCCTTACAGTGTTACTGGGGGACAATGCTGTCGTTTACTCCCTTAGATGTTTGTCTAGGCATTGGAAGGATGTCTTTAGGGTGAAGGGTGGAGCAGCAGATGAATAGATGATAGATGGATGGGAAATGAGAGAAAGCTAATGGATTGCATCCCTGTGTTTTCTATCGAGCAGCAAACTGAAGGCTGGAATTAAGGGACAAAGCTGAAGTTCCAGAGCTGCGAATTTTAGCAAGAAGCAGCTCTGAGTCTATGAGAATGTAAAAATGGTGGATGGGATAAAACATTAGTGAGATCAGTGTTCTGTGATAAAGAGCAAATTTCTGACAAACTGCTGTAGCTGAGTTTGGACAGACTGACAAGCTGTAGATGAGGGAAGGCCAGTGACCTCGAGGCTTGGCAGGGTTTTTGGGTGGGAGAGTTTCTTGCTATTCACACATGCATTGATAACTTGCTCACGTCAGTGGACTGATGCCTACAGTCATGCGTTTACAATGAGGAAACGTTCTGAGAAATACATCGTCGTGTGAATATCATAGATTGTACTTCCACAAACCTACATGGTATAGCCTACTACACAACAAGGTTACAGTAAACTTTTTATTTGTAAGTAGAAAGAGTACACTCTAAAATAACAATACAAGTATAGTGTAGTAAATACATAAATCACTAACATAGTTATCATTAAGTATTGTGTACTGTTCATTATTATATATGCTATACTTTTATACAACTGGCAGCACAGTAGGTTAGTTCATCAGAATCACCACAAACATGTGAGCAATGTGACACACTTCATTTTTATAATGGTTACAACATCACAAGCCCATAATATTTCACCTTATGAGACTACTGTTATACATGCCGTCCATAGTTCACCAAAACATTGTTATGCAGAGCGTGACTAGTTATTTGATAATATATTTCCCATTTTGTACAGCATTGGAGTCAGCTTCTCTATGAACTGTTAGGTGACACATACTTACAAATGAATAAATTGCTCATAAATGATCAGCACAGTTTATAGTTTAACCCCAATAAGAATCTTTCAGAATGAGTGAGATTCTTGCCGATCGATCACATGCATCTTTAGGAGTGTCTAGGACTTTCCTCAATTGATATGGCAAACCCACTGGGAAGATTGAGGGCTCGGGAAATGTCATAAAGTCTGAGTCATTGCGACCTGTGAGCAGAAGAAGCAGTCTAGGGCCCAAGTGAACAAGAACAATGGTGTGTTATGCCACGAGTAACGACTTTAATTTTCGACCACTTCAGTGTTTCTCTGTGAGGACCTGACAGGGCTCAGACTTGCACTATTTAGTACACAAATAAAGCAAATATTTTCCAGTACAGTATCTCTTCATCCTTCTTCAAGCTTGTATGGGAAATCTCTCAAAAAGGACAGAAATGCGATACACACGGAAATGCATTTACACACAGATAAACACTGGGACTGTCATTTTTGGAACTGGAATATCATCAAACCCACAAATATCGCACACAAATGGACAATGTTTATCTAAGCCTCTCTCGCTATCTGTCTGGCTTAACTGCGACACTGTCAGCTCAAAAGGAAACAGTCAAATGTTTGCCCTTTCCCTGCTTAAGGGAGCAACTAGTCACTACATATTTACTGGCATTGTATAGATTTAAGAGATAGAAGTACAGAAATACCATGTAAATAACAAACACAATGCCAGCACTGACAAAACCAAACAAAGGGATTGTGGGAAATGGCAGTGCAGAGCACTGAGTTCAGCATTAATTAGTGTGTTTGAGGGAGTTGGATTATCTGTGGCTTGGATATGCGGGGTTAACAGGGAGTCAGTATGAGATTCCTGGCTTTCCGTGTAGTGTTAACGGGGAAAGAGTGCCGTCCAATGAAACTTTGGATGAGCCAGAAACGATCTCCCTTGAAGGACAACAGCTTAAATGGCAGTAAGTAATAAATAAATCCAAACAAAGGTGCATGACGGATATTATGCTGAGATGTCAGGGCAAGAAGAAATTAGCTTTTTTCATATGGCATGTAGGTCAGAGTGATATTTTTAATTAATGTCAGTTTAGCATTTAATCACTGGATAATTTATCAAGTACAATGTGCATGTATAAAAAGTCAATTACACAGTCAGCCTTTCATGTTCCTGAGAAGGCTGGTAAAAGCATTGTGGAACTGCGCTGTGCTTCAGTTTGCTGTCAGTGAAATTATGAATCATTGTGTGTGTGTGTGTGTGTGATTGTGTGTGTGATTGTGTGTGTGTCTGTAATTGTGTGTCCCCTCCCCCTTCACTATTATCTTCCCACTCAGTTTCCACCTCTGCTTAAAAAAGGCTTTATTTCTTTCTGTCTTTATTAATTTTTTATTTATGTATGTATTTATTTATTTATTTATGTATGTGTTCATTTTTTTCCCTGTGTCTTCTCGGAAGAGATCAGTAGCTCTCTAGGGGTGCCTGGATTTGGGAGGGATTGTGATTGACGTGGGAAAGGCCCCCAGGGACACAGCCTGTCTGCCTTTTAATTAAAGATCATTGTATATCGAGGTTTCTTCTCGCACGACGTTTCCCCCCATTATCCGGACTCTCTGGCTGCAGATGGGCCCCTCGTACACACCCTCTCACACCACAGCTGATGAGAATGAGCATGTCCTACAGAATGTTACTTATACTCAGAACATATCTGCACATCTTGAATCAGAGAGTGCCAGCGATTAACATCTTAATGAATTACTGACCGCTGTATAGATGTGCACACTGACCAAACTGACTATAATATTTTGAAACACACCTACAGAAACACTCAGACAAAAAATATCATTGATAAATTGACATTTTATATTTATAGGCAAGCTATCATTTATTATGAAATGTGGAGTGGGATTAGTATAATTCCCTTATTATGGCCTACAGAACCTCAGCAGAGGACATTTCTGAGGTTTTGGTTCTAAAATGTTACATTTATGAATCTTCTCCCCTCACCTCTACAGTATCGTCTGAGGAAATCAGAATCCTTTATTCTATCTGTCAAATGTCACTGAGACGCTCTTTCCATCTGAAGTTTGACAATATCCGCAGGCGTCCTGCTTCTTCCACATACAAAGTAGAACGAGAGCCACCTTTTCTAAACCTCTTATCACAGGGAAACATGCTTATTCAGAAAGGTGACTATGATACACTGCTTGATAAACAGATCATTGCAAAGATCTGAGAAATCACTTATTCCATATAAGGATAATTTTTCTGGAATATGTAAGACCTTCCACTGCTTTGCTTAGCAAAAGGAAAGTAAATAGAGACTGGTGCCTGTGGGGGCAGCGGTTTCTATCGAATATCACTGGAAATGGTCTATAGATTTTTGTGAGATTATGATGTTACTGTTCCATAGACAGTGTAGTTCATTATGGCTGCATATGAGGAGATCTGACTAGGCGTAGCAAACAGGACAGCTCAGCCGTCAGCAGCTGGCAGCAGTGCACCGGCTGCCCACCCCCTGGCCTCCCAGAAACGTGTAGGCCAAGCTGCTACACGCTCTGCTTCGCTGTCTGACAATGAGCCTGTGCACCATGATATTGCTTTAATCCAGCCTGCCGAGATGCTCCCAGAGGTCTCCGTCCAATAGAAACATTATTGCTTGCATTACTTCATCGTGTGATTCTGAAACACTGAGCTGAAGCTCCTGCTCTCAGACCCTTCCTGGTCACTCTGGCTAGACAAGGAAATTTTATGTAGTAGAATTTCAGGCCTGTGGGAATTGTCCACTGTTATTTGGGGGAAGATAAAGACTCCTTCTGATTTGATGTCAACAGAAGCCCCTTCTGCAGTGTCTCGGTCAGGTTTTGTTAGTTGAGAAAGCTACTGGATGCTGAAAATGTCCTCATATTCAGTTGTGATTATTTCAGTCGGCAGAGATGAACAGGCGCAAGATAAAGGCATTTAGAGACTTTCTTATGCGTCCCACAAATCATAGTCCTATGCAGACCTGCTGGGGCCAGTGAATATGCCTCCAGGATCATATGACCTTGAGACGGCACAAGGTCATCATTCCTCATTAAGATGTAGGTCTGCAGTGAGTCTGGCTTGGCCCATCCCACTTAGAAGGCACAACACATATCTGCTCCACCCCACCGACGGGAGATGGGGCTGCATGCTAGCGTATTGCAGGTGGCATAAAGGCAGCTCCATATGCATTAGGAGCCTGGTACAGGTTCATGGCCATGTGGAGAGAGCTGGGGAAAGACGGGGAGACGGGGGGCAATGTGGCAGGGTCATGAGGGGTGGAGGAGAGAGAGCATGAGGTCAAGACCTCCTTCATCATCATCGCCTGCTCATCTGCGTTCCTTTCAGCAGGAATTTATCTTAATTTCTCCATGCTTGTTATATTCACTGCGGAATGTAAGGAAAATTGTAAACACAGCAGCCTTGCATATGCATGAAAATGAAAAAAGGCAAATATCAATATGTGCGAAGAGTGTTGAATTATTTCAGAGTTCTAGCGCCAGCTGTGCATTTGGATCAACAAAGGTCTGGCATGCTCATTGAATATCTTCTCAGCTACACAGAAGCACAACCTTAACCAGCCCTAACCTTAACCATAAGTAACCAAACAAAATATAAGACTTGGGGCATTTTTAGTTTCTTGAGTGCAGTCAGACATTTTCGTAAAATTGAGTTTCCCCGTGTGTATATCACCCATATACCTATCTAAATGGGGACCGTACATTCATTTCTATGGGAAAAACCCTAATCACAACATGACAACTTTAACCCCTACCCAGCCCTAACCTACACCATAAGTAAGCAACCAAAATAAAAGAGTTTTTGGGATTTGTACTTTATTGATTGCATTAACAGATTCTTATAAAAATTAAGGCTATCCAAATGGGGACTTGAAAAATTGCCCCCAAAAGTAAGGAAGTGTCAGTATTTTCCACACATTGGGGATATTTTGGTCCCCAAATATGGTCTATGCAAACTCTCCCCCCACACACACACACCCAGCACGTGCCCTTCACTTCTGTCTTCTGTAGCAATTCAGCCGCCCACCCCATCCATCCTTACAATTAGGAAATAATGCAGTATTTGTGACAATTTATATTCCATTCTGTATAATTAATTCTACTTTCAAAAAACGGCATCTGGATTGCAGCAGTATACTGTGTGATGCTAAACTGTAATATTTGCGTATTCTCTGATGAGAGGTTAATTGTATAAGCTCTGACGGTATTGCGGCTCTATTCCCCTGTGGGCATGTATAATGCGATTGAAAAGATATGCATCTCTCACTGGGATTTACTTGCTATTTACTCTAATTTGGTTTAACATTACATTAGGGATATTTCTTTTATATATTTAACAAAATAAATAAAACAGAGAAGCTTGATAGTTTACGCTTCGAATAATGAAGCTGAGCAATCCGATACGATTGGGCCCAGACTGGGAAGTTCATGTCAGGAGATCAAGGGTAAGCAAAGAACGGGCAGCAGACTCAGGGCGGGTATTCTCTAAAAAGCCAGGCAGCTGTGCCCATGATGCATTCGGGGGGGTTCGAGCCAATCGGCATGGCCCCAGGGACCACTGCAGACTCTGGGGAGAAGGAAGATTACAGTAAATAACAGCTGACAGGGATGTTTATCCTACACGTGTGAATCTCTCTTCCATGTATCATCAAAATACCTTCAGTTCCGACGGTGATGCTATGATGGTCTTTCACGGGACTCAGGAATGAGACTTCATACATTATTTACATTCGGTTGCCTAGCAAATGTTTTGACCAAAGCAGCTTAAATGTCTTTTTACTGTGTGTGTATGTACATATTTACATTTTAACCATAAAATAGAATCACTGCAGAAACACACTTCATGTCAGATGCTTAAAGACATATAATGGCGACTGGCGACTTTTTCAGGTGTGAGTGTTTAATCGCTTTGAATTGTGCTGTCCTGGCATGTTCGATTTTATTGGAACATAACTGTATAAGAAATAAACAGAGTGCAGGCATTATTGTCCTAGGCCAAAGTGAAATGACACGGTCCTCTCTTCAGTTCCAGAGCTACGCTGCTTTGCATATACACTAGAATGGCCAGGCTGGCTGTTTCAGTAGTAGACTACGGCAAGTCCAAGAGACCAAAATGCCATTACCTCACACTGCCACTGATATTGATAATAGAATTGGTTGTCTGTGTTGGTTCCCATTACCGTCTCTTCATCTCATTGTATCAACAGTCACAGGGACAACTGCAATAGTCCAACATGTGAATTACACCATTCTCAACAGAAGTCTTTTGGTACAATACGTGAAACAGTGAAAACCAGTTTAATCTGGACAATGGACACTTATGAAGCACTCAGGTGAAAAATATGACCCCTGTTAACAAGATAACAGCAGCTCAATGCCATGCAGCACTGTGCTATGCCCTGTGAGTGTTTACCTGTGTGTAGGCAGCATGTTTATCTAAAAACATAAACCAAAAATTATTCTACCAGCTGGTGCAGCTGTCTGAAAAGAAATGAGAGATTTCACTTTCCAAGCCAAAGGTATATTCCTGTGAACAATTCATTTTTTTGTCCATTTTATGTTTGTTTACATTGCTCCATAAGGCACCTATCAATTAAATACAATAAGAAACATCAACCTTTGCATTCAATAAGTGGATCTGTGATGTTCACACGTTACCTGTAAAACTTGCAAAACTTGAAATCTGAAATTTGCCTTGAGACACCGGTTAAGAAAATCACCGAATAGAAATCTTTAAATCCCGGGGAAAGAAAGATCTTCTGCCCTTGAAAACAGCAGCTTCAGTAAATATCAAGAATTATTGGCTGTGTCGTTAAATTTAAGGATATAAATAAATAATATAATACTAATAACAAAATATTGCTTGCTCTGCCACTCTATTTTAAACTGGTCAGTCTTTGACTTGATTAGAATTTATTGTTTTCTGCCACTCATTCTCCTACTGCATGTGACTGTCATGTCAACAAAGCGCCGATCGAACGAAAGCGAAATGAATTGGGATTGAATGAGAGAGAGAGAGCAAGAGAGCGAGAGCGAGAGAGAGCGAGAGCAGGCAGAAGAAAGGGAGAAAGCAGAAAGATGTTTCTAATTTGCTGCTCTTTCTGGGAATGACTCTTGATCAGAAGTCCATTAAATTATGAAAGAAGCTTATTTTTCTTTCGCTGGGCCACCAGGGATATTGATAAGGACGCCTGACAGGTTCAATGTAGAGGAGGGTGGAGTTACCATTCTGGATAAAATCTCTCATTGCACAATACACACTTCCATTCCATCGCACAAAATAAACCTTTTTCCTTTCAAAAATTCCTTTCCCCACCTTTCCCTTTGGGAGACAATAATATGTTGCTCTCTCTCCCCCCCACCTCCAGCTTTTGGTCAGGTTTAAACCCAGCCCTCCATCGCTCAGAGCCGTCTTGAAATGAGGCGGCTGCGGTCTGGCATACGCGCGCCTTCGTTTTCTGTAATTATTATCCGTGCAGTTTGATGGGGTCTTGCATGCCCCCCCCCCACAGCCCCATTTCCCCAGAGGGGGTGGTGAAAGTGCCTTTTGAAGAGAGCGGGTGGGAAGGCCCCATCTGGCAAGCTCGGCTTCTGCCAATACAGTCATGGCCTCCTCTTCCTCCCCCATCCACCCATGGTGCCGCCAACAAAGGTGCCCGACAGCCATGCCCGGTTCCACGATGGGCATGCACACATCCCATGCCCTCCATGGGGAAAATCTGATTAAGAATCTAGCCTGGGGCTGGGCTTTGCAGCGCTCAGGAGAGCAGCACAAACACAGAGACTTGCAGCATTTTCGCTACCGACTTTAATGATCTACAAGCTTCAGGGTTTAACCTCTGGGGCCTTTAAAGGTAAAACTGTCAGCCTCTGATCCTCATCTAGAAGTCCAAGTGTATGCTGAGGTATATGAACACTTACAGCAATGCACTATACCTTTAATAAACAATTCCACTTTGCAGGTGTATGATATACCATAACATGCCAATCATTTTCTATGGTTCTCCTCATCGCCAAGCTTTAATTACACTCCTGAATCCCAAAGAAGCAGAGAACGCTCTCAGGCCTACTGAGAATCACCCTTGAAGCAGAAGCAGCTAAATTGGTGTTGAATGAGCAGTTATTTAATGTGAAATGTAATTTGGTTTCCTACCTTTGTATTATAAATGACTTTTCTGGCATGAAAAATAAGAGATGGATGAAAAAAACTGCTTCTGCAGCAGGTTAGTGGAGATGATTTTAATGGTGATAACCCTTTCAGGAAGCTCCACCATGGGGAAAGATGTAAACTATTATGTATTAACTATCTCATACTATGAATGGTGTTATGCAAAAATTATACCATTGTAAAAACTGAACACATTCTGCGTGAGCAAGGAGGACAAATGAAAATAGCTGTTGGATGTATCTGACGTAGCTGTACAGCTCCATGTGTGCACATGTGTGAGGTTGTAGCGGCGTGCATCAGGCCTCATTAGGGCTTCATGGGGCTGCCATATCTGTCTGAGACCCCGAGAATCAGTTCTGTCACATCTCCCATTCTCTTGCTGTCTGACTTTAGAGTGCATTCTTGCCAAGGAAACGCATCTTATCACTTAGGAACTGTAAATTGTGTTTTCACTGCAGTATCAAAACTCTTTACTAAAACTGCCTCCTGCTTTCCGCTAGAGAAAGTAGACAGAGCATGCCGCAGGAATAAATGGGCTAAACAGCATCACCAGGATCTCATTAAAACTCCGGACCAACGCCGTGTTCCCCCACGCAACCCTCTCGTTACTGTTGAAAATCTAGCCGTGATTGCCTCAGCCTGTCTGAAAGCAAGGACAATAAAGAAAGGATTTGATGGAGTAATTTAAAGCTCAGCTTTTGTGAATCAGCAACAGCACAGTGCTCTTCACTTCTCACTCTATTCCTCCATGGTTATTGTCAAATGGAATATGTTGTAAAATATGGAATATATATACTTTGCTCCTGTGCAGAAGAGAAAGAGACTCATTGAATAGGGCACTAATATACTCAACCCTTTCCCGTACAATAGGGGCAGATTTACTGTATAGAATAAATGATTAATCTTGGCGACAGTCTTACTATATAAACACTACCTCATCCATACCCTGATCAGCATTCTGGAAGATTTAAATGGACATTTCGCTCCTTGGAGCAAGTACTTCCATAATTAAATTATTGGAGATATGTATGGTGCCATTTCTGATGTTTCAGACAACGCACAGTGCTTAAAGACAATATATGATACTGTGTGTAACATCTGCCTCTAAATATGCAGGCTCTGCAGAGCATGGGCATGATCACAGGAAATCAGGGGGGTGACAACATGATTAATAGGAGTGGGGGACACCCCACACACAAGGGCCATGCAGGGACAGTGCCAATGTCACCTCATAGTGGCTGACCTTCGGCCTTCTCTGGCCCGTGAATCAAATTAGCAGGGTGGACACCCCCATAAGAAGGCCAGTCATCTTCTTCTAGATGGCTAAAGCTAACTGAAGCTGCACGACTTGTAGGTTTAGAGGGATGTTGGTGTTACAGGTGTCAAACTACGTCCTGAATAACAAAGATTTCAAAAGGATAAATAGCAGCCGCCAGATTGGCTTTACCATATAATTAGATGTTTCGTACGTAACATGTTCAAGAACAGCAATAGTGATAATTACATTTTCAATATTACGTCTTAAGTCTGTGAAATGTCACGGATACCGACTTGAGGAAATCAGCTTCACTCCCCATTCAACTGCATCGCAAATCAGCCACTATACTTTTCATTTTGAGGAGTAATAGCAATTCAAGAAAATCCGTGTGGCATTTCACGCCCGTTAATCAGTTAAAAAATCTCCATCTTTGCTCCACTGCTCTCCCAGTTCTTAAAAAAGAGCAGGACACCTACAAGGAACGGCTTGTCTTCATTTTATATGCCGAGTCAATTTCTGTTGAGATCAGTATAGCTGAGTATATATATGAATCATAACAAGGCACTGAGGCACAGTGACAGCATTTTAGGCGTATGAAATGTTTAGGATCTCTATGGTTTTATGTTATCCATCCATCTTCCATAACCATCCCATACACTTGTGGTGAGGCTTTAGCTACCAGACACAAACACTACATTACATTGTGTCGGTTATAATACTGTGTTAACACAGTTAATTTTTAAAGACACATTATAAACTTTAATTGCCATCTCAAAGTAGCTACATATTAAGTGACAGCATGGTTTCTCAGATAAATCTCCATCCCTCTGCAGCTGACTCGTGTCACGCCTGCACTAAGGCAAGGATCCACCCAGCCACGGCAAGCCTACACTAAGGCAAGCATCCATCCAGCCACGCCAAGCCTGCGCTAAGGCAAGGATCCACCCAGCCACGCCAAGCCTGCACTAAGGCAAGGATCTACCCAGCCACGGCAAGCCTACACTAAGGCAAGCATCCATCCAGCCACGCCAAGCCTGCGCTAAGGCAAGGATCCACC
>JAODLD010000042.1:16232337-16243706 GCA_026781065.1 Mormyrops boulengeri | reverse complement strand
TTTATCAGTACATTACAGGAAATAATGAACTTTATCACAATATGCTAATTTTTTGAGAAGGACCTGTACATTAATAAACAGTAAGGCTTTACATTGACTGCACCTTCATAATGCCTTTATAATGCATTTGTGGAACATTCATTGCACCTTCATAATGCATTCATAGAACACTCAGTGCACTTTCATAATGCATTTATAATGCATTCATAGAACACTCATAAGCAGCATGTAAATATTCCACAACATCCTAAAATATCTTGACAATTTTAATATGCATTAATAACGAACATTATATGATAATAACAAACTTTATAATTGTATAATTTTTGTCAGTAATGTATATTGAAGTTGTTGAGGTATATTAGGGTAAGGTATACTTACATGCTGCCTATGAATGTTCTATGAATGCATTATAAATGCATTATGAAAGTGCACTGAGTGTTCTATGAATGCAGAGAGAATGCATTATGAGGGTGCAATTAATGTAAAGCGTTACCCATTATTTATGCTGTTTTGTGCTATGAAATAAAACTGCACTTGCATTCAATTAAGTAAGCTGAAGTCCAATTCAAAATTTTCAGTCAATATTGTACAAATAAGTGCTATTGTCTGAGTTGGACAAATAAGTTTGATTAAGTTATTAGATGTTTTATTTGCATTTGCAACTCACAGGAGATAAATGCTTTAGTGGAGGATACCACCTTGCTAGTTTGTTTATAATTAGTGATGACCAGCTGCTTGCAATCAAAAGTAAAAAGGCTGAGATAACAGTGTAACAAGCATCTGGTCTGGAGACAATGAGGGCGTGGAGCTTTGGAGAACTGCTCCTGGGTGGCTCCACCTGCACGCTTTATGTTCTAATTAAGGCTTTTTGTTTTCTGTGATTTTTGTAAACGTGTCAGACCTTTATCTGCAACCTGCTCCAGAACTCACAATACTTCACTGAAAAACTGTAGTTATAAAATTTAGCATTAATATTTCTTAATGATGGAATTGGGGCAACATGGTGGCACAGTGGTTAGCACTGGGGCCTCTCACCTCTGGGACTAGGGTTCGACAAATACTGGTTCTCTGCTAAGGCTCATGTATATGGAGTTTGTGTGTTCTCCTTGTGGTGTTGAGGGGTTTCCTACTGTGTTTTTGTGATTGGTTGGCACCTCATACCTGCCTTGTACCCATAGGCTCCAGACCCCCTGCATCCCTGAATAGGAGAAGAGGTTACAGAAAGTGGATTGATGGACTAGAATAGTAAAACTGCATTATGTTCAGCTTGAAGGAAAACCAGAATGCTGCCAGGTCAGGTGAGTCACATCCTTGAAGCACAGGTCATAAAAAGCTCTGATTGTGTACAGTGCCTTTTGTGATGTCATGCCTTCTGTTGTATAGCATCACGATGCATAAACATGTCAAATGAGCTCCATTTTCTATCCATTTTGGTTTCATGGGTTTTTGTAATGAAATTTGTGTAATTAAGTCACTCAGATTAAAACGAGCCCAGCTTAATGCTGATCTCATTAACAAGCTGTGTTCTTCTTCAGCTCAGCTGCCACACCTCAATTAGGAGGCGTTGTTATTAGGAACAATTATTTTCTGCATCCCAAGCATTCAATTAATTTATTTAGTAGTGAGGCAGGAAAATATTTTCAGGGATTGATTCTAAACAGCAGCGTAGAAGAAAATGTTGGATATACATTAATGGGGGAGGGGCATGAAACATTGATTAACAGGCGGTGGCTATGGTAACCAAGACAGTGTCTTAATTAGTATTGGGTGGGGCATGTGTGAGGACATCTGAGCACCTTCAGCAGAGGGGACTCCGGGCTTAGGGTACTGTAAGCTCTGAGTACCAGGCAACATGGGTGCTTAAAAAGCTGAGCAGGAGAGAGACTTTTGAGTAAGACCCTCGCTAAGTACTGTATGATACGAATACACATTACAAAGTACAAGGGTGAACTCTAGGCAAAATATTCTGCCAGGCTGATGGAAAAATATGCAGGAAATGAATGTGGCCCATTAGAGTGTGACGGCTTGAGGGGATGTCGCCGTGCTTAACTGAGGGTTACCTGCATTCTGATGGAACTCTAGACAAGCCTGTTATTGGGAGAAGAGGCAGTGAAGGTACAGACTTTGTCTTAATAGTTAATTATTTCCAGCACACTCGAACCGCCCTTGACCTTCAGTACCTGTTCTTTTAATAATACGTACGCTGAAACTAAAGTAGAGGCACTTAAACCTAAATGTCTTAAGATCAAAAGCCTATACATGGTTAATAACTTGTGCTCCACCCTTTCCATTCCCATGCTGATTAAGCTCTGCCCTAACTATCACAAAGCCATGTAGGCCCCACCCCCTCCGTTTCCATGCTGAATAGGCCCCACTACAGCCTCCCATAATGCTTTTGTTCAGGGAACTTTCTCCATATTATCCTGCCAAGAATTAACTGCATTCTGTTAAAAAAAACTCGACAAACCGTGCAAAAACTTTTAAACATTTTGAAGCCATATGCTTGGTTTGTTTCGCTAGAAAAAAATTCTCATTTGATTCGTGCTTTCAGTGGGTGAGCATTTTTGCCCATTTCACCTCGTCTCCAGCACTGTTATCAAGTTACAAACCCATGTCTCCACTGTCCCGTTCCATTTTGTGTTTCTCGCATCTTGTTAGCCATATGGCAATCTGTGGTCCTCAGCATTAGGGTATATACTATGGTTCATTTTTGTTTTATTTATTCTCCCTAAAAATGAAGTAGCCAACTTTTGATGAGGGAGGTGTTATAAACCACACTGAGGTCCCACTGTCTGAATACCTTAATTAGATGACTGGCTGTCTGAGCCAGTGAAATGATTTCTGTAATGTTTCTATGGCATGGTCGGTCGGAAGGGGGTCACACTTTCATGCAGGTTATGTGCCAGACTGAGGGTGTTTTTCAATACCAAGAAAGCAAACCCTGTCCTTGTGGTCTTGGCAGGAGTTGTCTTGTTAACTTGCCTCCCAAAACAAATTTGGTATATGATGAATCATGGGCGAGGATGCAACCGATGTATCATTGGTATTTGGGATGGGGCAAGAACAACATTGAGGGATTTTTTCCTTCCTCAGTACTTCAGTTCTTAGAATTGGAATTGGTCTTCGGCAATGGAATATTGGGAACACAAGAACACAGGAATGGTCAAGTATGCATATTGAGAAACACCCCAAGAGAGCAGGATTCTGTTCTTCATTTCTACAGCAGTGTTTCCTAACCCGGTCCTTAGGGTCCACATTTTAGCTCCGGTGCAGACTGTCCGACAGGAAGCTGGGCAGGAGCAAATCTGTGGACCGTATGGGGTGTAGGATCACTCACACACATATGACAGGGCTGACATCCCAGGTTGCCTGAGATAAGGCCTGGCCTGGCATGAGAGGTACTCGTTGGCCTAGGCACAAAAGGGGGGTTAGTGACCCCCCCCCCAAACACACAGGTCAGCATTCCAGCTTTTATGGCCCAAAGATTTAGGGACCTACGGACAGCAGAATGGACCTCAAGAATGGACCTCGCCATCAATTCTGCCTTACAAACCACAGACTCACCCAACACTCTAAAGAAAGCTCTCTTTTAAGTTTGCCTGTGTATACCCTGTATATGTGTTTATAACCGTGTTTTCACAGAGTATCACCTATTTTACCCTTCTCACTTGAACCATTATATGAATATGGATAAATATATATGTACAGCTACCCCTGCATCCATGCTCTCATGGTTATCCCAGAGGAATCTGGAAAATTAAAAAATGTAACCAGGTATCTTAGTGAGTCTCCTAACTATCAGAGGTTCTTTCTTTCCTTGTTTAACAACCCCCCTTCACATTCTTCTGTCAGCCTATATCTGATCTTTGTGGTCCATTAGTGGTCCTCTACTATCCTGCATTAAAACGCTGAATTAATGTGTATATTATCAATTCTGGAGAGCAGATCATTGGAATAAGCTACACCAACCAACATATGATGTTTCCAGATGTTTAAAATGTTTAACTTAAATTGGGATTACAACAAACTAACGGCCACATCTATCTAGGGTTAAGATGTTAGTTTTCGATGTGAATGTGTAATGTAATGTTTGCACAACTTACCCAAAATGGCAACATCTGTTGATGTGAGTCAGTAACATACACAATGTAAGAAATTAATTAATACGGATGGTATGAGGTGTGAACCTCCAGCTGGTATGGCATGTTTGGTGTCAAACTGATGGAAAATCACTCCAGTGGTTACCATGAAAGTTGTATGTATCAAAAGTTACACTAGTTGAATGAAAATCATCAGTAAAGTGGAATCAGTCTAGTCATAAATACCAAAAGGACTGCTAGAGACACCCCTCCGAAAGCCCGCCAACTAGATGGTCAGCCATTGGTTCAGGTGTTGAATTCCTGGTCATCCCTATTCATGAACTTTAGACCATAAAACCTGGCACCTCAAAGCAAAGCCCTGGAGTGGAGCAGCCCGCGAGAAGCCCTCCAGAAAACATCAAGAAATCGCCAGACCACCGTGAAGCCTGTCCTGAAGCCTGTCGGTGAATGCCTGCTACCCAACAGAGAACTGCAACCCCAAGACAAAGCCTTTCACCTTAAAGCTTCACAGGGAGAGAAAATCGAAGGGGCTCCACTCCAACAATCGCTCCAAACGCCGCGCCTTCTTGAGTGCCGCCATTCCCTCAGCTTATCACCTCTGCAACCTACTGCCAAGACCCCCTCCACTCTGCAACCAAGTAAACCAACTTCCTTTCATTCTAACAACCTAAGCTGTTCTGTTTAATCTGCTTTGTAACTTTAATGTCGTATTTCCACAGACTGTGCTTGCTTTGCAGAACAGTGTTTCCCTTTTAAGATTACCCATTTAAATCTGTTCACTGAATTTTCATATTACATTCTGTTTGCTTCTATTCTGTTATTTCGTCTTCGTTGTTTGTGATAAGTGTGATGTCTGTCTTTTGTTAGCTGTAATGTTAGTTAGGAATAAATGCATGTCTGTTACACAACTTCAGCCTCCGTTCATTGAGTGCTCGCAATAGGTCCCTGCCTCTGTGCGATCTGGCTACTAAGCTCTGAAACCTCAAACTTGCCTGGAATATCGTGAGACTCTCTCTCAATGGCTCTGAGGGGGAAGCTTCGCCACCAATCATTTACATTACCTGGTGATGCAGCTCGCTGGACGAGCCTTCTAACCCGGGTTACTAAGCGATACTGGTAATTACTGAATCCCATTTAAGTCTCACATTAAGAGACTCACGGGCATTCCGCAATTGAGTTTGGAGGAACCAACCATTCGACATAACTATTAATTAATAAGCAGCATTAAATAATAATTAATTACAATTTATTTAATTGCCCTACACATTGGTGGAGATATTAAAATTTACTTGAGCTAATTTTTCCTATGGTGGGTCCCCGAGGACCGGGTTGGGAAACACTGGTCTACAGCACCGGCATGTGGGAATGTATTTTTTGCTGCTTTTTCTATATTTAAGAAAAAGGGGAAACCCAGCAATACCTCAATATCCCAATTATTAACTGTAGAGCTATGCTACATGTCTATGGGCCCTTGAGCAAGTCCCTTAACCCCCAGCTGCCTGGGTGCTGCTGCCGGTGGCTGCCCTTCACTGCCGAACTTGCTCTCAGCTACATATGTGTCTGTGCCATGGAGAGTAAGATGCGGTGGGCGAAGAGAGAATTTCCCTACGGGAATCAATAAAGTGTCATCATCATCAGTTTTATATAGACTGGCAAATAAAACTTTCAGGTGAGTAACTGATTCAGGTATCTATCATCACCAGCTGTCCAAAAGACAAATGCTGTACATCTTAGTTTCATTTAAGCAACATTTTCATAACTGTGCGACAGAAAAGAAGTCAGAGGAATCAACTTCCTGAAATCGGCACACCGCTGGATTTCGTGTGAAAGTGGTTTTAATTTAAAGAGCTGTACGTATATTAAGTTCTGTGCAAAAGTATAATCTTACAGTAGAATGACAGGGCTGTTCTCTGTGCCTGCCTCAGTTCAGTGCTTCAGTTGGTAATCAGTGTTACTGGTGCTGCCTAAGGTCTTAAACCTCATTGGTATATAGAGGAATCCACCCCTCTTCGCAGTCTGTCATAAACATTGTGATAATCTTCCATGAAAGGCTGAACACAAAGGGAAAAGCCCGGATTATGAAGAAATGACTGGCTACATAGCTACAAGAGACAAACTGCATTTTGTGCTCAAATTTTAGAACAAGGACAGACTAACTTCCCTGGAACAGCATGATTTCAGAAGATCGAACTGTAAGTGAAAGAGGAATCTCACAGATTTCAGAACTATATATAGTTCAAACGTTACCTGTCCACTTCTTCACTGTTTTATTCTTGAGAATTGCCTGATATTTTACATTGCCAGACTTTTTAAGTTTGGATTTGCTCTTCAGGAATGTAAAAGCTCCACTGGGATGGTAATGAGTCTCTGCTTTGAGTTGGGCTGAATTGAAAGCGAGTGCTGGAATGAGAAAGAGGAGAGAGGAGGCTCGTCTCCTGGGTGGGTGTGGGGGAGCATGAGCAGGGGATGGGAATGAGGAGCGAGATTAGATCCCTGAGGGTCAGAACCCGCATCTCTCCTCTCATTCTGCAAGCAGGGAAACATTCAGCTGACACAGCCCAGCTAGCCTGACCTGTTCTTTCCAGGGGGATCTGGCTTGGAACCGAGCAGAAAATGAGAAAAACAGTCAAGATGTACAGAGATATTGAGTGCTTCTGAGAATTTGAGACGGACAGATTTTGCAGAAGGTATGTATATTCAATCAAGTGGCCACTTTATTAGGTACATCTAGCTAAAGTCGGGTATGATCCAAGGGTAGATGAGTTGTGGGTCAGTACAAACCATTCTGCACCCCTGTTGTACTGAGCTGTTGTTGTTGCACTTGTGGCTGTCTTGTTAGCTTTAACAACCATTCTCCTCCGACTTCTCTCATTAAAAAGGTTGTTTTGGTCACAGAAATGCTATCCACTGAATGTTGTTCGTTCATCACACCATTCTTTTTATCACTAGACACTGGTTTTTGAGAAGAAAAGAGTCAAGATGGTGACTGTTTCCGAGATGCTGGAGACACCATGTCTGGCACCACCAATCACACCACATTCATACCTGAAACATTAGATCTTAGCCATTCTAATGCTTAGTCTAACAATAATTGAAGCTCTTGGCTCTATCTGCAAGCTGCATGTATTGAATTGTAGCCACATGATTTACTGTATGAAGCAACAGGCGGCTCATGATAACAGGCAGGTGTTCTTAATAATCAAGCCAGCGATGTATGTGCACCCATACATCAAGCAGAACTGAGCTTAAAGTCATTAAATTGCTTTAAAAAATTCAGACAGTGTCCTGTGATGGAATGCTACCTGCCTTGCACCTGTAGCTTCTATGATGGCTCTGGACCCCATGCGACCCTGAATAAAACAAGCAGGTACAGAAAATGGATGGATGGATGGATGGATGGAATGTTGTATAGGTTCATGCTGCAGTCTGCTGAAAAGTATATAACTGCTGTATTTTGATAAATATGAAAACCATGGATTAGAGGGTAAGCCTGAATCAGGAATGTGTGCTCTAGAGGTACCTGTAGTCAGGTTTAATATTTACTCTGTCTGTTTGATAGCTGCGCCTTTGCTCTCCTAGGAATAAAAAGCCTCAAAGTTTCTTCTACTTTTTACTTCCAATTGGCAGCATTTTGCTGTTTTATGTTTAAGGCTGAGATGAGTCGTACAGCACTGCATGGGCCTGTTTCTGATGTTTAAAGCTTCAAAGCCTCAGCCTCTGGGTTCCATCTTAAATCTCCAAATTGCCATAAATCTACAGCTTTTCTACAAAAGCAAGCCGGTATCACTCCCAGAATAAGGGTCCAATCCTCATGCATATTCATTTAGTTTCTTATACACAGAACACATTGGCATCCTGTCCAGGGTGTCCCCTGCCTCTCGCTGTCTGCAATAAGCTCCTAGATGTAGTAGTGGCTGCTGGATAAGCTTGAACATAGAGGCACATGTGGAAAATTATCCTGAGCATAAATACTTCCCCACAATGTCTGTTGATTATCTGTTAAGCTGACTCCGAACTGTTTACCCGTTGTACAAACGTGAACACATTTGGACATCCTGATTTTGCCGAGTTTTATGTGTCCCTGGGTCAACAAAGTAGGGGCTTGTGGTTCACTTCTTTAACCAATCAAAGTCTTCTTTGTATGTCGTCATTACTTTCAGGGGCAGTGTGTGGGTCAGTGTGCTAAGCGTCTGTGCTTAATTGGTTGAAGAAGGGAAACGGAAGCCCCTCCCTTGTTGACCCAGGACACATCGAACTCAGCAAAATCAGGACTTCCAACACACTTTCCTGTATTACCTCTGATGATGTTTGTCTTCCTCACAGGCACTGCTGCTTGTCTGCACTCCATGCCCCGTGTCCACCATCGCTTAAGCACTGGCACTGTGCTGACACTCATTGCACTGTACCCATGGCCCGACTATACTAATACTGCGTTTCATTTACCTCGGAGATCAGACAAACAGTCAGAGCTGGGAATGACGTCACATTTGAGCTAAACGCATTCCAGTACTAGTCGGAAAGCCATCTTGTCATGCCCTCCTGTGTGCCACGCCCCCCTCATTACCTCGTGTGGAATCCCAGTGTCATCAGCTGATTCGAGTTGTGTTAATTAGTCTGGGGTTTTTAAGTCTGTGTGTTTGGTGGGAGTCCGGTCATTAACGTTGTGCAGTGGTTGTATTTTCCCAATTAAATCCCGAAGTTCTGCTCCTGCTTCCCCGGTCTGCGCCCCGTGAGTCATGACACATTTAGCAATACCAGGGACCTGTTTCAAAAGGATTTTTTTGCTTAGCCAGATAACCTGTGGGATTTAAGATTAAATGGTCTTTATGTTTGTTCACTCACATTAAGCCCAGACTACCATAAATCCCGACAGGTTATTCAGTTAAGCAAGAAATCCTGCTTTATGAAACAGGCCCCAGTTCTAGCTAGGTTCATTGTCAGCTATTGTTTGCAATATCAGTTGAGAAGAAAACATTACTTGGTATTTTCCACGCATCAACACCATAGCAACATGTCCACAGTGTCAGGATCAGCACCTGTTTTGTCCCAGTCTTGCATCGTCTCCCCCATTCTCGTAGTCAGTAGTGTAGTGTTTTCCCTACTCCCCGTCGGCCGCAGGGCTCAATGAGCTGAGCTTGCAGCTCTCTGTTAATTCCTCTGTTGTGTGTTCAAATCCTGCTTCCTCTGTTTTTGTATTTTTGTTTTGTATGAGTTTTCTTGTTCCTATGTCTTATGATATGTATTTGATTTTGGTTTCATGCTTTGTGCTCTTTCTTGTGTTTTTACCTGTCTGTCATTCCCCTAGTGTAGATTCTGTTTCTTAGTCTCTTTGTTCCCTGAGTTTAATTATTAGTTTCAGCTGTTGCCTGTTTTTTGTGCCTGCCTTTGTATGTTTATCTGATTGCTCGTTGCCCTGCCCCCTCCCGGATTGGTTAATTGTCTATGTCTCACTCCTGCTCTGTCGTTACCTGGTTTAGTTTTTGTATTTAAGTTCCAGATCCTGTTCTGTTCTTCCTAGGGTGACCAGATAATCCATGTCAGGGAGGACACTTCGAGCTACTTCAGGTTTTACAAACTACTTTAAAATTGAAGGCTCCTGTGTTTGGCTAAATAGTTCAGTTCTTCTTCTGCTTTGACTGGTTTGTTTCCTTGATTGAAAGACTCATCCAGCTGTTTCAGATTAATGGCACATTCATGATTAAAAGAGACTGACCAATCAGCACAAAGCAAGAACTCAGTGCTTAAGTGAAATCCAAATCATTTTAATTGAAATGATAGTTTACAAATCCTGTCCCAGCTCAAAGTGTCCTCCCTGACATGGATTATCTGGTCCCCCTAGTTCTTCCTGGAGTCATTGATGTTTGTTTGTTTGGTTGTTTTGAGGTCTTATGCTGTGTTCTTTGTTGCCTGCCTGCCCGCCCACCTGCCTGCCTGTGTGCCTGTCTGTCCACCCCTTGTTGCCCTGACCCATTTTTCTAATTAGTCTTTGTTTATCCCTGTTTACTTTTGACCCCTCGTGGTCCTTTTATTCTGTAGTGTTCCTAGTGTTTTCTGTTTTCGTTAATAAACCCCTTCTGTTCCCATGAGCCGCAAGTGGGTCATCCACGTTTCTGTTCGCTGCCTGCACTATGCCTCGCCCTCGCTCCAAATCCGCCCAGGTACATGACACACAGAGAGCGGTTGGACAGCACTGTGTGTATGACCGATTTAATAATACATTTTATTTATACAGCACCTTTCTCACACTCAAGGATGCTATACAATACCGACAAATACAATATAATGCACACAACAACAACACCAACGGCAAAACAACAAGAATGTTACGTACTGGTAAACACATTATAGCATTCCTGAAATAAATGAGTTTTCAACTGGAGCTTGAAGATATTAACAGACTTTACCTTTCACTGACTCTGAGGAAGTGCATTCCAAAGTGTAGGTGCTGTCATTCAGAACGGCCTTCTACCCACAGAGCATAATCTGAATTTGGGTATAGTAAGAAGGTAGGAGCCCAATGATCTTAATGTGTGAGCTGGCATGTAGGGAAGAAGGTCAGACAGATATTAAGGGGCAAGTTCATGGAGAGATTTGTAATTGATTAGTAAATTTTATTTTTGATTCTATAAGTGACAGGTAACCAATGAAAAACAGGACCGATGTCGGTGGATTTTCCTTTATGTGTAAGTAAATGGTGGTAGAGGTCTATTGAGAAATCTGGATGGGAGGCCGGAGAGTAATACACTACAGTAGTTAAGGCAGGTAGTTCTGAAGGCATGGATTAGTGTTTCAGTGTCAGTAGCACTGAAGGATGGATAGAGATGTTGCGAAGCTGAAAAAATGCAGTCTGTACCAGAGGGCTACCATGTGACTTAAAGGTAAGGAACTGATTGAAAATTATGGCCAAGTTATGGAGTGTACTTCACCTAGGACTCCCATAACATTAATTTGTTTCTCAGGCAAGGTAGACAGGAGTGATTTAGTATCAACCAGAAGAATTTCAGTTTTATCAAAGTTAAGCTATAAAAATCTGTAAGTCATCCTATGTTTGATTTTGCAGAGGCAATCAATCAGTGAAGATGGTGGCATGGATATACTTGTATCAGCACTTACATATAATTGAGTGTCATCAGCATAGCAATGGAAGTTGAGGCCAAAGTGACATATGATTTGACCTAATGGGAGCATATAGATCACAGGTGTCAGACTCCAGTCCTGGGGGGCCAGAGCCCTGCACATTTTTGGGTTTCCCCTCGTTTAACACAC
>JAODLD010000042.1:16186878-16212873 GCA_026781065.1 Mormyrops boulengeri | reverse complement strand
TGGGGGGGGGGGGGGGCGGGTGTCAACAACCCCCCCCCACCCCCTCCACCCCCCGCCCGCGGGGGGGGGGGCGGGCCCCCCCCCCCGTGACTCTAGATTGCCAATGTCCGCCGCCTGTCAGACAGGCACCTGCTTGCAGGTTGATGTTAATTTGTTTGGACATGGTTTATAATTTAATTCCACTGCTGATTTAACTTCCAATAGGAGGCGCTGTTAGGCGGGGAGGTGGCCGACGGCAGATCGCTGGCAGCGCTCTCCTCATGCAAAACGGATGGGCCCTTGGATCACGGCACACATGTAGCTCAGGCAAATACCTGCTCTTTCAAGGTACTCTGGCGGCCTGAGAGGTATTCAGTGTGAATTCTCAGACCCCTATGGGCATATATTACTGTCTGCTGCTGCTAATGATATGGCAAATCAAAGGCACTTTCATTTTCTTTCAGTGCGTCTGTGCTCTGACTAAGAAGTAGCTCATCATATTATCTCTGAGGTAGGTGTGCGGCAAGAGAGGAGGTACCATGCTGTGATTATTTAGAGGACCTTATTACCGAAAAAAGAAATTCTCAAAACTGAGCTGCTGTCCAAGTTCTGCGTAACTTCTCTGGGGGCAATTTCTGTGATGAGGCACTGGGGCTGAAAAATGATGGTGCATTGTGGGAAAAGGAGAAGTCATTGAAAAGGACATCTTTGTTAAAGTTTGATGCCCAAGTTTGTTGCAAGTCGCAACTGAGAATTATCATGCATTTCAAATAGGGATATAATGAAGTATACTATTCATTCATCAAATTCAATTTGTCAGTTACTGTGTAGTTATCTTCCTTTATAAAAGGCGTGTGTATGTGCTCCATGGACCTTAATTTGCTGATTTACGGCTTGTCTTTGTGAAGGTTCTGTGGGTATTCCTGAGGAAATCATTGCTGAAGCTTAGTTTTGCTACAGTGCTGGTGGGTCAGTCAGGCTGTTTTTCTTTAAAGGCCAGTATTAAAACATTTATATTTTTATAGCATTCATTTAGCTGCCACTCGGATCTAGCATAGTCCCCGTTACAAAAGACAATACGTGTCATGAATGATATGCAGTTGTGCTATGACAAAAGCAGCATCCTCATTAATCTCATAAGTGCATTAGCGTGTTTACAAGCATGAAGTGAAACAGGAGGGACTATTGTCTGTCTGCTGTGTAAGACCTTCCACCAGCCGATCCAGCACGGAGCACAGACAAAGGAGATTAATAGCACAATGCCCACACGGGTGGCAGTGGGACGTAGAAGAGGGGCAAGCCAAAATCAGGGACTTGGGGGCGTGAGGCTGAGGGCCAGCGCGGTCACATGACGCTGTCCTTTCGTCAGGCTCAGCCGCGCTGCAGGGCACATTTACATGAGAGCGGCGGCAGGCCAGCTGGCTCTGAAGCTGCTGCTGGCACAGTGAGGGGGGCGGGCTGAGACACGGAGGTGACCAGTAATAATTACTGAGGCACCTATGACAACCTGTTGCATCAACCTATCACATCATCAATGTCATTGTGAAGAAGCATTAATCCACAGGGCAGATTTTGACAAATATATGGCAGATATATGGACAAATACTATGGAAAAACAAAAGGCTGAACGGTGTATTGTGTGGATGGAAAGTATATAGCAGAATTTTCCAGTTCCAGTCCTGGGGCGGTTGTCTGCACCACAGTTTGCATATTTCCCTGCTCAAACACACCTATTAAACCCGGCTGGTGAGCTGAATAAATTTTGAGCAGGGAAATCTGCAAACTGTGGTGCAGACTGGCCCTCCAAGACTGGAGCTGGGGAACTCCGGGTTATAATATGTAAGAGCAGAGATGATTTGGTGGAGATGGACTGTGTCATGAACATGGATGACTACAGGGGCATGAGCTCTGTGGTTAAGTACCTTCATACAGCATGAGGAGGACTTGGAGTTAAAAAAACCAGGAGGCAGTGGGAGAGTCTGCTAAGGGAAACATTGATCTCAGTGTGCTCCACATCCACAGATGCTACAATGGCAGTGCTGGGTATCAGCAGATAAAGCCACATGTAGCTGTGCAGTGCTGTGAAATGGAGGAGGACTGGCACTGGCTATTCTAATGATGCTCGTGGGGCAGTCTGGCCTGCTCTGTGCCTTCCCTACCTTAGCAGGAGATAAAAGTAAAGTCAGCTTCTTAGGTAGGGAGGACTTTCAAACCTTTCATCATATAACTCTCTGAAGATAATTACCCCTGAGGCCAAGATCACTCCCTGTTTCTTTGATAAACTCTTTTTGAGAAAATGCTGAGATTACTTTCATAAGCGTTCATGAGAGTGACTTCTTGCTCGATTTGCCTGAAAAACGTAACCGTGAGGGTAAATCAAACCATGGTGGATTTCTTCTCGTCTTTCTGCCTGTGCCCTGTTATTAAGTCCACTTTCCCAGCCAACACGAACATCTTTAGTGTGTCCTGCAATTACAAACAGAATAGTAAAATGTTTGCGTTTGCTATGTCTTGGGTGAAGTGAAATCCTCTTGCGAGGTGCCGTGGAGCAGGTGACCTCAGGCAGTTGTAATCCGAGCGGAGATATGTCTCTCAGGTTCTGAAGTGAGGTTGTTTCCATAGTGTAGTGGTTATCACATTTGCCTCACACGCGAAAGGTCCTCGGTGCAGTGGTGTCTTAATGGTTAGGGAAGCACACTTGTAATTGAAAGATTGCAGGTTCGAATTCCCAACCAGCAAGACACCACTGAGGTACCCTGAGCAAGGTACCGCCCCCAAGCACTGCTCCCCGGGCGCTGAATTAGCTGCCCCCTGCTGTGTCACAATGTCACATATGGGTTAAATGCAGAGAACCCATTTCGTTATTGTGTGCTGTGGTGTGTCAACAAAGACCATTGATCACCAAATTCTAAATAAAATTTAGTCCTTAAACTGGACAGGCCCACCTGCCAACTCCACCACACACATGTTGCTTGTGCAAAAGGCATTCGATCCATCAGGCTAATGGCACATAATGCCTGCATTATGAATAACTCAGCAAAACAAGAATGTCACATTTTATTTTGAAATTTTATATCTTCTGCTTCAAGACCCCATTTCATAAATGTATAGCTCATTGGCTATCAGTATTTCTAGGTTTCCCAAAGCAAGGTCCAGCTTGTGGTGGTGCCCTGTTTTTATCACTGGCTCTGTATTACCTACTGTGCCTGTAACGCTCACTGTATACTGTAATTAGCATAATCTGATGCTGGCACTAGCTCTGTGGTTGTTAGCCTGTTATGCTGGGGTATTTAAGCATGTGTTACGATTATCTCACTCAGTAGTTCTGTGTTATGTTTTGCACATAGTAACAGTGATTCTCCAAGTCTCAAACATAAACCCTGAGGGTGGGTATATTGTCCCACTCCCCCACCCCCATTCACCATGTTGCAGTGACTGTTTGTGGCCAACAGGGGGGCCCACACAATTGTGTGGTTCGAGTGGTTGTAAACACTGCCACTATACCTGGAGAAGTGGCAGGGGGAAATCCATAATGCAGTTTGCTGATCCACATGTCCGATGGATGCCCAAGAGATAACAATAACATCTTTATGCCCTGGGTGATGTATTGTAATGTATTACTCCTGAAGTGCTGAAAAGAACGCCGTGTTGTTGAAAGGCCTTACAGAAAAACGCATGAATGAACAGAGAAGTTGCATGAAGGGAACATACATGTACAGCTTACACAGTTTCTAAAGGGGTATTTTTCCTTGCACAGGAATCAATAAACAAAGCTGTGGCCTTTAATGTGTTAGCAGTTCTGTGCAAGTAGAACATTTTTCCATGAATAAAAAGAATATGTACATGTTTTTCTTTTTTAATCGTTTCCGTAGTGATTTCTTTGTAGCTGCACAGCCGTCGTGACTATAGATTACTGAAAATCAATATACTCGTCAGGAAAGTTTTGTAAAACTCAGTGAGGATGTTGTGCGAGCCCGGCCCTTATGCATGCATCAGCGAGCCCAGTGGGATAGGAAACCAAGGACGGAGTATGGAGGACAGAACAGGGGAGGAGATCAGGATACCGTTAGATAAAGGAGAGAAGCATGGGTTTGAAGCAGGGAGTGTGATTGCTACCTTCCCACAAAGCGCACACTGTGAGGCTTGGGACATTCATTCCGGCATTGTCCACATCCGGTTTTTCCTTATTTGTCTAACCTTGTCTAACCTTAAACCCCACCTGATTCAAACGCTGTCAACCACCCTAAATACTTAAATGAACACCTATTTATTACTGGCGCAAATGTTCAGACCTTGTTGTACGAAAGTCACTGCAATTTTCTCACAGAGTTTGTCCTTTTCCAGTTTGTTCGTGTAGTGTCCAAGAAAACTTATAGCGAATAAGCATTAATATAAATTCAAAAGAAAGTCCTTAGAAATAAGGGTAATTGTGCACAACACTGGAACTCAGACTGGCTGATTTTCCCTATATTAGTGTCACCTGACTGCAGAAAACAGATCCTCAGCTTTGTAAAAATTGGAGACCTAGGAGATTAGAAAATGTTTATAAAAAGAATGGCTGCACTAATCAATTGTTGTTTTCCAATGACAATTTTGTTTGTTATAAATAAATGAAGATTAAGATAATGACTATTAGAACTCCTCTTGATAAATAAGCCCTAATTAAATGACTGAATACCAATTTACATAATAAATTGACTAATAGTAACTGGATTTAGGTTCATTCCTGTTGATGTCTATATATGTATAAATATTTAATACATTGAAGGACTCCTTAATAAAAATCAATGGTTAATATGCAAGAGAAGGCCTTAAAGTATATGACCCTCTTTGTGAGGACTGAGGGAAACTTATGGCGCGGCATGGCGCAGGTGGGAATGAGAGTGATGATCCACTTTTGCGGCTCCGTGTATAAAAAAAAAATGGGGTAAACTACAAAATAAAAGGACCTCGAGGGGTCAGAACCAATGAGAGATAAATACTAGAAACAGAACTCTGAATAAACCTACAAAGGAAACCGGGCAGAGTAGAGTAACACAATGACTCACTAAGGAGTGAAACAAAGGCAAGCACTTTAATACACAGGAACAGCGGGGCAAACAAGGAACAGGTGCAACTAATAATCAATTAACCAATCAAGAGAGGAACAGGAACAATGAGAAACAGGTGGAAGTGGAAACACTAAATGAGCACAAGGACACAAGAACTAATAATCACCAAGTCAGGGAAGCACTAGAGACTAGGGAACATAACAGAGAGCTGCCTGTACTAGGAAACACTAAGTGGAAAAAATAAAACAAAATGAAACAGACATAAGCAGGGCCAACCAAAACAGGGAAGCAAAGAACCAATAACAAATACTATGGAAATCTGAGAACCAATAAACAACAGGTGAGGCTCCTCCTGGCCAGTCTCACACCCACAATAGGAGATTTGACAAGTCTGAGCCACACACTCAACCTAGTGAGCTATGCAGGGGGCAAGGAGAACACACTAGGGTTAAGGGACTACATGATGGGAGAGAGAACAGAATGACCAGCCACCTGCTAGTCAGAACAGGGAAGGAACACAAAGAGGCATGTTCGGATGTGTGCTGACCGTGACTGGAAACATGTGGTCCTGAGTCCAGGTCCTCTTGAACAGCTGATTTCAGTGGATACTGCCCCACATGCACAGTATTTAAACTCTTTCTGCTTTCTAGCTCATTGCTTTGTCTGTCCCTTACTCAGTCTTGCTCTTATGTTCTATCGGGCTGACTTTGGTCAGTTCTCTAGTTTGATTCCGTTTCTTGCTTCTGGGTTGCTCACCTTCCAATCTTGATCGGTCCCTCAGCTCTGTGATTAGCAATTGATGCGGCACGCTTGAATCCTTCCCAGCACCTCAGCTATCTGTCCGCAGCCCGAGTACTGCCAGCGCCGTGCGCTTGGGCGCGAGCCAGGTAAGAAGTAAACCTGACAGGCCGGAAACGTCGCTACACAGGTGTGCGCCGTCTGGGGTGAGCTGTTATGACAGGAACCGTGTACTGGCAACAATAACACGAATGACACGTCAGTGTGAAGGATAATGTCAACACTTCAAAGAATGACTATGAACATCACTTTATATGCAGTCTAACACCCCGACAAAGGCATTCTTTGATCAGACTGCCACCTCTTCATCATTGTCGGTGCTTTTCCCAGCTAAATTTGAATCGTGGCAGTTTTTGCCTTAGAGCCAAGGAAATGATTATTGAGGAATGTTTAAGCAGTCCCTTCGGTCATCTAAAGTGCGTGCAAGGTGTGAAAGTAGCCCAGGGTGTCTCCATCTTTTTTATATATCACCTGTCCTATGTTTTCAGTCATCATGCGTTCAGATGTACATTTCTCAGGTCCTTTCATTGGGTTTTCTCCTAGGTTCCTAAGTGCCTGAAATAATAATAATAATTATCATTAAATTGTCACTGGATAATTTTTTGAAAAAAGCAGGAAGCTCAGATGGATTTATTCCTTTTATGAAATTTTCTATGCAACTATTATATTTTTTCTGCCAGGTCACAGGGTCACTGCCAGCTCATTCCTTAAAGGAACAGCAGGGCTAAACATGCCCTGATTTAACTGCTAAGCCACCACTGCCTACATTATGTGCTGAGTACATAATAGCTAAAATAGCTAACTAGATACCTAGTAATTTTGTCACATAAACTGATAATATATCCTCATTTAAAGAATTGAAATAACTAAACAGATATGCAATAATTTACAGTATAATTTACTTAGTCATGATTAAATGTTAGAATAGTTGCTAAATTACTGCTGTAGTGCATATCACCCCATTGCTGCCTATTTTACATCACTTAGAATCACAAGGTCTACTGCTCCATAGAGAAATATCAACTACTGGGCCATTACAGCTAGGAAGCCATTACTGTACATTACAGTGGGATCTACCAACCTAAAACCAGATTGACGCTTGATAAATCTAGTTCCTTGCATGCAAATGACCGAGTGTCATAACTACTAGCATCAGCAGTTCTAGACCCCATTTTTTGTCTCTGCCCAATTAAAAATGTGTATTCTAAAACCATTTAGCAATTTGTCCCAGATTTTCATGCACATTTCGTACCCCCGGTTTGGCAACCTTCACTGTGGGGATCTTCCCTCCTCCTGGCAAATTTAATCATGGGGGCTGAGCCCTCCTAAGGGTCAAATCCTAGAATCACCCCTAACTAATATTACAGTATATGCAATCAGGCTGGTAATTGGGACACCATATAGTGACAAAATGGCACCTATTACAGTCCACTAGGCATTGTTCAGTACTAGACTGTAACTCAGTGGTGCCTGTTCCTCGTCTTCAAGGCATGGACCCCTGTATGTTACGGTGAATGCATTTTTATGAACATCTTTATAAATATAAGGAAGGCACTAGGGAATGAGGTTGAATGAAATTGACAAACTATCTACAGGTCTAGAGTTGGACACTCCTGCACTATTTTGTCTGCTAGATGAGAGATGTCTAATTAGCTGTGAAGACACATCTGTCATTAGCAAACATTATTTCACTGTGTGTTGCTGTCTATTTATGTTTAATAGCTGGACAATGAAAGCACTTTACAACGCCAATGAGAAAATGACATTGGAATGGATAGTTATGCGTTTATGCAGCCAGTCTCACTTTCCATGATCCCTCTCCAGTCTCTGATCCACTTCATTCAGTGAATAAAACCCGTTCGGACAAATTGTCAAATAAATTCTTAGGTGGGCACATCATACATCAAGGCCAGCCTCTTGCTCAACTTAATCTCCTTTTTCCTGATAGAAAACTGCTCCTCAACACACAAGGTGATTGGAAATACACCCATAAATCACAACCACATGATCGATTGTACACTGTTCCTCTGCTGAGGGAGAAAAGTGGCCATAAACTGCTTTCATTGGTATTACATTTGTTGCCAACCAGGATGTATCAAACTCGGTAAACTTCTCTTCGTCTAAAATTTGTGGTCGTGCAGGAAAGCAGCCATATCCAGGATACTGCATTCAACTGCGTACCACCCCCGACTTATCAAGCTTTGCATGCTATAAAAAAAAAAAATAAACAAAACTTTTCAATATTTTTAGTTTTATACTAGATAAATCGGTGCGCTTTTTAACATATGGAAAGAAACTGAGAATAATACAAGAACACATATCTAAAGTCATCCTTAACTGGTAATAATAGTATGTCCAAATCTACATTATGGCATAGATTTGTACTGGTGTCTTGGTTCTGCAATTTGTGAGAATAGTAAATGGAACTGCATTGAATTCATTTAAACTTCCTGAAGTTCCAGTTCTCTTGCAGTTCGGCTTCCTACAGAGTTTTTTTTCCCAACTTCAAATCTAATTTCATTTGCTGATTTGAATTGGATTTGATGAGTTCAATTGCCCCAACACTGGAGCCCACTGCAGCTACTTTGCTAAATAGAAGGTACCTTAACACAGGTTGGCCTGGTGAGGGTTGCGGTGCCAGCATGCTGTCGGACCAGACCTCCCTCACAGAAACTCCAGCTTGCTCTAGGGATCCCCACACATTCGAAGGCCAGCCTGGAGATATAATTCCTCCAGAGCGTCCTGGGTGGGCTAACCCTGTGGGATAGGCTCAGAACAGTTCCCTCGAGAGCCAACCAAGTGGCTTCCGTATACAATGTCTGAACCACTTCAGCTGCCTGCTGACCTCTGAAGTTCTCACCCTATCACAGAGTGAGGTTGGCAACCCTGCAGAGGAACCTGATGTTGGCTGCTTGAAGGTACAACCTTGTTACCTAGATAATTACCCAATAGCTCATTACCATAGGTGAAGATAGATTAACCAGTAGTCCAGAAACAACTTTGGACTTTTGATGCAGCCACTGAACAATCCACTGGTCAATCTCATGCTACTTGTGCAAATGATCCTCCACTAGGGGCAGACTCTCCCCTTTCACATGATTGGAGCAAACCCTTTTTCAGAGGGAGTGTCATAGCTTTGGTTTGACAATCTCTGCTACTTCACACCTGCAATCGAATGGGGTGCTGGTCCTGGTTGCATGAGATCAGAGGCAAACTGCAAACATCTGCAAACTGTTCTGTATACAGAAATCATCTTCCATTAAAATCACAAACAGGAGTGGAATCACGATTCACCCTCGCCAGAGGCCATCAACCACTAAATGACTTTGTGCCAATCTTGTGTGAGAGATAAAAGTTGGTCCACTGTTCCATGGAGAGGCTGGAATCAACATTTTCCCCTTAGTTCAACCATCAGGAGAAATCACCTCTCCGATGTCTTAGCACAAGTTTTGCCACACAAGCTCAGAAATGCGATTCCCTATAGCTGGAACAAACTCTGTTGCCCGTTTTTAAAAATGGGGGCCCTTACCCCCGTTTGCCAGTCCTTTCATGTAACATTGGAGAGACATGTCAGCCGCATCGCCCCCAACAACATCCTGCTCCTTTTTTTTTTTAACAACATATCTCTGAATGCATTTCATCCGCCCCTTCAGCTTTTCCACGAAAGAGACCTCTGACCACCATAGCATCTGCTATGGTGATAGATTGTGATTCACCAAAAGTTTCTAACACTGTCTCCTGGTGAGAGGGCACTTCTTCACCTGGTTAATCAAGGTCCTTCCTTGCTCCTGAGCCAAACTGTTTGCCAGCCAGCAGTCTCACTCCATGGCCTCTCCAAACTTCATCCATTTACAAGCTTTGCCCTCCGACATAGCATCAAAGGCAATCATTACATTTGGACCTAAGGGGCTGTGGTGTCATATAAACCTATGAACATTCTTGTGTTCGAACACGGTGTTTGTTAATGACAGTCCATGTCTTGCAGAGAAGTCCATATAACAATTCATCACTCCGGGAGGCCATTCTTCTTCATGACATGGTCCTTGGGTACCTTATGGTGCGTTCCATTCGCCTTTGGATCCGAGTTTCGGTTGCCAAGATTACATCACATCCGCTAAAAACTCGGGAAAAACCGAGTCGGATGCGTTCCATTCGGCGCAGAAGTAGCAATACCATGGACCCGTAGTCAAAAAGCAAGATTTTTTGCTTAGCCGGACAACTTGTCGGATTTAAGGTACCTCAGATTAAATGGCCTTTATCTTTGTTCACTTACAATTAGCCTGAACTACCTTAAATCTGACAAATAATCCGACTATCATGGAATCCAATTGTAGTCCAGTTAATTGTTAGCCATTGTAAGCAATATCAGTTGATAACACATTACGCGCGGTGCTTTACGTATAAAACTCTGTAGCAACACATCCACGGATAAGTTGGACGGTATAGTGTGTGCGACCGATTTAATGAGCCACAGTAGTGTTCAAACAGTATAAACTACAAATTTCACTTCTGTTGATTAAGGGCGCAGCCATCTTGGATTCGGGATCCTCTGTGCTGCTCAGAGATATTTCTTGGATCTCCGGGAAACGGGAGCGTGCATGTCGTCACTTCCGGCTTCAAAACTCGGAATCCGAGTTCTGAGGGCAAATGGAATGTGCCGTTTGTTGCCACCTTCAGTGCTGAAAGCTTCCAGTAGGACCATGGAGTCCATATGTGGTACCCTTTCAAGCCCCTCACCCACTTTCTCCCAGAAGGCAGCGTACTTCAGTCTGCTGCCTGTCACATTCACACATACAAATGGAAGATTATTCTTTTTTACAACTCACATGTATGCAACCTGTTTGGTCCACTGGGATGAACTGCGTAGCTCTAAGTCTGGAAAATGTGAACATTTCCACCCCCTGCTGAGGTGTTTCACCTTGGGGAACTCCAGAGCAGGAGAAACACTACCCCTTATGGGAAGGTTTGCCCACTTGAAGGTAAGACCAACCCAATCAAACCAACAGCTTTCCATCTCCTGCATTAGCTCAGGAAGGTAACCCCACCAGGAAGGTAACAACATTGCCAAAGCCAGTGTCCATTTGCCAGCTTTGGCTACAGGGATGGCATCCAGTGACCATATTGCAGACAGGGCTTTCTGCTTTTCTCTAACCTTAGTTGGCTTAGTTGGATCGCAGTTTGTCCGGCTTATGCCCACAAGTGTGTTTGCTAAGAAAGGCTCTTTGAGGAGACCAGTCTTCAGGTGATATCTATAGCTCTGTGGATCGGTAAAGCATACAAACCCCTCAACCATACAAGGTCACGATCTTAGGACAAATGAATAACAGGCTAGAGATTTTAATTGTATTTGTACTTAACATTTAAACATGCACTGTGTGGACTAATACCTCAAAGCTTAGACCTGTCAACGATTTGATGCCCCCCCCCATTTTGCTAATTTATTTATTTATTATTATTGTCTGTATTTATAACCCCGAATTATTTCTGCTGAATGAATGACTAGGACTGCCCACATCACTTGTAATTTCTATACTTTGTTTTGTTTTTAGCTGGCAAGTCGGAAACAAAGATGAATTAAATATAACGCATCAACTAATAAACACCTACACTTCAGAAAACCACTACCAGTCAAGATTTCATGTCATTTGTATTTGCTGAGTGTTGTTTAAAGTTTCTATTATATATGCTGAGTGTATCATTTTAATTTATTCACGCGTGTGTTTATTAAATTTAATCACTCTCTTTAGATTACTAATGCAACTTGTGGTACCATAACAAGGACTACTACTGGGGAATAATTTAATATGCTTAAAAATGGAAATCAATATGAGTAATTAAATTAATGCACAGATTACGTGTTTGCATGTATGACGCGAAATGACGTATGAACTCCCTGGTCCAGTGGCAGGAGTTACTTGCTGTAGAATGGCCGTTTAATACAACACCTTTTCCTTTATTTCCACTAACAGATACATCTGTGTTTGGTTCACGTCAATATGTATCATTATATTTCATGTTAGAGAGAAAAAACACTCCGTTGTCTTACAAATTAGAGAGCACCATATTTTAAATACGTTTATAAGTACACCCTTGCTAAATGACTCCATCAAAGTCATAACAGCATTTTTAAACAACTTTGTCCAAAATATGCTTGGATATACAGTACGGTGCATGAATCACTCATAAACTATTAGGGTGTTGCTTTGTTTCCATAAACCTTATGATATAACATGCCGTATTGTATAGCGGTGGGAAGGAAAGCGACTCTGAAGGATGATTTTAAACACTCTGCAAACCTGAAACAGGGTTCAGATAGAGAATCATCCGATTACAAAAAGCTACCGGTAGCCTGGCGAAAATACTCAAAGAATATCACAAGATGTATGTTACGTTTGGTTAGTGCATTTAGAGTAATGCTATTATGCAATTAACTAAGAGCCGTTTATTGTAAATCAGACATCAGTGCTGTGATATATAGATAGATAGATAATCACTTTAATTGCATTTCGTTTCCAATCACTCCTCGTTCCTCCTAATACGACCTAGAATAAGCAGCGCCATGGATGCGGGCTCAGCTTTAGGACCCGGGGGAGGCGCGCCGCCAGCTGCAGGAGAATACACATGGATAGATCTGTATGCATTGCTGTCCGCAATAGCAGCACCACAGATAACGGTCCAAGATTCCCATCAACGGAGGGATTAGCTTTCTCCTTTGGATCCTGACTTGGTGGTGTGTTATTAAGCACTTAAAAGTAGACTGTCATGCAACTTCCACTATTTTTGACTTCCGGTCTTACTTATTCTACCTTATACAGTGTATTTGCGCTCAAACATAGTGCCTTCTGTAAGGGGAAGTTGCATGCATCAATGTGATTGTAGAAGAGATATGTCTCAAAATTAAATAGGAGGCGAACCAGCGACCACACCGGTTGTCAGTAACGTGGGTAAGTGTCAGTTTTGTCTAAAAGTTGTTCTGTGGATAAGCAGGTTGAAGCTTTGCGAGTTATGGTGACCGTGCGTTTTCGCGAAGTTACAGTATGTCTCCTTCACTTGTGCTCCCTGAAGAAAAATAAATCACTGTAACAGAACGACTAAATCGTTCACGATATCTTATTTTAAAGACACGTATTTCCTTGGAATTTGAATATCACAATGTACTGCATTGTGCATTGTATTGCATCACCCTTGAACTTTGAAGCGACAGACTGTAAATGTTTCATTTTATTTATTAACTAATTATCTGTCGTACGATGCGTTTATTTATGCGATCAGTATATATTGCAACTCTATCAAAAGTTCACACATGTATTTTCCTGCATGATCGAAGTCACAGCTTTGTAACTTTCTTGTCTGTCTGAGATTCTTCTTATAACATTTTTCCTTGTATCCAGTGGTCATTCCTAGTTATACGTCGAACCTGAATGTATTTGCGCGATAACAGTTTTCCTGAATCCCTGTGTGGGATCGACCCGAGCGCATCATTGATGAGGACTAACTCACTGGGGAGCGTTTCCCCCCTTATTTGAGTTTGTCCCCAGCATGTCTGAATGGCGATATTAAAGAAAGCTGATCTACCTCGTCACCCTGTCCCAGTTCGCACTGAGGCCAATCATATTACTTTTCAGCAACACTAATATTGATTTAACCATGCAATGATGCAGTTATCATTCGTTTTAAATATTAGATTACTACAATTCGTGCTACTAATTCCATTTGATTTATTGAATAGGATAACGAAATCGTGCAGCTTAGTTCGGAACTCTTCTTTGCCCTTTCTGTCTTCCATCGTCTTGCTATAATTTCGATTCAAGCTGTTATATGCGTATTGTAATTTCGGCATACAATTTAATTATGAAAGAAAGGATATTTCATTTCGGTCGGTTTCGGAGTAGGTGGTAGAATTTGATCGTCACCATAAGATTCCTCAGACGCTATTATAGCTTTCATGTGTCCCGAAGTCAAGAAACTATATTTTTAGGAAAAATGAATGTCACATGTTGAAAAGGTGACGAATTAACTTTGACATTACTTGATTCTACGGTGAACGGCATGCGTCATCGGGGTGCTGGGCGCCCAAGTCTCAAGAGAGCTACTGGTGTCTTCGATGCGATCCAACAGTTACTCCGCATTGTTCCTGTAAAATGTTACACGCTTACACTGCATGACATACGGCGTCGTAGTTCCGTCTGCAAGAACAATTCTTCTATCAGATGCACATAACCGCGCACTCAGCCAATGTGTTACCAGAAACTTCCATCTAATTTGATTCCCCGAATTATTAATACAACAGTAATACAATAGTCTGTCATATCCAGTTCGAATATCAATTGATTTGTGCAGTTACATGAAAGCATCGGAATGATCCTCAAAGTGTGGGCGTTCTGATCTTTTGATTGCGATGAAACGTTTCTTCGGTCTTGAGTGGTTTTCGTTTCGTGCGCGTACGCGGGGAGCTGTTCAATTGCCATAGTGCTGAAAGTTTATTATAAAGTGCGCATATTCCGGAGTATTTAGCTGTCGGTTTCAGTGGCAATAAAGAAAATGCATAAATGATTACGTTCATGTACTTCTTAATATTTCTTTTGATTTTAGAGGTACAAAGGCGTGACAGCCAGAGGGGAAAGTACTATATAGGATTTCGTTTTGAGGGAAATGGCTCAGTATAAAAACAATATGAAAAAATAATGCTATAGGTTAAATGAAAACATGGTCAAATTAAGCACATTATAATTGATATGCTGCATGAATTAAAATGAATGATTTGTGTACATCCATTTCCATACACTGCATGATTCCTGCATAAGAGTCCTGCATAATTTGCACCACCTTTTAAATTGCAAATTTTGAAATTAACAGCATGCATAACAAAACAGAGCTTTGGAATTTGGAGCCTCTCATTATCATATGTCATGTGTAAATGCAAAATTGAGAAGGTCACATATAATTATGAATGTAATACTGTCAGTCATACTAATTTAAATGTTTAAACAATTTCCAATCACTTCTGCTTGGAAGAAGCCATCAAATAAAAACAAATACAGTAAATTTGTTTTACAATGCATTTAGAAATATAAATGTAATATAAGGAAATGGATGATGCCACTGTCACATCATGCACCTGCAGTGGGGCACTGTCCCACCCCACAGTGTACATGCAGTTTGCATGTTCTCTCTCTCTTGCCTGTATCTTCTTTCTCATTCTGACGGTATGCCCCAAAATATTCTATTAAAATCCTCGTTCAAACCTATTTTCGAAAAACCATCGTATTATTTAGAATTCAGTATTTAATGGAAGCTGGAGCTAGACGCTGGTTTTAGCTCTCTTTTTTACAGATTGTCCTAGCTTTCTTGAGGATTGCCTTTCTCCATTGTAATGATATTACTGCTGAGACACAGTAAACTATTCCATTTTATCCTTGGTCAATCCCTGGAACCATTTCAGTACAGACTGACTTCAACTATTATTAATGTTTGCATTCTGTAATTACAGTGTCATTATACAGTCAGTCGGTCTTGTACAGGTATGTTGCCTTTTTGTATTTAAGTCATTTTAGTGTATTGTTGATTTTGCCTTGAGCTTGTCATTGTCCAGCTGAAATATTAATTTCCGCCTCAGGATCTCATCTTTGGTGGACAGAACCAGCTTTCCCTCTTCTGTTTGCCTGTAAATTGGTCCTTCCCTGCTCTTCTGCAGTGCTAATAAGTATCCCCAGCCCTCATAACACGATGCCGTTGCTGCCGTCATGCGTGACTGGCTGCTGCACCAGATCTTTAGTGAATGCTTGGCTTTCAGCTCAGAAACTTCCAATTTACCCTTTAGTCTTTCTTACATTTTGCAGGACCATTAATGTGTTTTTCTTGCAAACCCCATGCAGGAATTAAATGCTCATATTCATCTCCTCCCAGTCATTGAACGTCATTGACTTTTCAGACCCATAACTCACCACACAATGGTTTCTCTCACCATGCTATTTTTCCGATGTTCTTGGTCTTCAGGAATTTTGGCACTAGTATACTGATCTTCAGCTTTCTTGACACTGCAGTTGACTCTGCTCTCGTCTAATCTTCCCAGTTGCCACAAATAGTAGTATTGCAGTCTTGACATTTTTATGCTTCGCTTTAAATGTATGTGATAAATGGAAAACATGATAAATGTTTGTTTATGCTTCAAAGCAGCTGCGAATGTTAATGCAGAAAAACATGACCTGAATGCCAACTGAAGTCAATAGACAAGTTTGGGCAAAACTGGATTTATAAAAATGCAGTTTTAATTAGGTGAGTGTTAGCTCAAAAATCAAAAGGAATGTGAATGGGGAAAGTTACATAATTATGATAAATTTGGTGTATTTTTATGTTTGCTGTAATGTATTCTTGTAATTAATTATGGATTGCTTGAGGAAAACAATCAAAACAATGCAACACTGTGATCAGTCTTCAGCATGTGGATGGAGGAGGTCTACACCCTAATGGATAGTGTTCCTCTACAGATTAGCTACCAATACAGACTACTGGTAAAACATCATACATAAAGTCATCCTCACCTGCCGGAGTCATGTCTGGTGTCACCACAACCACCATTTAGGGTGGTCTGCTGCAATTGTGATGCACAAAGAAATCGTAGCATGACAAAAGCAAATAATAGCCCTGCTGTTTCTCTGACCTAAAGAGAATAAAATGTGTCAAATTGCTATGGGTTATGAGTTTGAGTTCTGAAGTGCACAGTTTTGTCTGAATGATTTAGGAATCAAGCAGTTTGTCATCAAAGATTAAACAGCTGCCCGAGTTCATCATTCTTTAGTCTAAAAATGTTTGGTTAATCCTGTTACCCCCAAACAGGTTATAAGATAGTTACACTCACAAAAACTGGCAGAGGCTTTAAATAGGGCACCATAGCTGATTATTAATATTTACTGGGTTATTAAATAGAAATTTCCATCATATCCCTCCATTAAGCCCACAGATAGTAACAATCAAGGGGACACTTACAGTACCTAGAAATGTCTGATGAATGTAAATCTGGAGCCCAGCGCTGCTACCATCAGGACCAAGGCAGAGGACACACTGCACAGAATGGCAGTCCTTTGTACGGCAGCAGACACTGTAGAGATGCCAGTTCATCTCTCTGCATCTCTTTGGACTGTGAGAGAAAACCAGTGTAGCCACACAGGACAAAGTGACCTGCAGACACACACACAGCCAGGGGGAGCATTCAGACACAAGACCCTGGGGGGTGCGAGTCCTCAGGGCTACACCCTGCGCCCCCAGCCCCCATGCTTTGCATGCATAACTAACACACTGAAGGCAGTCATTGGAAAATGCCCACGTTTTTTCAAGATAGGACACAATGTAATTCTCCTTATTTCCAACATTCCCACACGTGTTAATTGACTGTGGCTAGAAGCCGGTGCTATGGTGCCTTGTGAAATCGTGCATATTAAAGTGTTCTGCAGCTGGCAGATAATTGTCCAAATTTATTTTTTATGCATTATAAGCAAATGTTCAAAAAACACATAAGCTGAAGGTTCCTGTACTTCACTTTATTCTGTTTTTTTCATTATCTAATTCACAAAAAGCAGCTTTTACTTAGATTTTTGTGCTATAAATTTAAAAATATTTCTGGATTACAGTGTTTGGTGAGTTTCACTAAACCGTGCGGCATACGCTTGGTTTTTCCTGCTTTGTCAGCTTGCACAGAATGCGGTGAATGCTCTCCTCACCAAGATACGGGGGCAGGAAAAGGGCAATACTCAGCAACTGATGGCCCCGTTTCTCTCAGGGGAGTCGTGAGAGGAACGTCAGGGGTCAGACTTAAAGCCCTGTCTTTAGGGGCTTCTTTTGAAGTCTGGATCTTTAAAATCCAGTCCCAAAGGCTAATTCCATTCCTCTGTCTTAGGGAACAGTGATTACCAGTCTTTGAAGGGATCATTCATAGGTATGTTCTTATGAGAGTGTCAGCACACATTTGCATTAAAAGAAAAACCTTCTCATCACTACTCTAATAATAAAGGTGTCAGCCTTTCCAAATTGCTCTGAATTGCAGTGCCAAAAAGGGTATTCTCAGTCTGTATCTAGTTTTAATGGTGTGTTTTGTTTGTCAAGCCGTTCTCCAGGGATGGAAGCTAAATGTTCTACACTTTATCTTGCCAATTTTTGTCCTGTAGTCTTACAGCATTTGCATCATGATGTCAAAAATGAGAGGCGATTCCTCTGAAGACTCCATTGTTTTATAATATATAAATATACCTTATACGGCCAAAAATATGAAGACATTGCCTTGTCCAGCACCTAATTCTGAAACCAAAGTTATTAATATGAAGTTGTTCCACCGTTTTTGCTTTAATAGCCTCTACTCTTCTAAGATGGCTTTCCATTAGATGCTGGAGCATTGCTGGTGTGACTTGTTGCCCTTCAGGTTGGGTATTGAAGTTGGGTGATCGGGTCCCGTTCTGTGACCTTGCCTGTCTGCCACGTCACACCTGAACTCGTTCCCAAACATTTCTGCTTCACAGTCACTCCATTTGTGGTTGACCTGGGCAAAAAATTTGGGAAAGACAGTATCCTATGATGGTGCCAAGATGAATGTTACTCACGTCTTCTACATGACCACATTCTGCTGCCAGTGTTTGTAGCTAGAGATTGCCTGGCTGTGTGCTTAATTCCACCTGTGAGAGCATGGTGCCTGTCTAGTGTTCCACTCCCAGTACAGGTTATATTCCGATGTTTCCACGATGTAACTCCTGCACAGCCTTGCCCCCATGCTCCATGGGCTTTCCCAGTCCTGATCCATACTGACTCAGCACCTGCTGTCACTACCTTAGCCCCCCCCCCAGAAAGTCAGGCAGTGTGTGACTGGCGTTAATCCGACAAGTCCTATTGTGAGGCAACTTTGATTAAAAACGGCTGTGGGGATTTCTGTGTGGAAGCAAACCAGTCAGCCATAAAATCCCCATTTCGACGGCAGTCTGCTGAATCCGCTTGTAATGGGGAACACGTATGATCCTGGGCTGCGTGTCATTTCCCTCAGCGGCTTCCTCGGAGGCTAGTTGACACATCCCGGCAACTTTGTGCCATAGACCTGAACAGAAATGTTTTCCGTCTGGTCGCCTTTCTCCTCGCAAAGCTGTGGATCTGTGCCCTTAAACCTCAGGATTTGTTTCTTATCATGTTCCTTCTTAATTATACCTGTTACATATTCAGCATCTCAATGTACCAAAGGCCAAATGCCTGCATACCTTTACCAGCCCCAACTCTCCCCGATATCCTCCATTATGTGGTTTATAAAAAGATACATATGTCTCAATAATTAGCTGGCAGCAAAAAGCTGGTAGGAGTCGCCATGCATGGATGAGTTCCACACACCCATAAAAAATGTTACAGCACTAAGCACACAGTGAAACCAGCACATACCTCTCTCTTCTAATTGTGGAGGAGGTCACAACCTCACAGAAATTTCTGTAGGCGCACCTTGTGCCCTGCGACAGCGTATGTAAGGGGTCTCCAGCATTGCTTTGTGGAATTCAGCCGCAGCTCTGTAGAGTATAGCTCCCTCTCCAGGCCCATGTGGGTTACTGCTAGCTATCAAGTGCATTCAAACAACAATCGGCTTACTGTGGCCTTACCCCAAATGACTTCTGAAGCCATTTCACTGTTGCAGACAAATTTCCAAAGTCCGAATGAAATCATGAGTTGTGGCGTGCTCCTGTCGTCTCTTAAATCAGTCTTTATCTTGTCTTGGCATTCCATTAAAATCAACTGTGTTTAATATACTCATAGGTCTTTAGTTTTGGCTCAAGCAAATAGTCACATGGACAGAGGTAGACCCTCTCCAGCACCAAATAGTGACCTTGCAAGATCATAATCTGTGACAAAAAAGATTGCGACTAAGGACACATTGTCTTTAGATGTGAGAGGGCGTCAGATGTTAGGCTTCAAAAAGTCTTTTCAGAGTCTTTTTAAAGTCTTCTAGTGTATGGTTAGCATAAGATAATCGCAATTTATTCCTTACCTAAAGATACAGGTAATGCGTTTATGCAGCAGCCGCTGATCACATCTTTGAAGTGGCAACCCTCAGTCTGGGTTGTGTGATTTAATGGGAGAAAGTGCCACATAATGGACTGGTGTCCATTCTAGGATGTTTCCATGTGCTTCCCAGAATGAGCTTCTGTTGACAGATCCTCCAATAATGGGTGAGTATGGGATTTTTTCGTGAGCTACTGTATGGGTGCAGAATACTGAAATTCTATTCTGTCTCTCAAAGGACAAACAACTGATTGAATCCATGTCCTGGCTAAACATCACTGTAATTTGTGCTCACAGTGTTTCTGAGAGTGGCTTTCAATCGGTATCCTCACAATTGACTAATTGAATTCAGATTCTGTAGTGATTGATGAGCCATTGTCATAGAGTAGGGGAGATATCTGGCTATGCAAAAAATTTTTGGTTCCTGTGTAGCAATACTACAAATCATGTGTCATTATGTCTCCCTGTTGGTCCAGCTGATCAATATGTCAAAGTCAAAGAAAACATGCAAACTGATGAGTAGAGTGAAGCCAAGCCAGCTGACCATTGCTTGTCGCATTTTGCCATAACAAGCCATTCACAAATGGAATATCATTATGACATGTGCTCACACTTCATGGTGCTAAATAACTTCATGTTATTTAGGAACAGACATGTGCATGCATACCTGTAGGGAGTTCTGGAAGTTCTCTGGCAGGTATAAGCTCTATATCTAAAAAAAAATGTATATACTTTTGGGACATCCCATTTTAAATCCATAGGCATCATTATGGACTTCGTCCCATTTGCAGATACAACAACTGCCACTCATCTGGGGAGGCTCTCCACATGGTTTCCACAAGATTTTTGCTCATTCACCAGAAGAACATTTATGAGGTCAGGCACTGATGGCAGACATGAAAGCCTGGCTTGCAATCTCCGTTCGAGTTCATGCCAAAGGTGTTTGATGGAGTTGAGGTCAGGGCCTTATGTGGGCCAGTTAAGTTCTTCCACACCAAATTCAACAAACAATGTCTTTATGGACCTTGATTTGTGCACTGGGGCACAGTCATGCTGAACAGAAAAGGGCCTTCCCCGAACTGTTCCCACAAAGTTGGAAGCATAGAATTGTCTGAAATGTCTTGGTGCGCTGAAGCATTATTGGTTCCCTTCACTGGAACTAAGGGGCCAAGCCCAACCCCTGAAAAACATCCCCATACCATTATCCCTTCTCCTCCAAACTTTACAGTTGACACAATGCAGTCAGGCAGGTAATACTCTCCTGGCAACCGCCAAACCCAGACTCATCCATCAGACAGAGAAGCGTGATTCATTATTCCAAGAACATATTTACAGTGCTCCTGAGTTCAGTGGCGGCATGCTCTGCACCACTCCATCCGAAACTTGCTATTGCGCTTGGCGATGTGGGGCTTTCATGCAGAGTTAAGAGTTTGTTTAAATAAATGGAACACAATTAAGTGTAACTTTTGTAACTTTTAACACTTAAAGTGCTTTTTATAAACCACTGACCATTGTCATACACACATTCTGGTTATAAATATGCTTAATCTGTCTGTTATTAAATAGCACTTATTTGAATGGAGCATAAAACCAAAAACATTCTCCGTCACTAAAAATTCTTTTGTAAAAACCTTTCTCACTTCAGGTGAGCCTTATGTCTATAGCAGACTGCAGTTGAGTCTATCAGTACCAGCTGGGAAACGGTACCTTGAGAGATTAAACAGGGCCCAGTTCATAGCCTCGCTGGTGTCACGTACTGACCATCCTGGGTCCATCTCCAACCCGTTTGCAAATGTTTGTTTGTCCATTGACAAAGACAAATTGTTTGATTGAATCGTTTAAGATGCCGTGCTATTTAATTCAGTCAGTCATTTTAAAATAGATTCCAGGATTGTCTGCAGTCCATTGGGTTCAAAAAAGCCTCAGGCTTTAATCTCAAGATAACATGACAACACCCTTGTCCCTGTGAGCAAAAAGCACATTGAATTTCAATTAAAATGTGAGTATGCATTATTTATAGTAGAGGAACACAAATTGTGTGTTGCAAGACAGAAGCACTTCTCCAGTATGATTTAGTTAAAGTATTTGACGCAGCCATGATGTTTCAGATTGGTAATTCTATTACATTATTGATTGACAGAAGCTCTGATATGTTTTTTTTCTTTGTTGATGATTATTTTATGTGCAGAATAGATATTTGTATTACATGATTAGCTGTCAGTTAGGTATTTTCCTGATGTGGTGTTAATCTTGGCAGTCAACGTTGTTTTTATGTCTCTGCTTTAATTTTCACTGAAACCGCTGAAATGCTACGCAGTTTAAGGTCCAAAATACAGACAAAAATGCTGGATGAACAGCAAAGGAATATGGGGAAGGCAGGTCTGTTTTCCCCAGCTGCTTGTGTTTGTCAAACAATGGTGTGGTTTACCCACAGTAAATCCCCGGTTGTATCTTTCATTGCAGAGATAAATCTCTGTACTCCAGAGAGGCGTATGAATTCTGCCTCTTTGGCAAGTTTGAGGCTTATCAGCCAATTGTGTGCAGACCAATGGGGGACATTAGCTGATTTCATCTGTCCAGGATTACTGAAATTTTCAGAAAGCAGGTTGATGGAAAATTAATGAGACGTTTAGTCCTATGCGGGAGGAAAAACTCATGTCCAAAATGTCTCTGAGGATGGCACCATCCCTTTGATTGATCATGTTATCCATCTTTGGTTCTGGGTGTCACTTCCACAGATCCTCTGAACTTCCATGCAGATGGGTGCTGGGGGGCTGGAGTACATGTAAAAGGACATTTCAGTCATGAAATTGTACTGTAATATATTATTTGTGTGGCTGGCAGTATTTGTTTGATACTCAACATTCAGTAATGACTAGGAGAAGCCATTGTTTAATAGAGGCATTGTCAGACTGGAGAGTTGTCCCGTTGTGCTCTGGAGCATTGATACCCTGAGGGGGTCCTGACAATGTTCTCCCATCAGTAGAGATTGCCCTTGTGGCCCCAAGGCCTCAGAGTATCAAACCTCATCTTGTTTCTTTAGACCTTGACGTGTGATGCTAGTGTGTGGGTCACTAAAGGAGACAGCCATCCTTCCTTACTGGCCTCCCACAGCCTCAGGTGAATCAGTAGCCCCCCCCCCCCATCTCTGACAGACTCCATGGCACATGTTTGTCTTGGCGTGAGTGATGAGACCCAAACATCACATGTCACCACGACAGTGCCTGCTCTCTGTCTATCTCCCCTGACCTTCTTTGTCTGATATCCCAGTCACAGCTGTCTCTCCCGAATTGGGAGCACAATGAGATTATTCTGTCAAATGTTTGTGAATGCGTCCATCCTGCTCACACTTACATAGATCTGTGCTTTACACACAATGTTTTCCCTCTGCCCAATTTCACATGCATGTAGGTCAGGCAGTGAGTTAATAAGATAATGTTTGAATGCATCAGCATGACCACTGCAATGTTATGTTATCTGCTGGGTAATTTACTTCCCAGGAAGATGATCTGTGTCTGAATGTCTATGAGTTTGTGGTCTACTCGACTGAACATCTATTGTAGCTATTTCTGTGCCTGCATTTTCAGCTCTTCACAATACGCTTCCTCAGATGACCCCAACTCCACTCCCTTCATCGTCTCCACACTGCTGAATTATTCTGAAGGTCTTGAAGAATTTGAAACGTCTTAAAGAATCTTTTTGTTTGTCTTATGGCGCTTTTGAGGTGGAGTTTGGTGGCAACGCAGTAATCCCAAACTTTCTCTGATTGGTTTCAGCCCATCAGACTCTCTTGGTGTGTTACTGGTCTTTAGACTGGCATTAAAGCAATTCTGCATCCATAACCAATTAGAAATGCAGTTGAACAAAGACTCTCTCTGACGAACAGTATAGAGTGAGGAACATTAAAATGAAATGAACGTTTTATGTTAAAATGAATGAAATGAAAATAGTTCTCAGAAAAACAAATGAGGAGAGGATGGGAATGAAGGAAATAGGGATTGATGTTCCATCAAATGCTAATGTTAAAATATAAGGAACAGGTGTGGTAGGAAAGAGAGCGTGTATACATTGTGGGTGGGTGGGGGGTGGGCTATAGAACTGCATATTAGCGCCTGAATGTGGACTTACAAACAAAATATCTATTGGGGCGACCATCATATTTTCTCCCGCTGTGTTGTGGGGGGAGCGGAGAGCTCAGGATAGATTTTTTTTCCATTTTCCTCCCCATTTTTTTAGTCCTTTTATTTGACTCAGAGTCCTTATTCATCTGTGTCAGTCTATAAATGCATGTGTTTGTGTGCAAATTGTCCAGGAAAACGGGAGCTTTATCTTCTCCCATCTCGGCCTTGGCTCTGGGCCAGTCCCTTTCTCCGGATTCGGTCTGTATGTAAAAAAGGCACTTTTCAGTGCAGTCATGCTGTATTGCTCTATGATCTTTCAGAACAGCTCCTTTTTTTCCACCCTGTTCTGTAATTACAGCCACATGGTCTTTTTTCACTGCCGTCTCAAAGCGACAGCGACTTCGGCTGCCGCAAAGGACGCCCGGCCACTCGTATTCCTGCCGCTTCTGCAAAGCGGTGCTCCCGCGTCGCACCTCGGATGCCCCTCGTGACATCACAGCTGAAGCTGACCTTTGAAGGTTTTTCTTTGATGATTTGCCTTGTTCCTCCACAATGGGGCATTCGGCTCTGGAAAGGAAGCTGCTCTTTTTTTGCAGCCTCTTTCATTAATTCAGCGTTTCAGAGAGAAAGAATAGACGTTCATTGGTCTTTAAGTTTTGCGTGCCTACAGCAGGTAGGTGCTGTATAATTTAGTAGGTTTTAATGTCACAAAACCACAAGAGGTCCTGGGGAGGAGGTGGGCTGTAATTGGGGATTTTTTTGTTTCATCCCAAGCACTTTTTAGGTGGCTTTGAAGTGTGGACTTTCCTGTGGTTTGGCGCAGATGCCATGTGGTGTCAGGGAGCGTATCCTGGTCCCCCGGAGAGATGTTCTTACCCTTGGGCTGCGACGCTCTGCTCCTGCTCCCCGTGGAGGCAGTGTGGGAGGAGCAGAAACATAAATCCACCTTAATGAAAGACGTCCTCTTTAAAGAACAAATTCTCTCTGCTGATGGACGAGGAGGAGCTCCGTCTCTCATCCTTCACAGTGAGGCAGGCCTCCATGCGCCCCACCCACAAAATGTGGCTCCTCGATGCAGCCGTGTGATAAAAAAAAACAATAGAAAGATAAACCGGAATGATCAATTATAAACAAACATGGCCATGTGTGCTCACTGCGAGGGCAGTCCCCATGGAAATGCGCCACTGTCACAGCTGGCGTTCAGCTTTGCAGATCTTGATGTAGTGATGCAAATACACGGTGCTTACAGCTGTTTTCCATTTCATTAAGACCTTTCTGGCCCTTTCTTGGCAGAATGACAGCATCACTCTCCATATACAACGACATTCACACAGATGGCTGTCCAGTGTGTGAGACTCAAGCATCAGACATGAAGCAACAATAGCTTCTGAAAGATGGAGAAAGAGAATGTGTACATGTGTGTGCCTTAAATATATTATTACATATTGTATTTTTTTTGTATTGGATTTCCTTTGTAAGAGCATAATTTGAATCTGGTTTAATCTAAAAACAGCTGGATAATTATTGACTCCCACGACCCTGAAGAGGACAAGCAGTTTCAGAAAATGAATGGATGGATGAATGGATGGATTGAGTTATTGAGCTGATGCACTAGGAACATTACAATGCACCAACAGCTTCCACATTCTTGGATCTAAATTAATTTATTATTTGTTTATCAGCCCCTGAAATGCAATGCTGGCTGTTGTCTCTGCCGCCTGTGTCTTAAGGGGGAAGGATCTCGTATGAAGATTAGCTTGTGATTTGGGGCAGTCGGCACAGGACAGAAGCATTGAGCAATGCTGTGGCACTGAGCTGCTCTATCACTGCTCAGCTAGAGGCTGGACTCTCCCTTTGCTGGAGGCCCTGGACATTTTGCTTGATGACCTGTTGGTTTGCCCAATGGATATAATTTGTCCCCTTTAATTACAAAAAGAAATAAATTGTTATTCAATGGTGAGGTCCTGGGAAATGGGCTTTGGGCTTCGGTGCACTGCTGTACACACGGGAGACTGATGTGAAACGAT
>JAODLD010000042.1:16156279-16186828 GCA_026781065.1 Mormyrops boulengeri | reverse complement strand
AGCTGGGAGTATTGATAGGTCCTCATTTGTCAGCGACAGGGAAAACTGATTAAGTATCTTTCCATTGAATCCTCATTTATCCAACAAGTCTCCTTTTTTATTTTGGACCCTTCCTTTGCTTTTAATTTCACACTAGAGAGAAATGCCCCATCTTATTGATATTTGTGGGATAAATGAGTTTCCATTGATGGGGACTCAGTGGCTGCAGGCTTGCCACCTGAGCAGAAAGCGAGGTGAGACCTTGGACCTGACCTCTACGGCAAGGCGCCCTTGTCTGTTCCTCAAATCGAGGCATCTGTCTTTTATCAGAGAAGTAATAGAAAACATCCAGTCCAACTAATTTTCTTTATTTGTGGTGTACAAATGTATTTTTCATTGATTCATCTATTTTTTGCTTATCAAGACCGGTGAGACTATTAGACTATTAGGCAGTTATAAAATGTATGGTCGTCCCGTCCTGGGTGACCTCACCTTGGTCCCCCGTATGTCCTGGCATCGGCTCCAGGTTGTCTGCCACCCAGTACTGGATGAGTTGCATAGACATATGGAAAAAAGGACACACACATACACATATTCTCTCTAAAACGCACACAAACTTAGTACTTTGTGGGGATGCCCCATTGATTTGCATTTTAATGCAATTAATGATCCTGAACCCCAAACCAACAAAACCAGATAAAAACCGATGAGAAGCCAATTGGATTTCTTAGAAATACATTAAGTATCAGGTTGTTTTATGTAGGACAAATTTTCTTAAACTTTTTCTGCACAATAATAAGAAAAGCAAGGCATGCACTGAAGGAAACTCCAGTTCATCTCAGCGGTCAGAGTAAAAACCTTCACGAGCTTCGGAGAACAAGCTATCAGAATGTGAGAATACAGATAAAACATGCATTCTTAATCAGATACCTGCTTGATCTAATTGTTATATTGTGTTGCTTTTTTAAGCAAGATCATAGACTTATACCCATGAATTTATGCAGAAGAACTCCAGACCCTGGATTGAATCCTCTGTCCTTTGGTGAATAATGAAGTGTCCTGAACATTACATCCTCACATAAAGATGATCACTCCTAGATGTCATTAAATGGACACCCATAAAAGCTACGGCCTGTCTAGAGAAGAGAGATTCCCTCTCATCACCGTCTGAACAGAACAGATAACTCACCCAGCTGCAGGTCTGTCTGCTCCTCAGATGTGTGACAGGCGCCACTCTGTCAGTTCATCCGAATTTCCTGTGGTGTCTATCACCCCCTCCTCCTCTGCTGAGCTTTGACACCATGGGGAACTATTTTCTCATCACCACTGGTAGCCAGGAGCAGGCTGGGAAGGGGCGGTTTCGATGGAGTGACGGCTCTGTAAACTGCCCGCCAGGCAGAGTGAGTGAGAACACGCGGTAGCATCCCGACTGTCCTGACCCATGTCATCTCGCCAGCCTTGCCATGTCCCCCAGTGTGACACTAATGCACACGCTGCGGCCTCATCTCCTCTAGATGTGGGGTCAAAGGTCAGCATCCCGCAGCAACGAACATGCCTCCGTCAGCACTACCCCTTTGCCATCTATTACTCTTCCCAGCATCCTATGCTCTTTTATGCTTTGGCTATTTCCTGTCGCGCTCTATTACGCCCTCTAATGCAATACCATAGTGGGGGAGGGGGGTGGGGGTACATAAGCCAGTGCCCCATCAGTCTCTCTGTCTGCCTATGGCTCTGCCATCAGGGTAAGGAAGACGGATGTATGTGCTGGGTCAGCTGCCCAGCGCGTCATAGCGTCGATACGCACAGCTCGTGGGCGTCCAAGCAGAACCGGCCACATGGGGACTGCTGTTGGCCTCTTGTATGTTTTTCTTGACCTAAAGTAGATTCAGGATGCCCAGGCAGAGGCTATCCATCCACATCAGGCATACGAAACAAGAGCTTGTTGTTTATGCCTTTGTGTATGTGTCTGTGGAGCTATTTTGCCTGGAAATGACAAAGAAAGCATTAACACCCGGATTAATGAAAGTCTAAATACACCCCTAATTAGTGCCAAAAATCAAAAACATTTCATATTTCAAAAACAGCTCTACTTAAAAACAAGTACTCAGACAAGGCCCACACAGAAACGTATGAATACAGCCGCCTGCGTCCTCTCCTCGAGAAAATGCTATAAAAGATTGTTTCAAGACAAACATTGTATATGGAGATGCCAAATCAATCCAGTCTTCCTGCAGGGGGCAGGGTTGTTGGGGAGTGGTCCTGCTTGTTAAAACCTCTAAAAGGGCCAGACTGAAGCAGAGGAAGCTACTTCAACTTCAAAGCCAGTGCGAATTAATTCCGAGTAGTGTTTCTGATTTATAGCATGTCAAAGGAGAGAGATGTTTAAATTTAGTGCCGGCATGTTTGAAGATGGGCTGTTCCCAAGATAAAGAGGGGCCGCTTATTACTGACACAGTGGTTTTGTTTTTTGGGTACTGCTTTCCAAACTTAAGTGGCTGAGTTTGAATAATGACTCGCTGAATGCAACATCAAACGGACTTGCACAACAGCTTGCAAACTGCTTGTTATGTCAGCCCCTTGTAGACATTACAATGAATGGATAGTGCCGATGTGTGCATAATGCGTGGACTGAATTAAATTATTTCTGAGGCGTCACTCCAGGACGTCCCCTGCCTTGTGTCCCATGTCTCCTGGGAAGGCTCCAGACTCTTCTCAACCCTGTAAGCGGTTCTAGAAAAGTGGCTGAATTTCAATTCTGAAGCTTGGTGACAGGTGTGAAGTAACAATGTTCTGTTGTCGGTTTTTCTTGAACAGGTCAATGAAGAGTCATTGTGCCTAATGCCTGTAAAAAAAAACAGTTTAAAACCACTAAAGAATGACCTTGTCTCTGACAGGCCATAACCTGGCCTAGGTCCACTGTGGACCTACATACATCAGTATGTAGTTCAGGTCAGAGTCTTGGTTAATAGAGTCTAATATCGGCAGTACCTGTAATAGTAGCACATGCTTGTGAAGGAGTCATTGCTCTTAAAGAAGCTTTTAAAGATGATTCAGACAAATGTCATTTATGTTTTTTTTTACCCATACTGCCTTTCTTCGATGTCTAACTCTATAATCATCTCCTAAGCTATACCTTTATGCTTTTAACAATTAAATCTCAAGGAATTTTTAAATCCCTTTTCAAAATGAACCCTGGAGAGAATATGATTTACCCAGGTGGAAGTGGCTGCAACATCACTCAAAGTATCATCATTTCGTGTTACACCGGCTATGGCAAATGAGAGTCCTTTTTCATTTCCTTTTCAATGGATGGCAGAATATTATTTAAAAGAAACCAAACAAGAATACAAGTAAATATCAATATATGTATGCAGCAAAGCACAATTTATTTTAAAACGGGGCATTTATTACTGGAAATTAATAATACGACTATCAAAAATAACTTTGGCAGCAAAATATGGGGCTTTCCATCAACAGTGAAGCAGCAGTCTATGATCATCTGGGTAATGAGGAGATAAATATTCTGTCACTGTTCTGTATGCATGGCTGCTGTTTCGTGCTGGTCAGTGTTAGAATGGCTGATTCAGGTTAGTAAACACAGGGTGTTACCGAGATGCACAAGGCAGCAGTATTGGTCTGTGGTTGACCTCTGGGGAGCCGATACCTTGACAGAGCAACGAACCTGCCGACACCAAAAATCTCCCATCAATTAATGGCTTCTTCATTAGAGTCAAATGGATATATGATCGATTTTGTCTCCATCAGGATAAACAAAATGCCTATCTTTTTACCAGCCCCCTTTCAAAGTAATCTATTGACCTGGATAAGCTACAAAGGGATCCCGGACTCAAAATCTCTGTTTTCATGTATTTCCATCCATTTCCATGCCAAGCAGCTCGCGTGTCCCTGAGAATATGTTATGAATTAAACAGGAGAAGCCTGCCCCCAGCTGCCCCCTGTGGCCCTGATCTTCTCCTTGCCTTGTCCTCTGCCCCATGACACTTGGCCCTTTGGCTTCCAGATCACTGATGGGAATGTGAAAGGCACAAGGGTTCACAAGTCATGTGCTTGGGTCACACCCTCTGGTTCATGCAGAACAAGCCAGCACAGGCAGTAGCTTTAGAGGCGGATGATCAGATCTCCTGTGGTGCATGGTTCCCCCTCCACTAGCCCCACCACTGCCTCTCTTCCTATCTGCGAGACTATGGATCTCTTCTTGTTGACCTTATTGTTATTGTTGACCTTATTCTGAGTGGCTTTTCTGTAAACTCATCTTAAATTTACTCCTGATTTGCATGTGCCCCTTCTTCAGGCACATGTCACTCGGCAAGCCGTGAAAACCCAGAGGGAGTAACATTAGTTCCGCATGAGTACCTACGAGCTGTGAACTTGACTTTAAAAGTTTACTGGAGCACTTGTGCTGCGGAGCCTGAACTCACACGAGACTCATAAGCAGTGAAGCGTCGCATTACAAAGGAAACATCGGTCTAATAACAGCCTACTCACGCTTATTCAAAGCCCCTGTCACACGCTGCTCCCTTTAATTCCTTCACATTCAATGTGTAATTATGACAGATAATTATTACTAATTAATTTTATGTATACTAAATTAGACTGTGAGTGTGAGTGATTAACTGTTTGCCTGCTTATTTGATGTCCTAAAAATGCAAAATACTGGTTTGGTTTTTCCATATTGTAAGCAGTAGCGTATGTGATGTTGGCATGTACATGCATATAGTTCCTGATCATGTATTTCACATTTCACTGAATAATCTACCGTTGGCCGTTGCGTTTTTATCAGCCCCACTTCTCCGCTGTGCTTATGTCCCCATGTGATGATCCCCTCCATCCTGAGTGTGAGCTCCACTCTCTCTCTACCGGTGTCTTTCCGTAAGTGTGTGTTTACATCTTCAGTCAGGTACCGCATGTTTGTCTCCACATTGCAGCTGCAGCCGGGACAGACCATTGCACTACCAGTAATACACAGACCCACTGGTTTAGTGGCCACCTCGATACCCCTCCACACTCCTGCTGCATTAAGGACATTATGGCAAACCAGCTTGCCAGACACAAGACTGTCCTATTGGTTACAAAACCCAGTAAAACCTCCATAGGGTCAGTCTGCAGATCTTTGTTTGAGGGTAGGTCTGTTCTCCTTATGCAGACGGTAGAATCAGCTCAAAATTTCATGCAAAGTAAGAGAGGAGGAGAATTACTCCTTACATGTGGTATTAACATTTATTAGTTGCCATATTCCTTAATTAAATGTATGTCAATCATCTGCAATCAAAATAATGTTAATATATGTTCTACAGCATCTATATCAGGCAGTGGTGTTCTTGGCACTGGATTTCTAAAACGGCTTGCAGTGAACAGCGCTCTGATTACTGTCATATATTGTGGATTAGCGTAATGCTAATAAAATCCTTTGCTGGGTGATCAGCTCACCGACTCTGGCGCTGATCCCAAAGGCAAGGCACTCCCTACAGGAATCCAGGATGCTTTGTGCTATTTTACCTGAGTAAGGTGAATCTGAAGTCCACATCCAGCCGTGTGAATAATTACATGTACCATTTAAGCTAATCCTTTAAGCACAGGTGTGTGCAACTTAACGTGTGCACAAATAGGAGAAACGGAGAGGGTAACAAAGATCACGGGGAAAACAGGGTCAAGCAGGATACGAGAGAGTACAGTTAGGGGATTAGAAGGAGGTGCCTGGACTTAGCAATATTAGCCATAGCTGTTTATGAATGTTGCCCCGGCCAGTTCATTCACGCGTCTAGCAGGAAATGACAGGAACGTTAACCGAATGCTATGATTATAGTATGGAAATGTTCAAAGTGTCCAGATTTGCTGATGTCCCCAGAACATTACGGGGTCAATGTTACCGTTAGCTGGGGTAATGTCACAGTGAACTTGATTTTGAAGCAGTTTAACTAAATATGGAAAGTACTATTTCAGTGGCTATAGCAGGCCTAGTGTAAGGAAGATATTTATTACAGTGTACCGTGTACGGGGCTGAAATGTATCTTTCTCTTTCAAAGACACAGACTTTGGAGGACCCAGTGTTTCTTAGTTCCATAGATACATTTAGTAGTTTATGTGTACTACAGTTACTTTATGGATCTTTTTAAAATGACTAAAGTGAAATGCAATAGCTATATAAACTATGCAGAACTAAGATTTGTAATGTTTTTTGTCAGATTTCTTTGGCTTAAAGCAATCAAAAGCATTAAAAGGCTGAGTTAGTTGGTCAAATTAGTGGTGCAGTTTAACCAACATCCACTTGCACAATTTGAAAGTGATTTTTGGAGCTCTTCATTGATTCTACAGCACAGCAAGCCTCTGTGCTTCACTGGCCTTCACGCTAGCAGGAATAGCACTGGCTCGTCTCCAGGTTTGATCAGAAATGAGAGCCTCTTCCTATGTGAGGTCATGCTTCTCTAAAGCATGATCAAGTAGATAAATCCACTCGGGTTCAGATGCCCGAGAAATGCAGCCCTCGATCACCATCGACGATGTACGGCCCCAGTGTGGCTGTGCCTCTGAGCCCACAGGGTCAATATTCTGTAAGGAAGCGTCAATGTGCAGGATGAAGGGACCTCTATCCCCTGCTGGAATGAGCTTTCCCCATAATGTTCTCTGCATATAGCCCTACCTTGCTAGACAGTTAGTCTAGTTTTCCTGATGTTTCCTGATGTCCAGAATGTTTTCCCACTACTACAAGTACTGCTTCAGCTAAGGAAAATATTGCATGTGTGAAGCGAATGTAAGACTGGTGGGTGTCAGTCATGGGTTCAAGGCTGGATGGCACCTTTGTAGAATAGGCAGGCATCACTTTTATAGAATAATATTTTATAATAAAATACATGTTTTTAACATTATTTGCATTCAAAGGATGTTCAAGTAATAATAATTTTGTGCTGACAAAGAACCTTTGTTAAAATGTGAAACATCAAAATAATGTTCCATTGATGTTACAGTAACAACGATCTCTGTCAACTTTGGCAAGACCTTCACATACGGTAAAGTTCTGGGAATGTTCCCTGTTAGCTGGGTAGCTGAAGTTGTCACCGCCGCCAAGTCACGGACTAAAAATGGAGAATTCTGGGTTCAAGTTTCCAGAGAGACCAAAGCATCATTTTGCTAAATTGACCCATGAAAAGTTGCCAGAGATGGCAGAGAGGTAGAAAGCATTTACCTTTAGGAATAAAAGAGCTGCATCTGAAGAGACAGTCTAGAGGCCTGCAGAGATATTTCACTGCAGAGAGTCTTGAATGTGACTCTCCACCCACAGTGATCTTAACGACGGGTGCGGTTGCCAAGGTGCCCCGTATAAAGTGGCCCAGGATGAGGAGAGTGCTTCTTTGGCTTTGTAAAATGGTCCTGGAGTGAAAAATGCCCAGCATTTAGCGACCCCGGCAGGCTGCAATTGATGACTCAGAGTCAAGGTCTGAATCATAGCAAGGGGCTGCGTGCAGAATGGGATCATCAATCTAAAGCTACATGCACTGCCATATTGGCTAATGTCCGATGATACGGTTAAAGATGACACATTAAAAATGATTAGCCGGGTTATTAATGAGAGTGATTACAGAGCCGCATTAGCAGTTAATCTAGCCGCTCCACCGCGGACGTGTCTCTATGTGCAGGGTTCAGCTATAGACCAAGAAACAATCGCGGGGGCACCTGGAAGAGATAGCCATGTTGGCAGCCCAGCACGTGGGCAATTAACATGCTGCAACGGCTCTGCTTACGGTGTAGCATTATAATTAGAGTTATGATCATGGTTGGATAATGGATGCGATGGAATCGGAGACACAGGAAGTAAGATGGCCTTTGTGTACCCCTGTGTGACATCTTAGGCAAGCATAAAATCATGTGAAAAGCAGACACCATTCTCACGCCTAGTCCTCCTGTCTCGGTGCTTAATATGTTAAAGATATATCAGTGGACATATCCTTTGTAATAGTACAGGCAGTCCCTGGTTTTAGAACATGTGGACAGCTTACGGACAACAAATACTTATGCAGACTACCATAAAGCCCATTATGTTAAAAAATTGAGCGAAAAACAGTGGTTCCTACTGTGATAAGGAAGGCACGCGCTACTACGGCACTCATGAAAACATTGTGCGGCTTCCGTGCTGTATTGTTCATGGTACAGTATCATATGTAGTTACTTTTTTTATTATTATTATTTATTATGTAGCGTGTTATTATTTTTCCGACTTTTCTACAAATTCAATATAAAGACAGACTTGGGGAGCAGATCTCGTCCGTAACCTTGGGACTGCCTGCACAATATGAATCCATACGACTTGATTAAACTTCACTAAGTTCTGCTGTCTCAGTAAATCAGGACACTTTGGCAGGAGGAAGCACAAGTGGTGCTTTCAGACTTTTACACCTCTGACACTGCTGCTTGTAGCGAGTGAGGGCCGCCGCGGCTCCTTCTCCATGGCGGAAGCATGTGGGACTGTGCTAAGTCCTTCCCCGGCAGACCAATCCATCTCCGCCTGAGGCCGTGCGCGGACAGCAGCTCGTCCCCCACCAGCGCATAATCAGCTTTTGGCTTATCAGTGATGGCGTTTGTTGGATGATGGATCACTGCCGCAGCCTCTCCGCTGACCCGCCGCTCCCGTCACTCTCCAAGTGGTTTCGCTGTTTAGTTTCGGCTAATTTTGATTAATCCGGGGTCATGCTTGTCCCCCCGCTTTGAAAATGAGCAGCTGTTAGTTTGCGCCTGGCCTCTCCTCCAAGACGTGGATGAAAGCCGGAGGTCCGACGTCAAGCACTCAAATCAGCACCTGCTGGCCACTCGAGCTCTCGAGTGCCATTGGATTGTTATCGTTAATCAGACTCCTGGTGCATATCTATTAAAAGTAATTAAAGTTTGCAAATTGCTGATGTATAGCAAAGAGTTTTTCAGTGGAGCTTTTGTGCTGGTCTTCAGTCTTGATTTCATTATTTAGCATCATCAGAAATGTTTATGAATTTATTTAGCAACTCTTTATCATATACAGTATGTGCAACTTGCACCTCGTTTGAGCTGTGAATCTTTAAACTTGATTTTAATAAATGCCAAGGCAGTCAGTCACACTACACGTGTTATTAGCAGTCAAAGTCCAGTCATTAAAAATGATGTGCTGTTTTCCCAGTGAAACACTCGCAGTGTTAGAGACTTGTCATTTTCTCTGTGCAGTGACACTATATGGGAGTGTAATGACAGACTGTTTAGACAGAAACTGCAACCACTATGTTAGACTATGTTCAAGTCAAAGTTTCAAATAGAAACATGAACCCAATCCCATTTGAAAAGTACAACCGAAAAACTTACTGCTTCAAGTATCAAATCTGAAAAGTGCTTTGGGTTTGTTGCTGAGCTAAGGACCTTTAGCTCACTGGCATAATCCTCTTGCTTAGTAATGATACATGTTTTGGATACATGTCACTGGTAGATAGATATTATAACTCAATCCAGCTTTATAAATGAATATTTTTTAGTTTGTTTCTCCGTGTTGCAAAATTTACAAACATTAACATTTATACATTTTTTTGGAAAATAATTTCTTTAAAATAGTGACATTTTAATGATAAACATTATACTTATAATAATCTGCTATAAGTATAATCTCAAATATTATAGGGTTGTTTTTTGTTTAGTAGTAGGTGCAGTCTGTCTTAATAACTCTGGCTCAGGGTGGCTTGATGTGCATTGAGTGTATGTGTGTATACATGTGTACGGAAGTCTGTGTGGAAAGAGCGTGCTTGAATGAAAAGAGGGAGGGAGAAAGGGACAGGGAGACTGGATGTACTAAAAAGAAGGATATAAAGAGATGGGAGGAGGTGCCGTGTATGAAGCCCAACTTCATACAGCGTGCCAGGAGACGAAGGGCTGGCTACTCAACAGAGAGTCCTGTTCCCGCCTAATTGCATGCTGAAGTGGCCTCACTCCGCTCCAAGGGCAGAGGTGGACGTGAAACAGAGACAAATAAGGGCAGCAGAGAGCCGCTCTGCTCCGTCCGCTCCCTTTGTGGCCAAAGCAAGTCCGTCTGCTGCATTTGTATCATAAAGCCGTCAAAGGAGGTCATTGAGGATTATTGAAATGAAGCACGAACTGTAGCACACAGTAGCTACACAAGTCTCTCTGCTTCCTTCCTCAGAGCAGGAAGGCCTGCCTGAAGGAGGAGATTAAGCTTTAAAAGCTGGACATGGTTTGCAGAAGTAAAGCGCAGTGTGCTCTACTCTCCAAGGTGCCGTAGCTCTAGCTGGCTGTAATCAATCACTATTCCCATAATGCATTTCTTATCTTGACTCTATGGTATTGTGCTATTAATTATGCTTCCTGTGGGTTGTGCAATGAATCTCCAGTCAGGGATTGCACTGCACACTGAAGCCCAGCATCCAGACCCCTGTTCCACAGAGCCAGCCAAACTCTGCTGGTGCTATTTTACCTGAGTAATGAATTAATTACATTAATCTGAAGTCCACATCCAGCCATGTGAATAATTACATGTACCATTTAGGCTAATCCTTTCAGCACGGGTGTGTGTAACTTAACAGATTTACCTGGACTTCAGATTTACCTCAGATTTTTTTTTTGGAATGGGGCAGTGACTGTGTTAAGTCACTGAAATCACCACAAAGTGTACATTCTGGAACACCGGATTTTTGTTTTTCAATTAGAAATTCAATTTATGTGGTGCAGGCATGCTGCCGATATCCTCACTATAGGAGGAGGGCCCAAAATGGGCTGCCCAGTTAGGTTGCTGGTTTTTTGACCAGTTCTGATTAATTGTTCCTGCGGTCATTGAGACTGACAGACTTTGAGAGACAATAGGCTGCATTGTTCACTTGTAAAAGCTAGCTTTTCAATTTAAATAATATTTAAATGACACACTTGTACTAAAAAGGTCACAGGCTTTGTGGCAGACAGATGGGGAAATGAGGTGGCCTTGTTTTCTTTGTTTTCACCCTTCGCCAGCTGATTGACTTGTCGGAAGGAATCGCATGCTTACACACGGCTGTTTGGAGATGAGAGAGGCCCCCGGGGAGGGCATCTTTGTGCTTTGCCCTATTTTTTTTCTTATTTCAGCAAAGGGAATTAAATCTTTGCAGCATGCGTGGCGTGCGAGTGACGACCTCATCCCTGCACCCCCACCCCACACACCATGTGAGTTTCCCTCTTACACCTAAAAACCCAGACTGGTAATTGGGTATTTATCAGATTGCCTATGAAAGAGACATAAGGCTGTTATCTCTTGCAATTGTCAGACGAAGTGGGATGTCTCCTCCGCAAACAACGGGATCCAGGTGTGGAAGAGGCCCCATTGTGTCTCACAGGAGAAGACGTTTCTGCCGTTCCTGCCTTCACTGCTCATTTGGGAATGAACGGTTTTGCCATGTGAGCGTTTGGGTGTTGTGTGAAAGACAATAACTAATCACACTGAGTGACTGGGGCACTTAAAAAATATCAATGATAACACACATGGCTGTATCTCATGCCTGTCAGGCACTGCCTTTCACAGAGAGTCATAATTCTATTCAAAAAATTCATAAAAATAGGCAAGTGGGATGTTTACTAAGCAGCTCGTTGAAAAAGTGCCAGAGGAAGCGATTTGACTCCCTTGCTTCCAAACCCATTATGGCTGGAGATGGAGGGCCCAGTTGTGGTAATGAACAGGGTGTCGCCATGCAGTTCAGATGCTCTTAGAGGGATGGGGTGGCGCAGTTATGGTGCCCTGCTCACCAGCTCATCAACTCGCAAAAGTAGCTAATAGCAAGCCATTCGAATCTTTTCAACACATTTTCCGTGTCCTAAAGAAAAACTATCGTGCACATTATAATCAGAGTTAAACTGGGCTTTCCATCATTTTCCCAATCAGCTAACAGTTCCCAGTAGATTTGTGGCACCTGTGACTATACCAGCACGCTATATTCAGCCCAATGGCAGAGAGATGCCGAAAACAACGGGTCTGGTGTGTGCTATGCTAGATGGGTTACTGCCTTAAAATATGATTTATCCCAGCTGGCTGATTAGTTTCACATATGTCTTATTAGCTTTAATTATATCCTCTTCAAGAAAGTAGTTTTATCATTTGGGGAGCTGATCTCCTGGCAGAGCTTTTGCGGTTTTTCCCCACATGTGAATGTGACTCGGTGCACTTCATATGATGTCATGTGATCTCACCATTCATGGCACAGAGAGAGCAGGAGCCAGCATAAAATGAATGGGGGGTGGGGGCAACTGAAATGCCGAGAGAGGGGTTGACTTACCCCTAAAAAATATGTATGCTGCACACAGCTTTACAGTTGTTTAACAAGTACATCATTTAACCACGTACGCGAGCACAAACACACACACACACACACACACACACACACACACACTAATAGATCAACAAATACCAGGGAACACATACCATCCACACACCATTGCATGATAAAGACTGTCTGATTTGATTTCAAGAGAGCCAGCAACCAACAAAGCAAGTGAGCGTTTAATTAGCTACCACCAAGTCAAGTCACGCTCTAGAGAAGCCTCTGCTAACAAACACATGCAACTAAACTGCATTTTCGATGTCCATTTTGTTTGTTAAAAGCCAGGTGACAAACTAAGCTAGCTGCCTCCATGGGGAAGCTGCCGGCTGGGCGACCACCGCATACAGGCAGCCGGCTTACACTACTTTAGTTAGCTTCCGCTCACCCAGACAACCGGTCAAGTTGATTTATGAGGATTTAAAAATGTAGGCTAGGATGTGACTTTGGTTTTAGCAAATTATGTTGCAACAAATTACACATTAGTATTCTAAAATGAAACGATATTAAAAAATAAAAAAAACTATTAAAATTACACCTTAATCTTCACTGAAGTCAGGGGGTAGTCCTTCTGAAGTTGTGATGCCCTCTCCCTCCCGTGGCACCTGGGTGCAGGGCACGTCACCCTGTGGCACTTGCAGATTCCTTTCTAACTGCAGACAAGCAGTTTCTGATTAATCTTGAATGAGGCACTGTAGCAGTTATCTCTGTTCCCCTTCATAATACAGTATAGTGTGCTTTAATGCCCATGTTCATGTTTTAGTAAATGACTCATTTATTTGCTGGATTTGCTTTGAGTGTGAAGGACTGTACCTTTGTAGATTTGGTGTCTGGAAGGTCACTGCTGGACCGGGTCTACTGGGTAAATGGACGATCCTTCATTCTGACCCCAAACTGCCCTCTCACCTATCTTTGTGTGTCTCATAGATGAGAATAGTGGGATATGTGAAGATTCAAATTTGGTTGCACTTGTACAATGACAATAAAGGCATTTGTCAAAAGAAAATGGTCTAGTGGGCAGTACCTAAAAGTCACATGACCGTTCAGTTTCAATCCAGTTCTCAATAAATGGGTGCAGGTACAGTACATTGCAAATGTCTTAGTCAGTCAACAGAAATATTTAAAGCTTCTCATCTGCATAGTAAATACGTATTTGCCCAGAGAAAAAACAACTTAACATTAGAACATATGCAAATTAAGAATAACACAATATTCTGTTCTCGAAAAGATTACTGATATTGTTTTGGCTGGCTAGAAGAGCACCACTTGGGTTCCCAAATCTATCTACCAGGGCACTCCAGCCACTCCATGGATTTGGTCAATTTTACCACCAGCTTAATTAAATAATGTAATTATTTTGGTATTTATTAGGTATTTATTAGCCATATGAGGTTTGCTAGTGGTTGAGTTACCAAATACATGGGTGCGTTCGATGGTTGCTCCAAATACTTGGGTGGCATTGGTGGAGATTTTGAAACTGTTCTGCTGACACACTTTGACCGACATCATATCATTGTTTTACACCAACATGAAGATGATTTAAACATCATTTTCTGTAGCTGCCCAAGACTTTTACAGAATATTATGTGCGAAGCAAGCAGAACCAAAGCCTGCAGGCTACAGTGAAGGCTTCTGACAGTAGTGGTGTCCCAAAACCCCATTCATGCTAGGCACTTCCTACTGATGTTTCCTTTGTTCTGGCAGTATTTTAGTTGCTGCCTGTATTGGTTATCTTGTCACCAGAGCTCTGATTCATCTTCAGGCTTTAGTGCTCTGGGACTGAATGCTGTTTATGCCATCAAAGGGTTATGGGGGTGTGTCTTTGCATTATAATGATATTAGGTGTGAAAAATGCTGTATTAAGCCAGTGATTGCTCCTTGAGAAGAGTACATGAGTGGAGGCTACAGAGACAGGGGCTCCGCAAGTGTCTGCGGGGATCTTAAGAGAGTCAGCTGAAGGCGCCTGAGCCTTAATTACAGAATTAAATTAGGAGGGATACAGAATGATCTGCAGATGGTTGACCAACTGAGCCAAGTGAACATATCCAGACTGGCCAGATCCAGTGGGTTCTGCCCTTGTGGGTGGGATTCCTCATGCCATAAGAGACCAGCACACCTTTCACATACTCAGGATTATCTTAAGTGTAATTAAACAAGCTTATCAATGTGTTGTTATAGTCGCTTTAGACCATGACAATATTAAAATGCTGACATGAGGGACATGCACCGCACTTAAAAAAGACTCATAATGGCCGAAGAGGTCAGTGGAAAACATTCTTTTCAAATCAAAACTATGAGTTTTGCAAGCCTGTGGACACAGAGAGCCAGGCTGAGCTTCATATATAGTTTGTCTGACCTGTGTTTAAATCCCTGTCTCCATCCCTCCAGATTGAGCTGACGTGGGGCCAGTACAGAGTGATGCAAGAGCAGTGATCGCCATGTGGGTGAAGTGGAGCGGTGTCATGGCCCTCATCATGGTCAGTCTCCTGGAGGCCTCCCAAAGCCAGCTCCTGGACGGCCCATTCGTGCCAGGTGGGGATCTCTATTCATTCTTCAGGGTTTTCCCAAGAGTTCGAGTTCATTTGAAACACTTCCCAAGTCTTATGTAGTCAGAGAATCCATCCACCTTTGCAAATGGCCATGTTATTCATTTAATTGACACATCAAATCCAGTCAATTAGGATCATTTCATGTAATAATCAGTCAACTGTATTAATCGTGTTCTAATTTAAAATGATATTGTTGAGAGTTCTGTTTTTCGTTTCCACTGAGTCTTTGAGTTCACTTTATCTTTTCACCATGTTCGTTCATCTGTCTGTCCGTCTGTCTGTTTGTTTGTCTGTCTGATTGTCTGTCTTCGATCATTCCCGACATGACAATTTGACAAATGGTTTTCCACTTATCCGGCTACTGAATTGAGAATCTGGATGGCTGATAAGGGCAGAGATGGTAATTTAGATCCGGCTGACTTAATGATCATTGCAATCTAGGTTCAGGCAATCGCGAGACGCTTAATCTTAATGCCAATATCTGACGGGACTCTTAGATTGTTGCTGTGTGACTGTGTGACTACGCTGAAATGTGCACAGAACTTAAATGCATAGTCTGGATGTATGCCGGGAAAAATTCACCTGAGAATAGATTTTTCTTATGTTCAATATTTGTTTTTTTTTTTGTTGTGTGTTTTTTGTTAAAAAACACATCTTATATTCTGCAGTCAGTACCTGGGTAGAAACAATCATGCTGGATCACTGCTTCTTTGTGTTCTCTGTATGCTGATTTGGCTCAAACTTGTGTGGACCGGCAAAAAAAAAGAGGATAACAGAAAGTCAGCATAGATTACCTGTCAGTCACTGTGATTAATTCCACACGCCGCCCCCACTGGCATGTAGAATTTCCCTGCAGTCTCCCCGTAATTCTGATCTCTAAAACCGCTCACTATACTGTAGGAGAGCTTTATCAGCACGATATTCTTATACCCAGTAACTCCTTTCTTAATTTCCCCCTTTTGTGCCTCCTCTCCTTCCTTATGTTGTTTCTTCCTTTATTGCTTTGCATTCTGTAAAATTTTTTTATGATTTTCTCTCCACCAATGAAAATTTACATGTGAGGCCAACTCGCCCCCAGTCTAATGTCTGTGCCCTTGTGTGGGTCTGAAAGTGGCCGGGACTCTCGCCGGGGCGGCCTGGCAGGGCACGTCACCTGCATGGGCCCTGATTACCAGAGCGTGCTGTGGTCCTAGCGACCGCCACCGGGAATCCCTTCGTGCCCTCCGCCCGCCTTAACGCCCCTCACTGTGCAATCACCTGTTAACTGTTCATCAGGGCCCAAGCCTCACAGAACAGGCTGGTCATGTGACCAGCTCCCCTGCTCACTCAGGAAAAAAAACCAGAGTCCTTTCTTTCTGGATGAGAATGTTCCGTGTGCGGTGCTGAAACCACTGAATGCAGGGTTTATTTTACCATTTTGTCTTTCATGTGAAATTGGAAGTGTCTACTTAGCGGTACGGAGAGATGACGGAGGATCACAGAGTCGAACTACTATAGTACTGATAGAATAAGCCAAAATCTGGCTGGGACACTTCACTGCATGAGTGTGTCACTTATTCTTGATTAAGCACATGAATGAGCTGGGATTTCATGATGCACGTTCCTGGTGGACTCTGGAGTCCCTACACAGAGTCCCTACACAGAGTCCCTACACAGAGTTCTTACACAGAGTAGCTTTCAAAGACCTTTCCATTCTCTCTTTTCTGTTAGCATGTCAGACTCAAATAATAACTTTGTTATAAGTGTATAGGCAAAAACGTTCTTTTTTTGATGGATTTCAGACAGAGAAAGAAAACTGGTGCTGAATCTCGACTGATTTTTCAATTCTGGGTTTTAGATTTCTGCTTGTTCTCTCTTAAGTAATAAAACGGCTCTGCAGTGTAAGTCAGGATCATCATTGTGATGTGGTTCATGTGTTTAGCTACCACTGCTGTCCCAGGTGGCTTATACAGCCCATGCCAGTGCTGGCACCCATCTGGAAATACAGCTGAAATGTGGCGCAGGAAAACATCCTTGTCAAGTACCTGTCGAAAGGTCTAACTGCAGGGCTCCACTGAGATCTCATGGTCACAAGTTCAGCACCTTAACTGCTATGCCAGATGCCCTTTGTGTCTCATACACCTCAGTGCTCCACCAGCTTTGATCAGACACTCATTCCCTTTGCAAGGGACACCAGCATTGGTCTCGCTGGCAACCGAGGCTTGGACGTCCCACGTCTCCAGCCCGGCCTGTCCCCGTCTCGCACTTAGGGGCCATGTTTCTCTCTTAATCTGACTGACAGTGGCCCCGGAAGGCTTCACCCTTCCACCGCGATAAACACCTGCCCCCTTCATGATGATTTTACGCATGGATAGTATGAAGGTGTACGAATATTGAATTATGGGGGATCCATGCTGACCTTTTTAAATGGTAGAGTCTATTGTGGAAGATGGGGGGGCGGGGGGGTTTATAACAGGTAATCTAGTGGTGCGATGCCCAACAGAATGGATTCCCTGTTAAAGCCCATCTGACACTTTCCTTATTAGTGCTCTCCCCTTCTCTTCCACTTCTCATCCTCCCTCAGTCCATTCTATCCATTGGCCAGTTTAATTTGTGCCGGAGAGCTTTGGTATAAATAAAAAGAGAAGTGTCACTCGGCCCCATGCACCTGAGAATCATACTGCACCTGAATTGGCGTCCAAGTAGATTTTCTTCCTTGGGAGACCCATCACAGAAAACCAGCTGTCCTGCCTCATCTATTTATACTGATAATGCTTTTATGAAACAGCACAGGGGCTTAAAGTATCTCTCAAGCAGGGGAAGGCTTTTTACAGCCTTCACAGAGCGGGTCTGGGTGGTGGGGCATGACATAACCCCCACCATAACATAAAGAACTTCCAGGAAGAGCTTTGCTGGTCACTCTGGCAGCACATTGCCCAATAATTGTGTTTTGATGGAATATTTCCTTTCGGTCCAACATATTCATTTTTCTGTCTCCAAAATCAGGGAAGTGATTGTGGTGAGTGGTGGGGGTAGGGAGGTGAGGGTGGGGGGCTGTAATGGAAAGTGAGGGAAAATATGACATTCAGGAAACATTCCCAGCATCGCTGTAAATGGATTTCTCTTTTCAGTCTGCCTTCCTTTTTTTCGTTTTATGGAGAAGCCGATTCAAAGCAATAGATTGAGGCTGCTGTTTTTACCTTTTTGTGTTCTCTAATTTGTATTCGACATAGTTCATTAAAAGAAATAAGCCAGACTAAAATGATAATTTCGTCAGCACCCCTCAGCCGCCAGGCCATCTGTGAGTCTCATCTGCCTGCTCTCAGGGCACAGCTAACATAGTTAGCTACTTTATATGTAACTTGTACAAGATGTTTAAAATATCTGAGTGATTATTCTAAAATTATAATGCTAACCATCTTCATCGAGTCACAATTGTCGAGAATGCCATTTAAACATTGTTAATGGCAGAGGTGGGTAATTCAGGTCCAGACAGTAAAAGTCCAGTCCAGGATTTTGTGTCAGCCAACCAAAGTTGAGTATTCTGTGACTGTGACTCTTTATGCTCAGCTGGTTGGTTGAAACAAAATCTTGGTCTGGACCTTAACTCTCTGGACCTGAATTACCCAACTCTGGTTAATGGTATGTTTGCCGCTTTTATGAACTTAACCATTACCTGAGAAACAGCTTGTCATGAAGCACAATGGCAGGATATTAATTAATTTTAGATGTGAAGCGTTTTTCCTTTCATCTGGTGCAGAACTTATGTGTTCAAATGCTGGAACTCATTTGGCAGAGACCTTAGCTAGACTTAAAAGCAATGGCTGACACATTTAACACGTTAGCTAGTGTTTAAGTACTGTCCCTTGGGTAAAAGTCAAATCTAAAACCGATTTGCCTCATAAACAGAAATGTGACTTCGGAATTTCAGAATATGCCACAGGTTTTCCCATGGAGCCCCTCTGCCGATAGTGACAATGTTGGTAGTTACTCATGGTGTGCTTTCACAGCACAGCTAGCTTTGTCAGTAACACAGGAAATTCCCGTGTAATCGATGAAGGCGTGCAACCACAGCACCAAACGCAGCACTTCCTTCAGGCCCACACCGTGGAGGATGCTGAATATGAAGACACTATCACAATAACGAGATCTGGCATTTGTGCAGTTAAAGACTAGTTTTTCAGGCTTTACATTTACTGGTTCCGATTGTGGGTGGGTAGTTGTGCATTCGGAGCACATCTGCTCAAATTTTTCAAACAAAACATTCATCATACAGAGTCTGTTTGTTTTCCTGATAATCATCATTCTGCCAGTGTAGCTTAATCATCTGGGAGAGCTCCATGCTTTGGAAACATGGAAAAATAGCTCATTTGCAGATTTCCCCATCAGTTTGAAACAATTTCATTTCATTTGTTTGTTATTTAAGATATTTAAAAAGCTGGAGCACTGGGGTTCCCCCACAGGATGGTTTCCTGTTCCTGGAGATATTCAGTGGAACAAAGGAAATTGATTTTAAAAACTTGGACAATAGGATAAATAAAAGGTCTCGAGGGTAAACACAGAAATTAAAATCCTCCACATGAGAACTTTTGTCACAGTGATTTTTAAAATAAAAGTACTTTTGAAGCACTTGTTTGCATCTAGCTGCATTATGCAAATATGCTATTTAAAGCTTAAATAGTAAAATTCCCAGTGGTTGCATTTAACTTGAAACAATGCACATTGTTTTAATATAAAGAGGCATCGAAATAATTGTGTTTTGTAGCTTCACGGTACCTGCAATAAAATGGGCTTCATTATTTTCTAGAAATCTTCAAAGCCATGCCTGGTCACCTTGCAGAAACTGAAGCCTCACAAATAAATTTCCCCCATATACCTCAGTTCCCTTCTCCCCCAGCTTATCACACAGACGTGAGCGATGCCTGTATCCACCACAGTCGACATATTCCTAGACACAGAATCTCCTTATTTTACATTGTGCAGCAAGGTAACAGTGTTAATTAAATGCAGCGTTCCCATGGATGAACCTGTCACTCACCGAAGCGTCGGCACAGTAACGCTCAGCCCGGCACGAGACGTGAGCTAAGCTGTCACAATTACACAGCGAGGCCCAGTGTTTCACATAGAAGCAGGTTACCGCACTTCCAGTAAATGGGAGCGCAGTGAATAGGCGCAATGAGGCAGCTTCACATTAGTTAGGAGCGAGTCATCAGGGCCAGATAATGGCCAGTATTTTACTGGAATATTAGCTAGCAAATGATTGCCTTTATTGTTAATCCTAAAAGGATTGCATGCGATAAGGTACAGAAATCATGTGGAAACTTTGGAAAATTGATTCGCCTCACAGTCTTTTGTGTTTTAAATCGCGCACCTACGTTACAGTGGCATCTTGCCACGGTTTCGATTAATCTTCACTGTCACATAAGGAATTCAAAACACGCCAAGGCAAATTGAGCGTACGGCTATAAGTGTAATGAAATCTTTGGGGTCCAGGTCACGCTGAGAGTGAAAAGCTTCATGACTATGTGTTGAGTCAGCTCTTACTGCCTCTATGATTTAAGATGGATTTGTGTATGCGTCTGTGCACATGCTTCTCAGTCAATTAAATTATGTGAAGAAACCCACCACAGTTAATTTATTGCCGATAAAGAAATTAGGGGGTGTCTGGGTGTTTAGGTCAATCATCATGCAGTATAATTAAGTGCTGACCTCTACCAGCAGACTTACTCTAAGCCCACAACCCTGTTATGTAATGTTCTTCTTTGAGGCGCAATGCTTAATGAATCTATGCCTGGTTTGGACGAGAGTGTACAGAGGGCAGACGAGGGAGGGACAGGCAGAGAATAAGGGGAGGAGGGGATGGGATGCCTGTCAGCCCTCACCTGTCCCTGGGGTCACCTGCCACCCCCTTTGAATTGGCTTTAACCGCATCTGCCGCCGACACACTTGGCGTTTCAGCGCGTTCGTTATGCTCATTCCTCTTTCAGGGCTAACGTACTGGTTAGCGTGCTAGCGGCTGCACAGTGGCTGACAAGGAATTACACAGAAGCGGACTTAATACAGCAGCAGATCTCATACGATCTGACAGGGTCGTCCTGTTTATGCAGGGCCATCTGACAGACAAAAAAATGTAAACAGCATATTGTACCGTAGCAGAATGCACTACATTTTCAAAAATTTCATCACAACATTTGGTTCAATGAAAACTAGATCTCAGAGAGTCTTGATAAAATAATATTGATCTTATTGTGTGGATAATAGACTATTTCCTACATTACATTATGTATATTTTTTTGTATGAACATCTAAAAGCCATTCTGTGTTTATTAATGAATGTACAGTAGCTGTACTCTGTAACTCTGAGGTTCTGGGTCCTGAGTATAAAATGAGAATAAGCATTTTAGAGCAGAGAGTAGCCATTGAGATCAGCACTGTAGAGCACAGAATGGCCATTAGGATTAGCACTCTAGAGCAGAGTAGAATTTAGAATTTAGTAATTAACTGTCATTGTTGACACACCACAGCACACAACAACAAAATGTGTTCTCTGCATTTAACCCATATGAGACATAGCAGGGGGCAGCTAATTCAGCGCCTAGGGAGCCTTGCTTGGGGGCGGTACCTTGCTCAGTGTACCTCAGTGGTGCCTTGCTGGTCAGGGATTCGAACCTGCAATCTTTCAACTACAAGTGCGACCCTAAGCATTAAGGCGCCACTGCCACAAGTAGCCTTTGAGGTCAGCACTGTAGAGCACAGAATGGCCATTAGCATCAGCACTCTAGAGCAGAGAACAGCCATGAATTAGCATCCTGTTATGCAAAACAAATATAAGGATGATCCTTGTGAGGCTAACAAAGTTTGTGGTCACATTTAATGTGTGGAAATTTCATCATGCAAAGATTATATTGATGGTCCATTCCAGCAGTGGAAAGCTGTCAGTGTGGCAGGACTGTATGTTTTGATCAGGCAGGGGGCAGTTACATTTTTTTTAACAAGGAATGTTTCCTGTGGAGCTGAATAAATTGGGATGGGCGAATGACGTGCATTGTGGAAAATGGCACTGGTGATGAAATGTAATTTAATCCAGATCTTTCCGCATCGTTATGGTAATATTGAATATCGGGGAGCGTCTAATATGCACCTCAGGGAAATGAGATCTCCACGTGTGTCCCTCCTTTGCAAAACAGGAATTAGGCCTAGTATGGAACTGCCAGATACACTAAGTAAATGAATCAGATGGCGTGTTCTTAAATCACAAGTCTGAGCTAATAGGGGCAGTTAAGGAACGTAAGAGAACTCTAGGCTTTAATTTGATTTGAATTGTAACTGGCATCTGAGCAAAGTACATAACTTGCATTTTGACATTAAACTGAATAGAAGGAAGCAATGAATTTAGCCCATTTTTTAACCTGAGCAAATCTTTGGTAAACAAATATATAACGCAGCATGAAACAACCTGCAGCAGTCTGACTTGTCCTGTTTATGTGATTTCTCTGGTTTTTATTTGAATTTGCCCTTTCCGGATCTCTCAGCTTCCGGCGTGTAAATGCTGCCCGTTATTTCCTGCGTAGAAAGGCCCACGTGTGAGGCAGCCCAGACCCGGCATGGCCGCCGCCCCTTTTCCCATCCCGGCGCGGCGGAAAAGAGAGAGCAAAGCCAGTTCCTCACTCTCCTTTCAAAGGCTGTTTTTTAAGGAGAGTCACTTGAGACCATCCATTTGTCATCAGCCACAAAGCTGAGGGACTCGGTTGCCAGGCGCGTCGGAGCGTCCTCCTCCGCCCGCCACTTTGCATGTGAAAGGCGCCCGCCAGTACCAAGCAGTCCTCAAAAAATACCAAAACCTTTGAAGCCACCCCCCACCCCATCCTACCATATGTCTCTCTGCCCCCCCGTCAGGCGATTCACATGGAGACACAACCATAGGAAGCAGGTTTTAGGTCCGCTGCTCCACAGCGAAATGTCCGGCATTGTCTGTGCAAACATTAAGCCAAACGGATGCTTTCAGCTTGAGTCCTTTATGAAGTTTTTTTGTTTACCTCCTCCTACTAACTCGCAGAACTTTTTAGCTGATTTGTAGCTGTTTAGAGATTTTCTTTGAGGGCAGCATGGTTAGTGCTGTTGCCTCACACCTCTGGGACCAGAGTTTGAGTCTCCACCCTGGATCCATGTGTGTGAAGTTTGCATGTTCTCTCCATGTTGATGTGGTATTTCCTGTGACTACGGTACTCTGTGTTTTTCCCCCAAAAAGTCCAAAAAACATGCTAAGGTGAGTTGAAGTTGCCATCTTGTCTGTAAGTGTGAATGGTGTGTGTGCCCTGTGATGGCTCGGTACTCTGGACCCCACAAATCTGCATAAGACAAGGAAGTACCAATAATGGATGGATTTAGTTATTTACTTATCTTGAGAAGGACCCAATACCCCAAGCAGCTTTGCTGCAGTAGCTCAGTGGCTGCTAACCCCACCTCGTTGATTCTTACCCATGCATTTCAACAGAGGAAACTTTTCCTGTGAGAACTTTGCAGTTGTTGCTGTTTTTTGAGAGACGGACTCACGATGCAGAGGTGAGACAAATGGCCACCCGCGGTGCTCACAGGTGTGCTCCATGCAAGCCGTGACCCGCCCCCACACCTCAGTCACTCGGCGGCTGCACCGCAGGCACACCCCCCTTCAGCCTTTCAATTACACGTCAGCTGGAGGGGTGAGGGTGTGTAAGTGAAACTGCTGTATTATTAGCTGCTCATATGTCATGGCAGAGTCCGCTTCACCCATGATCTCCACAGAAAGCCACAGGGGCACCGTACCCACTGCAAAGTTAGTGCTCCCCGATGACTCCTATAAAGCACGTTTGCAGTGTCGAGTGCTGCTGTTACTGCGCCAGTCTGCTGTGTGGCATGTTATATACACAGGTGAAATACGACTGCGGCAATCAGGAGGCAAAGCGATAAGTTTACATGAAATTTTTATGCCTGCGCCATAAATGTTGTTAATTAGGTTACTAATTAGGAATCTGTGTAGAACTTTTAACATTTTTGTCAACGGTATGTTAATATCTGGGGCCGCACGTTAATTAGCATGCCTGGATTTACTGCCAGTTATCAAAAACACTGTCATTTAATCATCTATCTACTGCTGTGTATACTATTTTTGCCAGAGTAGCAGGTCTGCACCTAGAAGCAGAGGTGAGAGCTTTGCATGTCTTGCCATGTTTGTGTGAGTTTCTTCAAGTGTATTCTGGTTTGTTCTGAGTATATACTGTCCAAAACAGTCGAATGGTACTCACAGTCACCAATAATGAAACTTTAGAGTCAGATAGTCAGAGGGAAACTTATATGAACAATCACGTACATAATCATATTAAATAAGCTCAGCAAAGGGTCACTTCATACTGAGATACTCATCATTTTAAATCCACGGCCTTCGCCTTCTTACCAGAGCTGAGATGTAACTCAAGCAGCTGGGGATTTTGAATCGAAATGCATCTGTTGTATTTAAAGGAATATGGAACTGTACTAGAAAGTTTTCCTGCATCCATTTGGCAGAAAGAAAATATTAAGAAGCAGAGAGAACTTCACTTGCCATGATGGTCAGTAATGTTAAGTGTGAGGAGAGTTTTATCCACATCTGGATTTATTTTAAATATTGTACTGGAGACTTTATTATGTGACGTTTTATCGATATACCCAAGGAATCACTGTTTCTTTTAAGTCTGTCTTTCTCGCTCAGTTTACTCCATCTTGCATCCCTAACAAATGACTCCCGTTCAGACCACCCATCTGGAGGTGCTGCAGTTTGATATCGCCACAGACTGCATTATTCACTCATGCCATCTGTACAGCGTGGCCCTTATCAGCCTGACAGCAATAAAGATCAAAATCGTTGCTGATGTACAGAGAGCTCTCCGTCCATCGACGAGTGCTGATGCTCTCTCAGTCTCATTTCCACCAATTTAACAGGTGCTCCAATGAAATTTCCTCTTATTAGTTGATGCTGCCTGTTCCGCTGCCCCGACATTTGTCCTGGCCCCTCCCCTTCCTGTGGCTCACAGCGAATCATTGCCTTCCGCAGGCTGAACCAGCTCCAGACAGACAAGCTTTTGAGTCAAGTTAAAGCGCTCAGAATTTGGGAGCAGCCGTTTGTATTGGGGTGGGGGTGGGGGTGGGTGAGGTCCACTAAAGCAATGCCCAGCAGATTAATGTGCCCGTCTAGCGGGCTGATTTACTGGCAGCATTAGGGGATCATGCCCTGAAACCAGAGGCAGCTTTAATTAAGAGAGAGGGCAGACACTCCCTCAGCCCACGGGCTCTCTCTGATTAATCAGCCCTCTTCTTACAGCACAACACGTGCCAGTCAAAGAGGGGAGACAGCTAGGACACAGCACCAACTCATTCCCGATGTAACATTAAACGGGAAATAAACCGTTATTCGATTGCTCCTGGAATGAGCTGACGGCATGAGGAGATGGAATGATGAAGCAAACGCAGCCCGTTATGGCAATAAAGCCCGGGGCGAGACCTCTAGCGGTATAGCACTTGAACTCCACCCGGAGCAGAATGACATTGGGTTTATGGCGGGGCCGAAGAGGACAGAACACCCCGCGAGAAGTGCTGACAGGAAGGAGGGAGCGGATCAGTAACCGGCTGGCTGGGTGCCCGTTTCTGCGTCTCAAGGATGCTGGTAGGATGCCGGCCTGGTCACCTGACATCAGCTGGTGTGCTGCTGATTGTGAAATAGGGGTGCCCCCCCCCACTCCCGACACACACACACTCACGCCTCTGCAGACTTGCATGCTGAAAAATCACAAGCAGTGCCCAGTCATGTGGCTGAATGTTTACTTCAGCAGTGTGGGGTCAATGCCTCATTCACAAGGGCCCTAACCCGGGGGGGGGGGTTGTGTTACCTGCCTGCATTATGTATGCAGAGGCACGTGCCGGTGACTCTCTTGGAGGGTGTAGTATGTGCGTAGTGTGGACGCACCCCGAGTGTGTGTCAGGTACCACAAGCCCCCCTTTACCGCTGCGTCTGACAGACGGTTTCACTGATCTCCCCCCCCCACCCCCACCCCGCTCCTGACAGCTCTCTGTCAACAGACGGGCCAAAGCTGCTGTCTTGTTCCTGTTGACACCACATCCAGGCTCCTGTCTTCCGGATCATCTGGCTCTCCGACTCCGCACCTGTGCTCTTCTCTGTCTGTGGCATGCTCACAAATGGCTCTCTTTGTCTCATGACGTACGTCTCTGGTGTTTGAATATTATACCTAAATCTCTTCCTTTGATATGCTTGGCTTGACGCACTGTAAAGCTGAAGAGTGACCCGTGATCGTATTCATTTACTGACATTAATATCATATCCATATACTCTCAATCATCTGACTGGCCTTCTTTGCAAGCCTCCGTTCCTGAATGTACCTCTTCACTATGCCAGAGTCAGCGCATTTATCTGGCCGTTTTATCAGAATCCTCTGATGCTAATGCCGGTCTGCTGACATGGGTCCACAGGATCAAGGTAGAGGGTGCAAGCCAACATGCTAAGAGGTGCTGATTTCCGCCATCACAATGTAGATCTGACCTTCAGATAGAGATGGGGAGAGGAGGCGATTATCCTCTATCCCTTTGCAGTTGACTCCTCTTAAATTCATGCCAAGCAACTTGAATATAAATCACTTCAGCAGTTTTAAGTTTCAGTCTGAAGGTCAGTATCTCTGCTGTACATTGACTTGAGTAGTGTGGCTGATGTTTGCTACTGACAACAGCTCCAGGGGATGACCATCAATGATGAAGTCTGAGGCAGCCCGGCTGATATTGGCTGACAGTGGAAGGGCTGGGAGATCTTTAGGAGGCATCCGTGTTCACCTCAATGCTCTGGGCTTTTCTCACAGTGTCTTCCTTTCGCTTCCTTAGCCGATGTTTCCGTTTCTATCAAACAGCAGTGTTGCAGTGCCCCCATGTCTTTGCATCCCTGGTACCTTCAGAGGCCAAAACCAAGGCTTTTCTCCTCCAGTAAAACCGTCCTCCACAAGGCTGAATATATTACTTCACTGAATTATGCATTGCTTGTAAAAAAAAAAAAGAAGAAAAAAAAACTCTGCAACATAAGCAAAATCCCAGATTGTGATGTAGCACATCTTAAATGTCGAAAGGAATTATGGGTAGTGGACCTATCTGGATGGGGTTGCTCATGAAGCCTGCTGGGAAGCCACTGCTTATTGCCATTTTTATGGTCTACGGGTATTTTCACTACTTTTTTTTTAAATGCATGTTAAATCTCTTTAGATCACTCGGGCGGGGGGCGCTGTATTAAAACATCAATGACTCAGGAATTTTCGGCTTCAACAGGCTTTCATGTGGAACTGATATTTAAAAACATAATGCAATTTTAGTCAGGGTGCAACATCGAAAATGTTATATCTGACAGGTTACATTATTACAGTGATATATATTTAACTTGAAAGAGGAAACATTGGGAAAGACATACCAATATTAAGAGAATTTAGAGAATATTAAGAGAATTTACTATTAAGTAGTAAATTCTAATGTATTACACAATAAATGTGCAATTATAAAATTTATTATATACACACTCACACAAACACACACAAGGCAAGTTTACAAGAACACAAGGGCTTGTTACCCTCAATTACTATCCATAAATATGTATAAGCCCCCTCCCTCCCCTGGGGTCCAAAATGGCCCAAATGTTTATGTCCTCGCCAATTATGCACCCAGACCAGCTGACCTTGAAGGCCCTAGCTGTAGGTGTAGGTGGCCAGTGTGGGCCTTGCAGGTCTCCCAGTACAGCCAGTCCAAGGGACGGTTCCTCTAAACTGGAGGACGTTAGGGTTGTAGTGTCATTCCACAGCAGAACATCATTCATCTCTCTGTTAATTGGTTTTACTGCTCACATACCAGTGAAGGATTACTCTGCATCCCGCTGACATGGAGAACTCAGGCAGCTGACCGGGTCCTCTGGGGGTGGGGGGAGTGGGGGGTTGCATTGCGTTATGCCTCAGAGAGAGTGGGGGTGACGGCAGGGGCTGTCATCCCCTTCTGCCTTCCAGGTACCTGCTACAGACATAGCAGCACATCACATCTGCTGCTAAGTGTAGCTATATGACTTTATATATGTTCAAAGGAAAGTGCTTTTTATTGTCACTGGTTTCTCAGCAGTCCTGTGCTTCCTCTTTAAGTACTGTTGATAGTGCGTAATGTGGATTTTATTAAGACAGATAATACCATTTAATACTAATAGACCTATTAGTATCAATTAAAGTGACAGTATATACTGTATGTTCCAAATACATCGGCAGCACAAGTTCCTCTGCTTGCATTTCACCTTCTCCATTTCAGACTCATTTATCTATTTCATTTTGTCACTTTAACTTTTGTCATTCATTTCTCTTTTGTATAAACATGTTAGTAATGTGATGGCATCTCCTTTGCTTCTTGGCACGTCCACAGTCACTGAGTGCGTCCTACATGGTGAAACCTGGCGGCTTCATTCCTCATGGGCCGTTTTGTCTCTTAGGTCCAGCTCAGGAACCTAATCCCCGTGCCATGGCCTGAAATAAGCAGTAAGCCAAAGCAGTGGAAATCGATACACAGTCCCTGATCCCTGTCTGGTCATTCTCTGGGGTTTGACCAATCACATTTTGATTTCCTACCCTGTACAAATATTCTCTCTCTCTCCCTCCTGCCTGCTGTTGCTGGTGCCCTTATTTCATTAGATAATTGGTTCCAATGTAAAAAAATCCAGTAACACTTTACTTTACGGGGCACAAATAAAATATTATGCTTTTACTTATGTATTGATTAACCGAAAACTAAGACTTACATACTTACATAAGTTACATACTGATCTCATGTTAATTCGTAATTAATGAATAGTGACGCATGTTTTATCTGAAGAAGTTACTGTACTTGTTACTATATCTGTTAATTCTATAAACCTTTATCAAACTACTGAAAGAACAAGTAATGAATAACACAAGTGAAATACTGATCTCATGTTTGTTCATCATTGATGAATCTTGATGCATCTTTTATCTCAAATAGCCACCATATTTGTTCATAATTTTAGAATTTATACTTCAGTAGTAAATGAGTTATTACTAAGTATTTGTGCCCAGTCAAGTAAAGTGTTTCCACAAACACGTATTTACAAAGTATGAAACAAAGTTTGTAGTGACTTTGGTCCATATGGTGATGATACTGTAGGTAATTAGGTCATTCAGAAGTCAGTGTAAACAGACTCCAATAAGGAATTATTAGAAGTCAATATGCACATTGTGAAAACTGACACTGGCTCTGACAGTAAAATTCCATCCGTCCATCTTCTGTAACTGCTTGTCCTGTTCAGGGTCGTGGGGGGTCTGGACCCTATCCTGGAGGTCAAAGGCATGAGGCAGGGAACAAGCTAGGATGGGGCACCAACCTATCATGGAGCACACTCACACACAAATCGACTCCATTAGCAGGACCTCTTTGTGCAGTCAAGGTCATAACCTGTTCCTGAACAGTCCACATTCACACATACATACACAATCAGTTCACCTGAACATCGTATTTCTGGTCGTGAGAGGGAACCAGGAAAGAAACACTCACGAACACCAGGAGACAGAGCACAGTTGACAAGTCGACACCTACTCACTGAGCTACTGCGCTGCCGCAGGAAGCAGACCCTGCAGAGCTTCTCCAGCTGGACACTCTGATTGGCTGAAGCCAGGTCTCATCCCAGCGTGAGATGCTCATATGGCCTGGCTGGAGTAATAATCTCTTCACTCCTCAGTCTCCTGACTGGGCCACTTCCAGAGACTCATGGAGATGATATCTCACAAGCTTCATTCAGACCATCCATTCCACAGAAAAAACTCATCCTACAAGAAGACTAAGCAAGACTAAGCTAGCTGCTAATTGATAGTTACCGATCTGCATAATTAGAGATTCGGTGATGTTATTAATACTTACTATGTATTTCTTTCCTGTCACGTTTATCCCCTCAGAAGTGTTCTTTCAGGCCGGAGTACTAAGGCTAATAAATGTAGCTGAGCATGGGGGACAGTGTCGTGATGTTTCTCTACATCTCTCAATGCACCACTGCCTCTACATGACAAATACATCCATCAGAAAAACAGCTCCTGAAATGGCTGGGAAAGCACTTGCCATGATAATTGTTTTCCAAAAGGAATTCTTTACGGCTTAAGAAGATTGGCCCAAAAAGGGTAAAGCCCTTTGCTGCCACCACTTACATCGCAAAGTTAAAGCAGGTTATCCTTGGATACAGGGTTATCACACAGAGCACTAAGGAGTTTCCCTACTGGGTCTAATTAAGCCAGGTGTGTGGGGGGGGGCTGCCCCAGCCGCGCCCCTCTGCTGGAAGCCAAACTCCCAAGCGGTCCTATTACAGCACTGAGTGGTCAGGTCCCCCTGAGGGGAGGCCCTTGATCCACATACACTCGCCGGTCCCGCTGGGTACAGGAGGAGTAGGGGGTGTAATATCCAGAGCTAGAGTCTGTGTTGTGGTGACGTAATAAGTCTGCGCCCAGTTGGGCAGAGGAGGTTGGGAAAGGAATTACAAGAAAATAAAAAATGGAGTACCAATGGCTGCCCGCCTGAGTTCTTTGGGACTCCCGAGCTAACTGCATATGCCGAACAGGAAACATTACATGGTGTCAGACGGACAGGTGTACACATCACCCTGACGACGGAAGATGGAGCACACAGGTGTC
>JAODLD010000042.1:16143109-16156179 GCA_026781065.1 Mormyrops boulengeri | reverse complement strand
TGGAGTACCAATGGCTGCCCGCCTGAGTTCTTTGGGACTCCCGAGCTAACTGCATATGCCGAACAGGAAACATTACAGGGGGGATTTACAACATTGTCTCCTTGCTTGTCTGCTAGGGCCCCCCATACATTTGGAGGTGAGGGGGAGGGGGGAGCATGGTGGGACCCTGCATTGAACTAACAAGGCATGCTCCATTGGGCATATGCTCATGTGAAGGATTTCTAGCATTTTCTCCAGCTTGGGGGGGGGCTACCCTAAATCTCTGGGTAGCAAACACCTGCCATCTGTTCAGGCAGCTCACGCTGACTTTGGTGTGGTGGGGGTGGGGGGCGCTTGGCCATGTAATCCAGGTGAGCACAACTAGGGCGTGTTTGGCATTGTGATTCTGGGTCGGGATGAGAAGTGGTTCACCTTGTCAGGCCCACTGGCCCTGGATCCGGCACCAGCTGGAGTGACCTGCTCTGTCTTCATTGTTCGCCTTCTATCAAGCTTCCTGTGGAGGATGTATAGGCTTTAGAAACCATAGATTTAAAGCTCTACCTCAAACCTTCCAAGGAATCATCAGGCATTCTTTCTTTCTTTCTTTTTCTTTCATCCATTCATTCATTCATTCATACTGCAACCTATCCTGCTCAACGCAGTACTTCCCGTACTATGATTCTGTGGATACATTTGTCATTGTGAATATTTAACGGTGTTTCCCCTCACTGATTACAGACTTTATAACTTTATTCATGATACATCACACATTTATTTTAAAGCTGCTTGAATACTTCACAGAATTGGGATATTTAACAGGGGTAGTTCCAAGTTAAGCATATGTTATTAGTCATTTCTATCCAAGACCCACTTAGAATCTGGATAGAAGGTCATCTTTGTTTTTTTCACGCTATGAAAAGCCTAAAAATTTATTGAAAAATCTACAGTAATCTAAGTTGTCTGAAAAATAATTGTTTAACATTATTATTACAGTTTTTTTCCCCAGAATACTGCTGTGTTAATAGGATTAAAACAAAAACAAGGAATTACATCACAAGTTTACTGTGTAAACTCTGCTGTTTTAGGCTGGGGGGGTATTGGAGTGTCTTATTGTCCATGTCTGCTTTATGCAAAAAACATCTAAGGATTAGTTCTATTTGCGTTTCAGCTCAGAACCATCACACATAACCAGTACGCTACATTTGGGGAGGGGGGGGGGGGTCTGTTACTTTCACCCCCCGTCTCCTGTTCCTGTAACCAGTTCCCCTCCCACATTGATATAAAATCCCAGTTTATTCCATCTTTTCCCATATCACATGGCTCTGATGGCAGCCCCACCCGGTACAGTGCTGTGACATCAGGTTGGCTCTGCACCCCCACATCCTCCACCACCGGGCCCCCCCCCCCCACCCAGGACATCGTTACTCACCCAGAGCTACAAGAGGTTGCTATCCCCTCATGAGAATCCATGGCCTGGCCTCTTTCAGGGAGCGTGCCCCCCCCACACGCAACACACGCCTTTTATTTTTTCGAACAAAGTGGTTAGAACACACCCTTCCTACACCCATCTCCCTCCCCCTTACTCCTGTCCCGTTCTTTCTCTCCTTACAAAACTTTCCCTTTCTTCTGTCATCCATCCCTCTCTTTGCTGTATCCAGAAATATTAGAAATGAATAGAGACACATTCAGAAGGTCATGTCAGCATGCAGGCAGCCCATGTAAATGAGTTAATCTCTGCATATAGTCCAGCTCGCTTCATTTAGCTAGCGAGGCGTGGAATGACGGATCCGGGGGCTTGACAAGCCTGTATAGGAGGAGCGGTTGTCTCATGTCGTGAAAAAACAAAAGGAGTGACCACAGGGTCAAAACAATTACTGCTGCAGAGGCAGTGAAGCAGGGCCGCTAACAAGCTAAATGAATAGGCCTGGCGCATGTGACCTCACCATGGAGTCCTGGCCTATCACGGTGGGCCGTGCGGTCACACGTGGCGACGGCCTGGCAGGCTGAATCATTCCCCCGTGTGACTTTCAGCGAGCGCTGTGATTGTAAGCCAGGCTCAAATCATGTGCATGTCACCCCAGTCTGGCTGCTCAAAATGATTTATCGAGAGCCGGTGGAAAAACTTAAACGTCTTTTAAACATAAAAAATGGAGCCCATAATAGAGTCTGTCCCTGCCTGGAGGTTGTAAAGTGGTGAAATCAGCAACATGGATGCTTCCCTTGTATTTCTATGTATTAATAGCAGAAGGCAGGTTTGCCAAATCGTCATCATTAAGACGGAAAGGAGTGCAGCAAGTTCGTCTGGAACGTCCTCTGCTATGGGGACGTGTGCTGCACGCTGGCTGTGTTCCAGGGCGCTCCCGACATCAGCTTTAAGCGTGATTGATGGTCTTCTTGGCTGCTTATCGTGCTGAGCTGCTATCACTCTTAATGAGTACAGATGATAATGAAATGGGCGGAGGCATTCTCAGGCTCCTTAACTCCGCTTTTGTTTTGGCGCTGAAATTAGTCCTCAAAGATACAGTCTGGTCTCACAATAGGAAATCATTTTTGAATAATGAACCAAGACTCAAGAAAAACTTAAGGTTCCGCTTCTTACACGAATATTCAGGCGTAAAGAATGAGATTTTCGCCTGGAGAACTACACACAGATGTTTCTCAAGCTAGGAGTAAAATTACCATTTATTTTTTGTGTGACTGTTTTGAAACAATATTGAAGAATTACACTGAAAGTGCCATTAAGACGTGCCGATTAGTGCGGCTGCTCAGTGCTGCAGAAAAGCGGACATAATAAACCCAACAACACAGTAGAGTAGCGACCCGTGCGAGTGAATGTGCCTTCATCTGCGTTTGCTCTGCGTGTGTTTGTGTTCGTAATCTCATTTTCAGTCGTGACAGAACCTACTAATCTTTTACGCTAATTTCCTTTAAAATGCATCATTTTCTTGAATTTGTGTGCTTATATCCATTTTACCTGCTTTAAAAGCTAACTTATACACCCATGTTACAAATAATGGATTTTCTGGGGCAGAATGTGCATTTTTAATTATATTAACTAATACAACCCTTTTTAGATGTTTAAATGAAATCATTTATAGGAAGTACATTGCAAGTGCACAGTTTAATGTAACATATGGAATTCATCACCAATCATATTTCAGCATTTTTTTTTTATTACATTGCCATCATTTTACAGGCATGGTGGGATCAGAAACCATCTCCTTATACTCTTAATTATACCTGATCATCACACTATTTTCAATATTAACATATAGACATGCTGGTAAAGATCGCAATTCCCATATTCATAACTGCACAGACAACATGGTTGGAACTGACACAAGCAATGCATTTGACTGCCGTTGTTGTGGCAACGAGGAACCGCTATCAAACAGAGAGAGGAACAGAAAAAGGAGAACAGAGGAGGCATGTGAGCAGGAGAGGGGAGCGCGACACTAACAGCCCATATGGAGCAGGATTTCACAGCTACCAGCTTTTATATTTTGGGCCTCGAAGATTGGAAGGGTGTGTATATGTGTGTGCTTGTGTGTTGTAAATGTGTTTCTGTAATTATTACATTGTGCGGACCAGATTTTCCCACAATGTGGAAAAAAAGTTGCAACTTTTTACCTTGCGTGTCCTCAGTGACCTCAGTTTTATAAAAATCTGTAACTGCAATCAAAAAAATGAAATAGCCAACAGTCTTGTATTTTGTTTGGTTACTTATGGTTAAGCTTAGGGTTGGGTAGGGGTTAAGGTTGTCATTGTTGGGATTAGGGTTCTGCCTATAGAAATGAATGGACGGTCCCCACAAAGATATGAAAACAAATGTGTGTGTGTGTGTGTGTCTGTGTTTGTGCACTTTATCCATGAATTAGCCGCATGGAGGTGACGCTGTGCCTGAAACCTTATATCATTTAGCTGGTTAATTAAAGGCTGGCTGGACCCATAATGTCTCCCCAGGGTGTTTGCCTGGCTTGGGGTGTCTGTAGACACATCTGGCCCCCTTTTCCTGTCTGTCATCCTGATAATGATACGCTGCCTACAATCAACAGGCGTGTGAGAAGTACTCAGGAAAACAATGAAGGCAGACAGACTCGAAGCAAAGCCTACTATACAGTGACATGCAAATGAGACGTTACTGGCTCTAAACCCTTTGAGGGAGCTTCTCTTTATGCGGGCAGTGTTTGGGGGTCCCCCAAGATGCCATCAGGGGCCACCCCTCCATAATCTCCATCCTCCAGAGGGCAGAGCTTGTTCCATACATACAGAAGAAGCCAGAAGCGCCCGATCTTTCTGAGGCCAAGAAGCGCCTAACCCGCCGCTTCCGGGTGATTGCCCCGCTCACTAATCCCTGTAAAGTGATACGGTCGTGTTCAACACGCCACAATTAGCCGCTGAAAAGCTGCGCCCTTTATATAGCGTGTCGCATCTGTTAGAGCAGCTTGTGAGAGTGCTGGAGCGAGATGGATTTTTTATTTTTATGTTACAGGGCTGGGACTGAGCCTCCATAAAACCATAATGCAGGAAAATTACATTAATGAAACACAGACAAGTCGAAATAGTGTAATATATTCAGCAAGGTCTAGGCATGTGTGTCTGAAGCAGAAGGGCAATGTACCATATATGACTGAAAACAGCTCAGATTTGGCCACTTGAGAACGTTTGGCTGTGATCTGTTCTGGGATTAGAGCAGCCAGTGCTTTACGCCGGTAGCTCGGAGATTAGGATGCTAATGGAAGGTTCTTAGATACTGGCTACTTCTATGCTCACCCCACCATGGCAGAAATCAGGCGACAGAAACGTCCCTCAGAGATACTGTGCTGATCAGACGATGCCCTGTAGTTTTAAGCTTTTCTGAAACAGTAGCATATCCTAGATATCCATTAGATGGATCTGTTATTGCACATGCTCCAAAAGGATGTGACTCAATGCATAAAGCATACAGGCAAGATGAAGAGGGCCACTTCCTGTTCAGCTTATCATTAGAACAGCTGAGACGCCTGATCCAAGCGATTATACACATGCTGTAATAGTTGGTGCCAGGCGTGGTGGCTCCCGCATCTCAGAAACAGTCACTGTCTGGGGGTTTATCCCACTACAGTGTCTATTGTATACAGGAAACGGTGTGATCAACCAAAAACCATCCAGTCAATGGGATTCCTGCAGCCAAAACAACAATGAGAGAGGTCAGAGGAGAGTGACCAGACCCGTTAAAGCCAACAGGAAGGCTACAAGTGCAAAAATAACACCAAAGGCGTGCAGAAAGGCTGCTCTGAATGAACTAGCCAGGTGTACTGAATAAAATGCCCATTTAGAGTAACACCCTGATAAAAAAAAATCCCCTTGTCCTACTGATAAAAATATACCACAGGAACTAAGGATCCCTACTGCCCTACTGGGGTACAAAGTCTCTGTTGCAGCGCTGGCACAAGCTCCCACCTACACCACAGATAGACTCCCTATTCGCCCATTTGCACATACTGTCTGCTGGGGTGAAGCCCTCTTGTGTAAAATGCCCATTAAGAGGATATCATTGGTTTAGGGAGTCATGACCATCCCTAAGCTCAGACAGTCCATGTGTATGTGTGCCTGACTCTTTATGCACCTCAAAGCTCACAGAAATACCCCTCAGAGTGCAACCTGCCCAGAAACACTGCACAAAGTCCCCCCCCCCCCCATTCCCTTTCATCTAATTCTGTCCTCAGGGTAATTAGCACTACCCAGTGGAGGAGAACCGCTGGCCAATAAGGGCGCCACAATTATACCTCAGCCCATCCCCATGTATTGATGTGCGCCCCCTCCCCCCAGTGGACCCCGCACCCAGAAGAGGCCTAGTTATTAACAACCATTCCCCAGTAGTTTGTCCACCCCATGACAATGTAGCTCTGTCATATTACACAGTAGCGCTGCCATGTAGAATGTGATAGTCTGTCAGAAAGAGGGGCGGGGCTCCGGCCTCGTGCAAACTAACGAAGACTGATCATGTCTACGTAAAGACTGGGGCAGCCTAAGGGGCTTTGCCCCCACCCCCAGAGGATCATTTTTTACCCTGGAGGTAGTGTACATGAGTGATATGATTTCATCATCATATTGTCATAAATTCACCCTCAGCTAGTGTGACATGCATGGTGTATAGAATGGAAAGCTGATAATATTTCTAACCTAAATAATATATACAGCTAATTAAAAATGTTGTGTTTTTTTGTTCTTAGGGTAGTTTCACACAGCCAATCTGAGGTCATTCGGCACCTGAATGAAGCTTTTACGAAATCTTTGTTAAATTGCTTTCTTTATTCAAGGCTTTATTGCAAAGGCTGCACATTCTTTAGAGGAGATGTCAATGGCAAGACAAAGTACAAACAGCTGCAGTATGGGAATTATATATAATATAAACACGACTATAAAGAATCGATTTCAAATCCAGTCGTATTAATCTACTCACTTCTAAGCTTTTCTTCTGGAAAGAGGATCCACTTCTTCAGAGCACCCTGCCAGACAGCAAAGAGGTGTTGGGATGGGCTCAGGACTCTTGTAGCATTGATTAGATACGTGCTGAATGAATATTTATGAAAGGATCATTAGCACATAATGAGAAGGTTCAGGTGTTTCTGATGTGAGTGATTCCTGCTCCTTCAGAAGTCAGTTGCCCGCAGCCGTATTTACTAAAAATCCTAAAGAGTAAAAAGAGACAGACGATGTCAGCCTTTTGTCATTTAGGCATCAGTGTATGTGTCACTGTCCTAGGAGGCTGCAGGTGTCTGGTGGCTCTCTGAAGTACTAAACAGTATGTACAGCACATATCATCCCGCTTGTAAACACTGGGGGGCGCCAGCAGAGATGTTTCAGATTGCAGGCTTGTCGGTAACCTTGCTGGAGGGCCACAGGTGTAATGGTGCACTGTTATCAGCTGCTGAAAGGCACCAGGTTGCCCTTTCCTCCCCCCTTTGCCCCTTTGAAATATGCAACACACTGTGTGTTCATGCGCCTGCCTGTGCATAAGAGTCACCAACACAGGCAGCCCCTTCCTGGTAAGTGACAGGGACCCTAAAAAATTTATATGTAATTGGTCTGGGTTGGGGGCCCAATATGATGTGCTTTCTTGGGCCCCAAAATGTGCACTAACAACAACTCTAACAACAACTCTGCTCTCAGATACAGAGAGAGGGACTGTTTGAGGACTGCATGCATGTGGCCATGCTCTGAGCAGACAATAATTTGTCCAAAACCAACTGGCCCACTCCCCCATCAGTGATCAATGATCCTAACCACACCCTGGCTGTGTGATCCCACCCCCATTCTGAGTTAGATATTTGAATATGGAAGCTGATGGGCTTGGGGGGGGGGGACATCTCTTCAGGTATAAAGGCCAGTGAAATATCACAGGACCAGACAGTGGCCTGGATGATTGACACATGGGCTTTTTATGATCTTATTTTCACTATAGTTAGACCTGCAGGACCAGACAATTGTCTGCATCTGTCCGTTGGCATGGTAACACCCCCCTTAATGAAAGCTATCAGTCTGGTGTGCAAATATCCAGCTCCCCCTTCTTTTTTTGTGCCCCATTCACCCCATCCATTACATGCCTTGGGCATAGATACTCTTTGGTATACGGTGAAATTCAATGAGATACTTAATTATGTCTTAACACGGGTACCTGCCAGCTGGCTTCATTCGCATTATCCTGATTAAAAGGATTGGAAAAATGAAATTTAATAGTACATCTAAATGGGGGAATGGGCTTATCTTTGTGTCGCCGTCATTCCCAAATTATTCACTGCCTTCTATGAATGAGTGTGGTTGTATTACTTACATGTATATATGTAATATACAGGATATAAGCATTTCAGCTTATAAAAACCACTTAATACAGGATGAAGTCAATATGAATTCAAATTTACATCGCCTGTACTGGTTATGGACAGAATGGAATGGGTTGATAATATTCACGATGGCAATGATGAGTATTATTGCATTCAGTATGATAATCGGCTTCCGTGACGGCTGAAAATATCTGGTTCTCTGGTTGTTTTGATACTCGCAAGTTGAGAGCTGACTTTAACTTAATCCATTAGCTTACCCAACTCGAACTAAGGCTCTTTAGAAAGATCATTTGTTTATTTGCTGTTTTTTCCATGCAATTAAAAATTCCTCCACCAGCGGCTATTACGCATGGGAAGGTTTGGGTTGATTAATAATAATTAAAAAAATCGCGCCGAGTAGCGTGATGGAATTAAAAGCGCTATGATCATCGCCGGTGTTAAGTGTATGTATTATGTATTTATTTAGACCAATTAACACACGCCCACACGTACTTGGCCGTTTTGGTGAGTTTGGGAGCACGCGGCATCAATCATTAATATGTTTTGATGAAGGACACAATAATTAATCCCACAGAAACCGTGAACAGTCGCACTCATCAGCGACTATGTGGAAACCATGGCCAGCGAACGGAGAATTTATTACTGTGGGGCTGCACCGCCCCCTAGGGGTGAATATCAGTTTTGTACAGACGCTGCGTCTTTAACATGCTTGAAATATAAATTGCCCTCGACACTAGCAAGGGTCTGACCAAGTTCAGAAGGCGGATGGATTAATGGATGGATAGAATTATGAATTTAAATGAATTGTCAATTTTATGGGATTACGCTCAAAAGAAACGTATGCAACTTAAATTGCATAATGTTTCAGAAATTTGCAGTTTACATCAACATTGCTTTTGATTTTTAATTATTAATTGCTTCACATTATTTATTTAGCAGACGCTGTTGTCCAAAGCGATGTACCATAGCGGCAGATGGTACATTATGGTACCACTACCTGTTAATAGTAAAAAGAAAAATGTTCAAAAAAGGTAAACAAATATTTTTATTATTTTTTTTTAAAACTTAAAACAGAACTAGTTTAAATGATTATGTTTAAATGAACTTTTACTGACGGCGTCGGTTCATCGCGCGCCTTTGCAGCTAGTAATAAATATGCCAAGTCAGGGTATTATTACAGAGCACGACTATGACGAAAGTACATCTATTGCGCCAGAAGGAGAAGAAGCAAAGCAGTCATAGAATTACCATTTGACGAAGATTTAATGCTTGGTGGATGACACTTTATGGTTGCACACCTCCCATTTTGCTACATTTCCCCTCGTAGTGTGCTGTCGGCTCGCTCTACTTTTTCATTCCGCCGATTACCTACGCGTGCAGCGCCACCGACTGGACAATTTTCATCATTACAATATCATCATTGTGCTGTACTGTACTTCAGCCGTGCCAAAATACAAATGAAACATTTAATCAGTAGCAGGAATTTCAAATTAAACACTGTGTGTGTGTGTGTCTGTGGGGGGGGCAGTTCACACCTATGCTTGTGTGTGAGCATGTTCGCTCAGGGTAGTCCTGGTTCCTCCTGCAGTTAGGTTAGTAAATGGCCCGTGGTGTTTATATGCATGCGTGTGTGCCCTCCACCGTACTGGCATCCTTTCCAGGAGGCTCCCCAGCTGCCTGGGACAGGATTCAGGCTCCCTCGCTAAACTGAACTAGATAAGCAGTTGAAAGACGGATGAGTGACACATCCTGCGAGAAACCTTTATAAATTGCGGTCAGGGTATTCCTGGTGGATAAACTGTGTAAAGGGATGTTTTTAATTTCGGGTAACATATCTGTGAGATTTGGCAGGTACGTATGGTGTGTGCAACATATGAACTACTGCTCTTGTTTATTGTGTTGTTAAAAGATATTGGGTAATTTGATGATCATGTTAAGTAAATTAATGAAGAAGTACAATTGGCTGTCGAGGCCGTCCTGAAGGATTTTCTGAATAATTGATCACTAGCAAATGCAGTGAACACAAGTGAACACACTGCTGACCCCTGGTGGTCAGACCTCCACTTCAAATGGGATAACGATGAGGCAACAAAAACGCCATATATGTATTAAAGGCGACGTTTATAAAATGTCCTAAGCTAACTAATTAAAACTCGATTAAATGGCTGACATATGATTTTTTTTCGGCCACATGCTACATGCGATAAGGCATTTACTTTAATACATTTTGTGAAATCAGCCTTTGAGATTGTTATGCTCTTAGTGTTGCCAGGATGTTTTTGTTTCTTCAGATCACCTTGAGATTTGATTTGAGTTTTATTCTCAGTCACCTGGTGTGGGCGGCAGGTCAGCTGAAGGGGTATGCACTCTCGGCGGGGGTCGCGATCACATTCCACCAGGGGTGTAAATCACGTCTAAGCGGGCGGCTGCTGACAGGCAGAGAGGCGAAATGTGGCGTGAGGGAGCGCAGAGGAAGCACAGCCTTGAGGTGAGGCCGTGCTGAGCGCGGAATTGTGGCTCCCTGCCTTGCCGAGACGGGAGGCAAGAAAACAGCAGAGAATGGGAGTAGGTACAGATATGTGATTATGTGTTTTTTCTGAGTTTTCAACATTCTCATTTTTGCTGTCTGTCTTCCTGGTGCTGTGCTGTGCACTGCAGCCTTAACAGAGCCCTGATTAGCTGTCGTAAGCAACGGCGCTCGGGAGTCAGATATCGATCTTGTGCTCTCCACTCTCACTCGCATCTTTAGTCAATACCATAATGCAAGTTATTTATACATCAGTTCCATCATGTTTAACAGACTGGATTATGCACAGCAAATTGCTAATATAACAACGGCAATTAGTGAAACATTAGCTCGGAAATCTTAAGTCACTTTGTTTTTTTGTCACCAAGAATCTTTGGGGCTATTTTTACAGGCGACAGGAAGTGACATCAAGCACTGTGTAGCGTAGCACCAACTCCACTTTCAGTCATGTAGGCCAGGGGTTAATTTCCTAAAATAAACTATATAGATTCGATTTTTTATCACTCCCACACTTGCACATTCTGCTCTCATTTGAAAAAATGGAAATAGTTTACGGTATGAAATCACTGATCGATCCGCCCACCCGACCCCCAGCCCATTCAAAAGGTGGGAAAGCCCTGATGTAGCTCAGCCTTTAGTATCCTACACTACCTTCCCTAGTGAATTTAATGGCTGTTCTGTGCTTGGACTGCAGGTGTTGACCCCCACCCCCAACTGTTGTACTGTAGCTGATTAGTTTAACTCTGTTTCTGTTTTTTTTTTTCATGCATGTAATTTGCAGTTGGGGGGGAGCCAAGGCAGTTGCAACTATACCACAGAGGCTTGTCACAAAAGATGTCACTCTGAACTGCACCCTGATCTCAATGCCTGCCTCCATACTGCAAAATACTCAGAAACTCAAGGAGCCAGTGGAGGCCTCCGGAACATTCCGCTTGTCCCTTACGGGGCTTATATGTCAGCGTCCGCGGTGACTCAAGACCACGCATTGGGTGGCTCCTTCCGGCAGAGCAGGGAGGGTGGCGAGATGCTGTCATCATGCAGTCCACACGCTATCATCATACTGTCCACATGCTGCCGTAAGCCTGTCAGGACGCGCTGCAGGTGGCGCAGGCTGTATTATTATCTCTCTGCAGGGTTCGGGAAATGCCCAGAGACATACACGCAGCCTGGGCGTGTGCAGGCAGTGAACAAAACACAGCCTCCGTGCTTTCACAACAACAGCTCGGTGATGCTATCTAAATTTACACTGATATCATTTGCGGTTGATTAGGCCCCTCCATCAAATGAAATCTCTAGGTGATTTGAAGAAACAAAAACGCCCTGGCAACACTAAGAGCATGCCAGTCTCAAGGGCTGGAAATCAATGAAGCTCAGTAGCATTAAAGCGCTCTTTGAGTTGATGACACACCTCAAATATATACAACATTATGTACATACTATCTACAATTACATTGTGAGGTATTTTAGTTTAAGAGTTGTTGCAGGTTCAAGTTCCTGAGTGGCATTGCTCTAAAGCTGAGCTGTGTTAAATCTGTGACTGCATGGTCATCTTTATAAGGCTGTGAATTGTGTGTCGTAGATGCTGCCGTCTTCTGATAGATAACAGAGTTGAGAGAATTTGGCAGAACAAAATGCTTTGCTACTGTTTCAGGAACCAGCTGCTCTTCATGATGGGTCCCTCTCCATCAGCCAAGAGGGACAGGCTCATATCTGCTTTCAAAGGGCATTAAGTAGATGACACAACTCCTTAGCTGTCTGTGTCATCAAAGGGCAAGGTGGAGTAGAAATCGCTCCAGGGGTAAACAACGTTTATCTCTGCTAAGAATCTGTGTAAGCATCGTCTATTCGAAGTTGAAATTGTTGTGTCTAATAAGGTAAGATTCAGTAACACATTTTATGCAGTTTACCTAAGCAAGGACTTACACTAAGCAAATAACATGGATGGATAGACACAACATTAATTTTATCAGGGTGAGCGTGATATGACAGATTATAGCTCCACTACTGCAAGCCGCTGGCTTGTAAAATTTAATCAGTAGCAGGAATCTCTTTTGTTACCCATAATCTGTTATGTCACCCTGTCATTGTGTGTCGAAATAGCCCATATTTGCGTGTGTGAGGTGAAAATCCCTGACTGACATGACCTGTGCTCAGGAAGTCAATCAGAGCTGTCTATGCCTGTCATTTCCCTTGTTCTAGAGTAATAATGTGCACATGAGCATGCCTTTAGTAGCAATTTATATGCTGTGGCAGCAGAATATGGTGAGGTGCTTTGTGAGGCTCTGTGTGTGAGGGTGCTGGGCCTGTGATCAGAAGGTTACCAGTTCAAAGCCAAGTGTCAGCAGAGTGATGTCGTTGTTGGGCCCTTAACCCCAATTTGTCCAGGGACTACCTTACTCTGCTTTCTCAAAAAATGTTGTTTTGGATGTTATGTGAGTATAAGAGGTGTAAGGGGTTGCGCAGTGGTTAGTGCTGTTGTCTCACACCTCTGGGACTGGGGTTTGGCCCAGCTGCATGTGTGTGGAGTTTGCATGTTCTCCCCATGTTATCATGGTAAGGTGCTAAGGTGAAGTGGTGTCACACAGAACACAAGAACATAAGAAATTTACAAACGAGAGGAGGCCATTTGGCCCATCAAGCTCGTTTGGGGAAAACTTAATCAATAGCTCAGAGTTGTTAAAATCTTATCTAGCTCAGATTTAAAGGAACCCAGGGTTTTAGCTTGAGCTACACTAGCA
>JAODLD010000042.1:16119166-16133090 GCA_026781065.1 Mormyrops boulengeri | reverse complement strand
CCCCCCCCCCCCCCCCCCCCCCCCCCCCCCCCCCCCCCCCCCCCCCCCCCCCCCCCCCCCCCCCGCACGGAGTGTTTTAGTACACACTATGCTGAGATTTGCTACAAAGTAACTAACTAAATATGGCCACCCCTCATGCACTCCGTCCCTCCCTCTCGCTGTTGACCGGCAATTTGGCACTCAACTCAGAAAGTGGAAAAACAGGTGGACTCTTAAGTTCAGACACATCCCATAAATAAGAGGTTCCTGAAAGGCGCGGGGCCCCGGAATGCGGCGGGGGTGGCCTCAGATCTCAGGAAGTGCGTCTGGGGTGAGGAGGTCACTGCTTTCCCGGGAAAGTTCAGGGGAGTTCACGGCAAACGAGAATCCCTCTTGAAGTTTTATCTTGTTTCCTTCACGGTTAAAGCCTTGCATGTATTTCTCAGCGATACAGATGAATACACGTACACGGGCAATCACGGCGCACACATACACACACCTGGGCTCACACGCATTGCATAATTATCCCGAGGATCACATCATATGCACGCTATGATTTGTTTATAAAAGTAGTATGCTTAATGAAATTTGATTAGACAAACAATTGACCAATTGACCAATTGAACTGTGGATTCCTTCCACATGTTGGTTGGTTAATAGGTGACTTCAATTTGCCCTTAAGGTTTAATTGTGTGTGTGAGTGTCTGCTCTTTAAGGGACTGATTTCCCGGCCAGGAAGTCTCCTGCCAAATATCCACTGCTTTCTCAGACAGGCTCCAGGTGCAGTGATATCCTGTAATGGACAATTGGATATAGGAAATGGATGGATGTCACTTTTGATAACACAATGTGCTCAGCAGCTATAGAAATCGAATCAAAAGTAATTCCATGCACATCAGATCTGAGGCCTGTTTTAGTTCTTTTGCCGTGTCCAACGCTGTGCTTCTGCTATTAAAGGCAAGATCTCACAAGTGTGACTGGAAATTAGATGTGACATTTGTATTTGTTGTGCATTAATTTTAATTTTTTTCATAACCTGAGGCACAAGTAAAGTAATTAGATGTCACTTAATGTGTGGGTTCCCCTGATTTACCCGTGATCTGCCAGTTCTGTAAACCTCTGACATAAGCTGTTCCTACTCCCTGGTACTGCATGACAACAGAGAGCATTTTCATTCCAGCACTAAAATACTCCCTGCAAATGTTGTCATGCTATCATACTTGTGATTCAACTTTTTCTCAATATAGACATGCTCTTGTTTTTTCCCTTGATGTCTCAGATACAGCAACTGGTTTGTCGTGAAATTCTGAGTAAAGAGACAGATTATATTGCAGTGACTGTAACTAAGCACTAGAGGCAGAGGTGTACTCTGTGGCCCCCTTTAATTCATTCTGGGATTCGAGTTACGGAGTGGGCTTTGGAAAAATGCTGGGTCTGTGTGCATGCAGAATGCTGGCCTTCTAACGGAGGATGGAACAGATACACCATGGTCTCATTACCCTGGCAGGAGGAGGTACCCAGCTCAGGCAGAGTGATGTCTGTAATGTTTAAGCCAAGTATTCTGATATGTATCAAAGCAGTACTGTTTATTTTTTGATGGCATGGTGGCTCAGTGGATAATATTATGGCTGCAAACCTTCAGGGGTGTTTGAACTATACTCCTTGCTCTGTATGTGACACTTGCATGATTACCCGGTTTTGTGTGGGTTCCCCCCTGCTGTCCAAAACTGGCCTCTGCTTCACTGGCATCCTGGTCAGGGTATTTCACACCTCGCCCCCTGTGCTTCCTGAGGATAGACACAGTGGTAGATCAGTGTTCATTCTTAAGGGCCTTCCAGCAGCATAAAGGGTGAGCTTGCCTGCCATGTAAATGCATCTGTATGTTCATAAACATTCAAATGACAAAAGGGTATAATAATTGTTTTCCTTCCTCGGCCAATAATCTGTTCCTCTTCAGTGTGAGTATGTGTATGCACTTAAGTAAGAGAATCTGTTCTGAATTTGGCTGAAACGTGAACAGGGATCAAATACAGATGGAGCCTTGCAGGGCCTAACTCTGCCTCCCTATGTCCTAATCGCACCTTGCTGGAGTGCAGCTCTGCCTCCCAATGTCTTAATCGCACCTTGCAGGAGTGCAGATTTGCCTCCTTCAATGTTAACCTTTTTGTCTATATGTCCCAGAATGTAGTAAAACATTCCAAGTTAATATATGGTTAGTTTTGCGCTAAAAATCATGTTTCAAATGTTTTAATGTTAATTTTCATTAATAGCTATGACCAGATATTTATTTCTGGAGTGGATGAGATATTCCTACATGATACCTTGATTTCTGTCCTGTGTTTTTTGTATTTTGACTTATTTTGCATACCGTACTGCTGCAAAAACTTCACTAACTAGCTAAACTGTATTAGAGGTTAAGAAGCAATCTGTGAATAACTTGATATTATAATGCGTTTCCACGGGGACATTACAAATGAATAAGCAAGAATATTACTTATAGTGATAAGCCATTTTCATGCATTTTTAAACATTTCATTTACATGTTATGTTTCAAAAAATTCAAGTACAATTTTACTACTTGATAGGAGCAATACCCATATCAAATAAAATAACTCTTGATAACCTGTTTTCAGTTTATTTTGTATTATTGCTTCAAAGTTGTAGCAGAACAAGCCAACACATGAACATGCTGCATATTTTAGATGGTGATCATAAATACATATGATAACTAATAAGTCAATTTATTGATGGGCTTATTCACCCCCCTCCCCCCACCCAACTCTGGACTTGACCTGAGAGGGCTCCCCATCTCTGTGATTCTGATTGACCCTTGAATGAGAACACATTTGTCACACAGCCCATAGAACCAATACAGCTGTTAGCCTAGTTAACAATCTGTAAGTGAGGAAGGCACCACTGACTGTGGTGCTGGTGACTTCATCATCAGGGCTGTGCAAAGAAAACGGCAGCCATGCAGGTCAGAGCTGCCACTCAGAACTGCTGCCTTGCTGCTATTAGGTCAAAATGATGTTATGGATAAGCATATGCAATTATGTCATATTATTAGGGATCTTAAAAGAGATTAAGATCGATGTCAATCACACTGGATTGTTTTGTTGCTATAGTGTGATATACTGCGATGTTCTTATGACAGCACGGAAAAGGAAATTTAGAAACATATTACAGTCAGTGCACAGGAGTCTGACCACTAGAACAACAGTGAGATCAGTGCCATAGCAATATAGACAGTGTAGACAGTGGAGCAGTAATCAATGGGTGGAAGAGAATGAAGACAAAAAAGGAAGAAAGGAATAGAATTGACTTCAATGGCTGGTAAGAAGGAGATATTGATGGAAATGAACATGAATGAGGAGAAGACAGAGGCAGAGAAAGGAACTGGAGTGAGTGCCAAGAAGGAAGGATGGTCTAAGGAGCATACTGAACTGAAAGGGGCTGTTAATGCAACACTCCCCCCCCCCCCAATTTAAACTGTGTGTTACTAATAGAGACCAACAACCAGATCTCCCCAAGCAGAACAAAGCAGTGATAATGGTGAGATGGATCGGCTGTAAAAGCACTATTCTCTGCCACCTTTGTTCCCCTCTCTCTCACTGTCCTCTGCTGCCTGTGCTCCCCTCTGTCCCACTGACCCCTGCTACCTGTGCTCCCCTCTCTCCCACTGTCCTCTGCTGCTTGTGCTTCCCACTGTCCCCAGTCTTTATATTTATCTTCCAGAAAAACCACAAATTATTATTCCAGCTGATTTTTTAAATACAATTCTCTGTCTCTAATATGGCTGTTACTTTGTTTGCTGCTATCTAGTGTTTTCAGTTCAAAAAATGCTGTCAACAAATGGATTAAAATGAATTTTGTTATGCAGTGTAGGGTGTCACATTGAAGGGCCTAAAGCAGGTTTTGGATGATTTAAACCATTTATGAGGCAGTTTTCCTGACTAGCTGTCAAATGCAGAGCTTTTATTCATAGCCATCATAATACAATAAAGGGTTTACTGTAAGAAAAAGTGCATTAATTACCCACAGGTGTGTCCATCTGCCAAACTCTCTGTTTTAATCAGGGAACTGGTTCTCACAAGTTTCTGTCTCAGTCGGTTGCCTGTAGAAACAAATAAGATTGTGGTAAATTGCCAATGGGAAAAACAAATGAGCCCGAAGAAAAACAGATGGCCATATTTGTACAATAAACGTCTCTGCTTTCCAAGCTTGTGGGACTGCAGTTTGCAGACTTGTAATTAACTAAATTTGATGATTGCTAGACCTGTTGCAACCATTACATCATGAGAGAGACTCCCAGGCTTATGAGGGGCCTTACAGATTGTGCTTCTATCTTCCATCATGGCTGTCCTCTGTGGGCGTCCTGCATCCCTTGGGCTTCCTGGTCCCCTATCCGGGCTTCCTGCTTCCTTCTGTGAGCTTCCTGTTCCATTGTCTGGGCTTCCTCCCCCTCTGTGGGCTTCCTGCTCACCCTCTGTGATCTTCCTGCTCACGTCTATGGGCATTTGGTTCTTCAGTGTGGGCTTCTGGCTATCCTCTGTAGGCAACCTGCTCTGTATTAAATTCCAAACTCATATGCACAATCCCTCTCCCCCAAACAGGCACACTGTAAGGGCAGAGGGATGTTAAGGAATGTTAAGCATTGGTGATGGTAGCTGATCACACTTTTAGGTCATCCTCCCGAGGAGGGTTAGCATCTGGGGGCTGCGCTGCTCTTCCCAGGCACCCTGCCTGCAGAGAGATGAGACTACCGTGTTTAGATGCTGAGGTATGCAGATCACCTGGGGTGCCATGTGCCTAGCCTGCTCTTCGTCACATGGGGGGGGGTGACACAGCACAGTCAGGTTCCCAGCCCAGCTGGGGCCTGTTTCCAAGCCAGCACTGCTCTTTTGGTACTTTCACTTTTCCATTGACTTCCGGTCGAGGACCAGTTTCGAAAGTTCCAGTACCAAAAGTACCAAACCAACTGACTGTGCTGTGTCGATAGGTTACGCAAATAGCCTGCCACTAACAATACAGCCACCATCTTCTGAAAAGTTCATACTCAGAAAACAACAATAAACACAGTAAAAATACTTGAATCTGGTCGGAAGAACAGATACAACGATGTGTGAGTGTGCCCTGCGATGGGCTGGCCCCCCGTCCTGGGTTGTTCCCCGCCTTGTGCCCGTAACTTCCGGGTTAGGCTCCAGACCCCCCACAACCCAGAAGGGTAAGTGGTTTGGACAATGGATGGATGGATGGAGAACAGATACAACAAAAAGATCAGAACTGATGAGAAGATCAGAAGAAGATCAGAAATGCAGATTACACTTGAGAGCTTCTTGGTTCATCCTTTGATTGTGGTACTTACTACTCAGTGAATACAGGTCAGTGAATCAGTGGGTGGAACCCGATAATCCTGATGTGTGGAGTCCATGTTCTTCCCGTGATAGAGTGGGGTTTCTTTTGGGTGGTCTGCAGTTTCCTCCTACATATATGTAGATTTTAGACAATTTTGTATCTCTGAAGTGTGTGTGTGTGTGTGGTCTAGGTATACCTTACCTTGCAGGGACCAAATGTCCCCACAACGTGATGAATACCCTTTTTTTTTTTACCTGTTTCCTGGTCCCGATATGGGAAAACTCTATTTTTAAAAAATCTGTGACTGCAATGAAAAACCTAAAAATGCAAAAACTCTTGTATTTTGTTTGGTTATTTATGCTTATGGTTAGGGCTGCATAGGGGTTAAGGCTGTCATAGTTAGCGGTAGCATTTTTCCCATAGAAATGAATGAGCAGTCCCCAAAAAGATATGATTACATGACCATGTGTGTGTGTGTGTGTGTGTGTATGTGTGTGCTCTAACATTGCATCCCATCTAAGATCTACCCTGCCTTGCATTCTGGGTTGCCGCCAAGCTCCGTGTGACCCACCTGAGCAGCTTGGAAAAATGGACGGATGTATTGTTCCTGAATGTGAAGGAGACACTGAAATTGAAATTTGGTTTTCATTTAAATTTGTGCTACACACAACTTCAGGAAGAACCATCCACCTGTGAATTTTAATGTCTTACATCACAAAGGTAGAGGCACCATTGATTGCAAAAATACTCAAGGTCTGTTCTAGATGGACTGCTGCCAAGAATCTCTGGTTTTGAGGACTGATGGGTGGCAGGAAATGACTGTGGACAGCAGGAAGGCTCAGAAGTGGAGCCCAGGTCACAGTCCCTTCCTTTGCATTGTAAAACATAATAACGGCAGTTTTGTATGAGCTGACTGTGCTGTATGTGGACCTTAACAGAATGTGATTATCTTTCTGTTTGTCCAAGGCATTTTTATTCCAGGGTTTATGGGGCACTTAAGCCTGTGCACACAGGACTGTCTTAGGCAGACAAAGAAAATGTGTAAAACAATTTATTTGGGTAGTCAGTATATTTTTTCTAAAAAAAAAACAATCAACATTAGAATATATGTAAATACAGTAAACAGTAAAAAACAAGAATTTCTTTTGGGTAACACTTTACTTGAGGGGACACAAGTAATGTATTACTACACTCTTACTTAAGGCATTAATTAACCAAACACTAAGTGTGGGTTACATACTGATTTTAACTGGTTAATATTAATTTAATATTGAACCTTGGGTTAGCATATGAAATACAGCATCCTGAGACTTGACCAGTCACATTCTGCAGAAGATCTTAGGTCCTGAATCACTGCTATACTGTTGTCTATATGCTAACCCCAGTTAAGACTCCGCTTGCCAGTGACTGGCTTCAGAGGCCTGTAACAAAATGGATGGGGACACAGTCACCCTTTGTCCTCCTGTTTTAGGAAATAACTGTGGTTCCCTCCTTCCATGCACACATGCAGAACGCATCTGCCTTTAGCGTGCTGCTTGCGCCAGCCTGCATCCGTTGTGGTGCATTCCCCGCATTCCACACTGACGGATTATTCATTTTGCTGCACCCGCATCGATTATTGGTAACCCGGTGAATCCATCTGGGCTTTGATCGCATTTTTTTTTTTTTTTTACTTTTACTGCCGAAATATGCTGTGGTTAGAAGGTTCTGCTTTTGTTTTCATACTCAGGCCTTCTGGTTGTGCCCACAGCTTCAAGCCGCAGGTGGATCATGCACACAGGGTAGCAAGTCCCAAAATACAGCAGAGTGGTGGGCAGGAAGGGAAGGCTGTGCAGAGGCGGCAGTGCATCGCATGCGGGCTGCACTGGGCGCATTAACACCAGATGCGTGACAGAACAATGCGATAGGGCCCTTTTTTTAAAAAAATCCTCAGATTAAAGACAAGAATGTAACAAAAGCTGATGCTGGTGTCCCCCGTGATTTATATGTCAGATTTATGGTAGAGCACCACATCCCAGTCCGCAGATCTGAGAGTCTCCCTTCTTTTTGGCACTTTTTTCCCCCTTTCATTTTTCATGGGAGCGAAAACTTTCAAGGACAGCGTAACGAACCCTTTAAAGAGAGTGAGCTTTCACGCCCTCTGTTTAGGCACAGCCAGATGCTGCTGATAGATCTCCAGCATGTCAGTCAGTGCTACTCCAGCCAACAAGTTGGCTGCTGCTAATTGATTAGTGCTGTTTTTTGGGGGGGGAGCAAAGTGATGCACTTTATAATAGAGAGGAGCTGCTGCATACAACTGTTTGGGAGAAGTGACATTGCAGGTGCTGAAGGTAGCACAGGTCAGCCTGCACAGGTTGGCCTGCAGAGTTTGGCCTGCAAAGATCAGCCTGCACAGTCGGCCTGCACGTTTGGCTCTCCAAAGATGAGTGCCTGTCTGTGTCTGCACCCATTAATCTACATTTATTTCCCTCCTTGTCACTGAGAAACACTTGCTGCTACGTGGCACCCAGACAGAAACCGGCACCCTGTATCACTGCTGTGGGAATTCCCCCAAATGCTGCAAGGAGCCGGTTGGAATGTTAATTGAGAATTAAGCGAAGGTGCAGCCATATAACACATACACACACTGTCTGGTTCATTCTCACCTGCAGAAGTGTGAATATCTTGGAGGTGATTTTCTGCTCTCTGGCTCAGCAATAAGCACAAGTCTGCAGATAAAAGAGTAAATATGAAGTTTGTATAAACACCTCTGCACCCCTGACCTGCATGGATGTGAGTGGGGCTTCTCTCCTCCTTCCCAGCTCTCTGCAAGATTGTCCACATTTTTGCTCCCTCCCAGCTCCCTACCTGAAACTGGGAGGGAGCAAAAACATGGACAGTGTGGAGGTCTCCAAGGACCAGGTTGAGAAACATTGGTCTAGATGTAATTTTTGCAGGAGAGAGGTAAAGACATCCTTGAAGTTGAGCAAATCCTGGCAGACAGTTTTGTTCTGCCTCGGATTCTAGCTGCCTTTTTGGAGGAATTACTGTGTCAGGCAGTAACATCAGCATGGGTCCCATGATCAAACCCGGGAAAAGTTCCAGTGTGCTGTAAAACCTGTGTGATGCGAGCCTCCTTTGTCCAGACTGGGCGCCTTTCTGTTCAGAGGTGAAGGGGGAGCTGAGGGAGGAGCAAAGGCACAACTCATGAGGCTGAAACTACATTCTGACATCTGCATTTGCAGCTTCATGGTTAAATAACAGAAGCTGCATTTAGAGTGCTATTTAAGGGAGCTTCTTTGCAATAACAAGTTTTATTATGGCTATTATGAGGAGCAGTTTCTAAGATATTATGCTATTAAAATACATTACATATGAGCTTCTAACCCTGCCCTATGTTTTGGAGAAGTCTAACAATTGCACTAAATCAGGTTTTTTCTATAAAATTATTAGTGGTGTAACATTTCTTACACAAGCCTTATTTGATGTTATAGGACTGACAGGAGATTGATGATTAACTATATTAAACGATGCCATGAACTATTTACTGTTCTTTAACAGGCTGTAATTTATCTCTTTTTATGCGAGGGGGTTTGGCAGAGAGTCAAGCGCCGGGACCCTTCAGGTGTGCTTCCGAGACGGGTAGCGAGGTGTTCAGCACTCCGAGTGCCTTGTCAGGGCCGCGCTCAGGCTCTGCACCCTTAAACAAGCAGGCCATTGTTTCACACTGGGCCTGCAGCCTGTTCCCTAATGCTCGCTCCCCTGTGTTTTATGTCACTTTCAGGTGTAACAATTTTTCCGTGTTCCACCCCATAAATTTAACACATCTGTATGTTTTGTGAGATTGTTTCAGATGTAGAAATAGAAAGTGCATTATCGTCCTACAAGTGGGCCGCAGTTCATCAGCAGGGTATGACGCTAACAGCGATATTAAAAATGTCGAACAGAACATCTCTAAGAAAATAATGCCCCTGCCAGAAGCTGTGAAATTTTGCCTTGTAAATCTTTTCTATCCGCATTCAGATTTTGGCACACCCAGCTCTTTCCCAGTTTTTTCCTCCCTCTCAGCTCCATTTTCAATCATTGCTTTGTGTGCTCTGGCTGCTCCGCGGCCTTGGCGGCACCCCGCGATGGCGGCGCCCACCCCCCCAGCCCAGAGCAGAACAGGTCCAGCCTCCGCTGCCTTGGTCAGCCGCTTTGCTGCAGTTCCTTTGGCTCTCGGTTTGGATCAGGCAGATGCTGCAATTCCTTGGGGATTTCCCAGTTTGGGCACACGACTGGGGGTAGGGAGCAGCTGTTCAGGCTGAGCCACAGAGCAGCAGAGGATTCCAGCTGCTGCTCTTCCCTGCTGTGGCAGCACCACATCTGTGTCTGTCATAGACGATGGCTGCAGACCTCAGCCGCGTCTTTCGAGACTCGTAGTTTTTCCTCTGTGCTTTTTTCCTTCTGTGTCACTGGATTATGGGTCCTACATTTATTTTCATGTGTTGCGCTGTAGGGCAAGCAGCTAGGTGCAGCGGTATCTCTAGATTGTCCCTCCTGTTTGTGGGCGTCTGTTCCCTGTGATGGACTGACATGCTGTGGGGGTGCGAGGCACGACTGGCTGGCCTCAACCCGGGACTGTAGCTTTGGAGGCAGAGCAGTGCAGAAGGTTGTGGCACAGACCAGAAGATCTCTTTCTGAGTGACTATGAGGGTTCCCAGCATTCCGAGCGGGTGTGGTCTGGGATCGCATGTCATCTCCATGTGTTTTTCCCGGGATCTCAGAGAAGAGGGAAAAAAGAAAAAACTTGAAGAGAAACTGCAGATTCAATCCATTGGTCTAAAATGATAAAAAGAGATACATGTGGTATTATGTATATAAACTGGATGGCAGAGTGGGTGTACCTTGTACCTGTGTTACCTTGTACCTCCTGGGTCAGGGATTTGAATCCCACCACTGCTGTGTGTGCAATGTTGGGAAGGTTACTTTTCAAATGTAATAGACTACTGATTGCTAGTCATGCTGCCACGATCAAAGTAACAATGTAACAATGTAGCAATTTTGATTACTTCACTGAAGTAACATAACTTTAAACTGGGCATTTTTTTCTCGGTAACTGTCATGTATTGCAGTTACATTTATTTTGTAATTTTATTGCGTATTTACTCCGTAACATGTAACTAGTTACTCCCCAGCACTGGGGTTCTGCATGTGCTCCCCGTATCGCACAGGTGTCTGCTGGGCGCTATGCCATCCTTCTGTAGTCTTTTGCCCACAATGTGTGGCTGTATACAGGTATACCCTGTGAAGGCCTGGCTTCCTGGCCAGGGTGTACCCTCCCGGCTCTCTGACCAGGATGTGCATTTGGATGTTGGTGCTTTATAAATATCCAAGGAGCTCTGCTCTTCGAAGAATAGTTGTTCAGTGGAATAAGCACAGTGGTTTGCATGGAACGTATTTGCGATTTATATAGTTGTGTATAGTATCCGAATAAACATGTCGACACACATGCGGACCCAAACTCCAATCACAGGCCTCTGAGTACCCGAGGCATGCGGTAAGACGCTAATTTACAGCAGATAGAGTTTCCTTCTGAAGTTCTACTGCAGTTTTTCATTACCTAATGTGCCATTACAGTGGTAAATCACCCACTCATATACCACTTGACCACAAAGGCAAGACTGTACCAAAAGTAAAAATAGGCTAAGGAACAAAGACATATTTGTAGATAAATTCATGTTGGTGGTTTACCCACTCTCCTGTGTGCTTTTAACACAGCTTAATTAAACAACATTAATAAGTACTGAAAAATTCCCACTGTTGTCCTGGGAATATGGGCCAAATGACTTTGCTGCCTCTGGGAGAATGAGATATGTTTGTGTATCTACTCAGAGGTCTGAATGGAGTTATGAGTTCAGTCTGTTTTGTGTGTGAACTCAGTGTGTGTTGTTTCTGTGCTGCGTAGGAATATACAGTGCTGTGATATAGTCTTAGACGGTCAAAGAAAACAATGATTTAGATGATGTTCATTCTGTCCTAAAACTATGATATTACATTTATCAAAGTTTGTCAGCTTAACCATTTCAAAATCTCTCCTAAAGTTACCCCAGTATTTGTATCCAATACACATTTTTTTTTTTACTACTAGTATACCGTTGTTTGGCTAATCAATACATCATGAAATAATTAAGTTAATTAATTCAAATGAGCTGGTGGTGAAATTTAATGAATACATGGAATGGCTGCGGTGCCCCTGAGGAGAAGTTTGGGAACTGAAGCGGTGTTCATCTAGCCATCCAACTAGACATCAGTAACTTATGAAGAATAGTAGAAATTCTTATTTTGAATTGTATTACTTGTTTTTGCATATAGGCCTATTCTAATGTCAAATTCTGTCTTTTTTGTGCACTTACTCCCCAGATAAATAGGTTTAAACATTTTTTGCCTAATAATTTTGTGCAGTACTGTATGTATGTATATATATATGTGTGTACATGGAATGTGTGCTTTAAGGAAAAGGTCTGTATATGTATGTCTGTGTGTGTGTTGTTCCAGTTAGCAGCTGGGGACTTTGATCGTGGCAGCATGTGCTTTCAAAAAGACTTATTTTTACCATTCGAGTTGTACTTGCCAGTCAGTCACGTCAGGTGCTCCATTATGGTAGCGGCCGCTCAGGGGCTGAGGAAAGCTGGCCATGTAGCTGAACGGTAAATTTACCAGAAAGATCTGTATGGATAGATGGAGGAAACAGGGAAGCTGAAAGTGCCGCGTCCCTGGATTAAATTAAGTGACTTTAACAAGGAGAGAGTGTGGAAAATGTGTCCACTTCAGCTGCATCCATGGGGGACAGTCAGAGTAAGTTAACATGCGTCAGTGTTGGTGACTTGTTCGCTGACTGGTGCGGGTCTAAGCTGGCTGTCACTGCGTGTTGGTAAGGCTAATGGGCAGTGGTGGAGGTCACCGCCGGTTTTATGTTCCTGGTGTCAGTGCATGTCCGTTCTGGGCCTCACAGAAAGTGCGTCTCCACTAGACTGCTACCTCCCTCCGGCCTCTGGGCCTCATGGTAAACATTAGGCGCGTTTGGAGGACATTCTCCACGGGGGATTTTTCCTGTTCCTTGTGTGTTTAGATGTAAGGGAGCCTCTGATATGGAATTTCGTGCGCTGTTGTGGAGCTGGACATCTGCTGTGGGCTGCAGTGTGTTCAGGGCTCTGCACCAGCTGTGTCTGCAGCGGCCTCCTTTCCTTTTAATGCCTCTAACGGAAACTGGCACATCTTCAGTGTTTGCATAATGATAAGTATTTTTCCACCGGTCTGAATTTTAAATTAGACTTTATCGTATTGTTAAAATTGCTTTGTGTGTGTTTCTATGTCCTGTGGGAGAAATCAGGAGCAAATGAATAAGCCAGTGGAGTGAAATCAGAATTTAATATGAGTGTTGCAAGAACCATTATAAAAGAATTGGTTCTTAGTCATTATCGTAAATCACAGAAGGCCTTATGCACTTCAGTAGGATGTGTATTACTGTAAAGAATAGCTTTCTAATTCTAATTCAGTAATGCTTTACATTAACTGCACCTTCATAATGCATTCAGAATGCTTTCATAGAACAATCAATGCACCTTCATAATGCATTTATAATACATTCATAGAACATTCATAGGCAGCATGTCAGTATACCTATAAGATCGTAACATACCATAACAGCTTTAATATGCTTTAGTAAAACACATTATACGATTATATGGTTGAATGATTATAATGTTTGCTATTAATGTATATTACAGCTGTCATATCTTGATAATTGAAAGTATTATGAATGCAATGCTTTATAATACATAACATCTTAAGGTTTACTTACATGTTGCTTATGAATGTTCTGTGAATGCATTATGAAGGTGCAGTTAATTTAAAGCGTTACTGAATAATTCAAATAAATTCTCTTAGGTACTAAAGCATGTATAGGTGTTTGTATTTGGGTCTGCTATTTCAGTATCCCTCTGCAGGCCTGGCAGCACCCAGTAACCAGGGTGGCAGCCTGGTGCAGATCTCATTTTTGCTGCAGTGAGACCCCTAGGTTGTACCTTTATGTTTCATCATTGTTTAACTGTAGGGGAGGCACCTTGTGCCACCCCAGGGTTGGGGCAGGGGGCCAGACATGCCCCACTGAGCCACACACGTCGTTAAAGACTGCCGCTTGTTCCAGAAGCTTCACGTCGTTTTTCCACCATAGCCTGGCCAGTTTCCAGAATATTGGATGTACATATGTCTCTCTCCCGCAAAAAGCAGGTTGCCGGGCTGGGACAAGAAGCGTGTCCCGTGCCAACTTGGCGTGGTTCACATATGTACTTATGCCCTGGAAGACAGCCAACATTTTATAAAATCCACCCTTGCACGCATCTCCTCCAGGGTAGGGGAGCACGAGAGGAGGAGCACTTGCTTTATGTGAAATAAAGGACATAATGTCCATCCATGGCCTACAAGGCATTTCTGTCCCAGGAAAACCCAGGGCACAAAGCAAGGGACACCCTGGACAGGATGCCAGTCCATCGCAGGGCACAAAGCAAGGGACACCCTGGACAGGATGCCAGTCCATCGCAGGGCACAAAGCAAGGGACACCCTGGACAG
>JAODLD010000042.1:16097223-16112472 GCA_026781065.1 Mormyrops boulengeri | reverse complement strand
CCCCCCCCCTCCCCCGCCCCGATAACTGCTCTTTGTGTGTCCCTAATTGCTCTGTATGGCATGTGAGGAAGAAGCGCAATCAAAATGGAAATGAGTCATGGGTGGCAGTCACACTGCGGATGGGCTCGGTGCTATTCAAAGCGCATTGCTAACATCTCTCCTGTGTATAGTGACTAATTTTGCTCCCTGATGGTCAGCAGGCCAATAAGAAACTATGTCCGCGACATACTGGTCACGGCCATGGCCAGCAGGAAGGAAGCACATTTTCACCAGCAGCACAAACACATAATCTGCTTTATTTGTTTTTCACATGTTTAGCAATTTCCAGAACCATGGCTAAACTGATGACAGAAGGTTCCGGCAGACAGCCATCTCTAGGGTGACCAGGAGTAGACAATGAACCTGATAATAAATGGATAAACTGTTATCTCCACGATCCTAAAAGAAGGGGGCTGTTAAAATGATAGTGACCTAAACCAGAATCAGACTGTCACAGTCCCTAAATACTGGCAGATGGCCTGCTGGGTGTGAAATCACTGCTCTGCCCCCTTTTGTTGCCAGGCTCTGGCTTGCTGGGCCATAGGTGGTGGCAGTCTGGGTGACATGCCATCGACAGGTGTGTGAGAGCACTGCCGTGCCCCTGTGCTGTGGTACGCGGCCCTCTCTCACTGTGCTTACAGTGCATCCGTCTCTTTCAGTCACACCGGCAGGCAGGACTGCTGATACTTGCCAGTGTAACCGATGGTCTGCTTCCACAGGGGGGCGCTGCGTATGTAGCACACAACATTGTGCAGAAGCCTCAGGCTGTCAAAGAAAGTGCCTTTAAATTGTCTATTTATCAGTCTAGTAAGTTTGTATTCGTAAAACAGATATATATGCAAATGAACAGTAACAATAAAAAATAACAAGAATTTCTTCTGTTCTTCTAATAGTTACTGATGTCTTGTTGGATGGCTAGATGAATACTGTTTCAATTCCCAGTCCTCTCCTCAGGGGCTGTTCACTTAAATTAATTAACGTAGCTCAATAATTTAATGACTAGTCAAACAATGGTATGGTAGCAGTCAGCAAACACGTGGGTGTATTGAATGGATATTTTAGGACTTTATACAAGAAGTTTTGGCATGGCTTAGCTAATACATTTAGACCAATGTGTTGCATATATAAGGGGAGCAGCTGGGAGAATGGGCAGTGTGGCCCTTCAGGTCGGATCCAGATCAGCATGGCCATGGAGATGAATCTGCTATTGTCCTTCCCGACATAGCAGGGGGCAACTAATTCAGCAGCAGGGGAGCAGTGCCTTGCTCAGGGTACTTTGCTGGTCAGGGATTCAAACCAGCAATCTTTCAATTATACGTGCACTTCCCTAACCATTAGGCCACCACTGCCCCATTAAATATTACATTGTTATACTGTATTGGGAATGTGATGGCTGGGGATTTGAACCCAGGACCGTTTGCACCATAGGTGAGAATCATACCCCTACACAATCGAGTGGCTTATTTACAGAACAGGGTGATATTAGGAGAAAAAAATGCTAAAATGTTTGTCAAGGTCCAAGCCAATAGCATCATACCTGATGCATTAAAGCACAAGCTCAGTATAACAAATGAAACACCAAAGCTGAAAATAACGAATTAAAGACAGGCTGCGGGAATCAGCGCAGACAGGCCAGGCCTGCAAACATGGTAATGCCAGAGTATCCACACAAGAAAAAGGTAACTGGGGAGAAGGAGTACTGCAAGAAAGGTAGACAGAGGCAGGGGGACGTGGGGAAGATGGAAGAAAAGAAGGGAGGGAAAGGAGCGGTAGAGCAGGAACAAGTGAGTACTGTGCGAGAGTGATACGGGAACATCTGTGCTACTAGTCAGGCCATATTTGACAGAAGGGGATCGTCCTGCTCTGCGTTACCAAATCATGCGCTCTTTCTCAGATTGGTTTCTTCAAAGGATGCGGCAGTGGTAGCAACGCCTCCTAAGTCGGCTCCTGTGTGCGTTGATCGCGACTTCCTCCCCGGAGATGTCAGATCTTACTGATAAATGCCGGCTTTGTGGAATGCCATCCTTACTCTCAAAGTGCTGCCGTGTGGCCCCAAGAGAGAAGCTGGACATTTGTTTGCCTGCTGCCGCCTTCGCAAAGCATTTAAATGAGTGTCGACAGGGAAGAGCCTCTTCCTCTCGTGTCGTCCCCACATCGTCTCCCATTTTCAGCATTAATCTCTGTGTGTATCACCTCTCTGTTGTTTACACTGTTTACCCAAACCTCACCACAGACGTCACCAAAAGGGCTGCCGGTGTGCAGGCGGCTGCTGACGGGCCCCGTATGAAGAGGCAAATGCAGTAATTATAATTATATTTCCCCAGCAAAATGCTATTATCGTATGAGGGTTAAATTGTCATTACAGTGTCCCAGATGGGGGGAGATCTGTTCACTTCCTGCGCCCCACAATAATCTCCAAGGCGACCTCATCACCAGTCATATTGAATTGGCTTATTTCCTTTTCTGATTCTGTGTCTTTAAATCGGCGTCAAAGTATGTGCAGCACAGAGTATTCTTACCCCCACCCTCCAAAGACACAGTGTTCTGTGGGAAAGCTCCCCCCCCCCCATAGAATCATTGTGTCTGTCTATCTGTCCCTCACCATCCCCGGCAGGGCAGCGCTCTATCCTCTGCCCAGTTTACACGGCCTTTCATGAAACCCCGCCCCCCCCCAGTGCATGAACCCCACTCCGAACCCCAATTAACCCCCCATCATTGTCCCACAATGAAAGTGGGCGTGAGCCCCCTTGATTTATCCCACCCCCCATCTATCGAGGGGGCAGTTACTCCCTTCAGTGCCTTCATTTCTTCCCATGGCTCCCACTGTTCCTCCTTTCTTCAGCCATACTGAACTGTCCCCCCCACTCAGCCAACAGTCAGTCTCCCATCCAAGGTGAGTCACAATGATGAAGTCTCCTCCAACACTCCACAATAAAGAGTGTGTGTGTGTGTGTGTTAATGGGAGAGTGACGTAACTAAATTGGTGGGGAATTAGCCTGCCCCCTCAGCCACTCTCCCGACCCCGTCCAGTCTTCCCACCCCCAGTGCCCCATCCAGTCCATATGTTGCCCCAGAAAGGGGGCTCTGCTGCTGGGAGAGAGAGGAGCCGCCAGGGGACAGAGTGTATCTCGTCAAGGCGTAGGCTCACATGTGGCTCTGGGTGACCCGTGAGCAGGATAACCGGCCCTCGTGTCCATCTCTCTGAGCTCCGGACTTCTACCTGTCAGCTACCCGCAGCCTAGAGGGCCCCCCAGCTGAGTGGGAATCGACAGCCTCCTTCCCCTCAGCAGGCTGCTTTCTGGGCTCCGTGTCTTAATCTCGGGTGGGATGGTGCGGCCAGCTGGATCTCGGCTGCAGCGGGGCCTCAGGGTGGAGGGCTCGCGCCCAGGCCGCACCCTGCTAGCCCTGTTTCTGTGCTGCATCTCTGCGGGCTTCAGAGGGACCACCATGTTTGTGGAGGCCCAGGTCTCAGGGGCTGTGCTGCTGTCTCCAACAGACGCGGTCAGGCAGGACGGGGCCGGTGCAAGTGTCACAGCCGCCCCCACCTCTGAGCATGATGACGACAACTCGCTGGGCTACACAGGTAGGGCTGCCGCTCTCTTCCTCTCCAGCTGTGTAGCCTCTAGAAGAAAATATAGTGTGTGTCAGAAAAAGATCCCAGACATTCAGTAGGAAGAAAGTTCACTGTTACACTGCATCTTCATCAGAATGCTCATTGTTCAGCCATAAGGAGTTATAACTGCCAATGTTTGTCTACATATTTCAAAAATATACAGACATATCTTATAAGTATATTTTATCGTTGATGAAGGTTTTACCCGGGGCCCTTGGTGCTTTGTTCAATTTGAATGAAAGCCTTATCGATAGAGCTGGCACAGAATATATGTGTTGAGACATACTGGGAGTCCAAAGCCGACTCTTTTCATATGACTTATTTATAAGGGGGAGAATTAGTCGTATCTTTGTTAAAGTTTGCTAAGATCTATGCAGATGCAGGCTTTTGTTTTCTTGATTATGTACCATACACAGATGATGAAAAGACTCATAGTCTCAAGGTCCTGGAGAGACTGTGATACCATGTCCATGAGAAAGACTTCACTTTGGTAAAAATACTGATTCCCATAAATGGGCAACATTGAAAAATTTAGTCCTGTGCATCACTCCGGATGGGTGTTTACTTAAAAATCCTGCTATTTTAAAAGGTACATTATTTAAAATGGCTGTGACCTGCACGAGGAGAAGCGGCAGCAAAGTGAGATTGTTGACAGTTCATATGAGCGTCATCATGTAGGGATTATGACCCGTCATGGAGGCCGCGTTGTGCATAGCTAGTGTTTGTAGCAGATCTCTTGTGTTGGTGCCGTGAACGGGTCTCCCTGCTGGGAGTTTGCGGCTGCTCTTCCTCCTCCTTTCCATACTGCAGTGAAGCCCGGCACTGCTTACCCCGGAGACAATGGCCACGCTGTTGTGGATATGAGCCGGGCCGGGGGGCCACTGCTTTGGAGCACGTCACCTGCGGGGCACGGCAGCGTAAGGCGAGAGCTGTGGGAGAGAAAAGCCTTCTGCTGCCTCTAGGGAGCTTTTTTATTAGCTGGTCATGCTGTTTGGAGGTGCGGTGGAGAGGTGTGGAGCAGGAAAAGGTCAGTGCGCACCTGTTGAGGAAGGGGGGGTGGGGGCCCTGTTTGATAAACAAGCAAACAGCTCCACGTGTATGCCTGGTTTAACTTAACTTGCTCCCTTTCCCAAGGGTGAGTTTTTTCTTGCAGAAAATACCACCTCACCACGCTCCTCTGCAACGACGGAGCACAATTCTCAGCTGCATCCGGCCTCAGAAAGGAGAAGGAGCCAATGAAACAGCTACATGTTTGAGAAAACCGAATGTTAGAGCGGGAAGGGTTCAGGGAGCTAGAGAGGAGGACTGCATGGTTACTGCGTTCATTCATTTAGGTGGGGCTGCAAGCTGTTGCTGATTTGTTCGAATAACATCAGAAAGTCGTGAGAGCCCAAGGTACCTGGCATCGCTGTGGTCGTCCACTTCAGGTAATAAAACCCAGTAGAGATGGGCTGGGCAGCGCTGAGTCATTGAGATGTTCGGCTAATGCGTGTCGAGCACTCGGGCTGAAGAAGGGGCGACTTGGCAGCACATGAGTGCCCTTCAGACCTTCGCACCTTTGAAGATCCAGCTTGGTATTTCAGGGAGTGCACTGCTGGCAAAGCGTACCAATTAGACCGTATTTTACCGGGGTGAAACAGGGGGCATTTGGCGAGCCTGTCCGTCTGCTGCATCATTAGAATTCAAAGGGCACCCCCCGAAATTCATCTTTAATCCAGTCATCTAATCCCCCGCGCCCAGGCGAGCGAGGGGCATCGACCGGCCCAGACACTGAATCCGTCATGAAGCTAATGTGTGGTGCTGCTTCATCCGGTTATGGACGGAACAAAGAGGCTACAGCCCCCGTCGGCGTCCTGAAGCGGCCCACATGCACTACGCCAGGGCGGGACGTCAGCATTAGTCTGCTAGATGCCAGTGTAAAGTGAGTTGGCTGTGGGATGCTGGTCTGACTCAACCTTAGATCTCAAACCCTCTCGCTGGGGGTGAGTGTATATAAGAAAATAATGAACAATGGACACCCTGTGTAAATGTTTACCTTTGAGTGGAAAGTTAGCTATAGGGAAATTTTACTGTTTTATTTCCCATGAGAAACAATGGCTATTTCATTTATATTGAATATTGAATTGGTTATATATATGAAGTACCTTGATAATTTTTCATATGACTAATATTGTGGAATGACACTAGGAAAAATAAGACTTTATTATATTATGCCATTGATTCCCCTGAAATATTTGAAACTGATATAGTCTTATGTCGAGTTATGCCTGATCGAGTCACTTCCGATCGCATTTACGTCCGAGGTTCATAGTAAATAATAAAAATTGATTGAGAGACAGCTGAAAGCAGACTGAGTGGGACGTTGGCAGGTGTTTTGCTTAGTGTAACAGGTGCAGGAGAAAGGGCGGCTCTTCCAGCCCATGTACATAATGACCTACTGTACATATATAACTTGTGATACAGTATGCATGCAGTAATGAAGTTGATGGACAGTTACAATAGCGAGAGTATGGGGTTCTGGCCCCTAATCGGAACGCAAGTCAACACAGGGCTGAATATGATTAATAGGGACAGCAGAAGAATCAGCAAAGACCTCCTGATATACTGGGTGTGGTGATAAAGAAATCATTCAGCAATGAATAGTATGGCTTGTCTGTATACAGTATAGGTGAAGCCCAATCTGGGGTCTTTGTCTCTGGTCTCCCTTTGGCATCATTCAAATGTACTATTTATATGCAGTAAGGGGTTCTGGTGTGCGTAGATTGTAACACCTGTTAGGCTCAGTGTCAGTGCTGCTTTTACCTGTGTCCTTCTAGTGACATCAGTGCAGGTAAACCTCACTTAGTCACAAAACCGTAGTACAGGCACAGCGCGACGAGAAAGCGGATTCCCCAGATTCACTGTGCCCAGCTCCTCTCTGTCCATCCACATTAATCTTCCGGCTTCACAAAGCTTCTGGCTTTTTACCCTTTTCGTAAAGAAATAAAGTTCTAGGAAATGGGGGCAGGACGTCGAGGCCTATGTGTGAGCACACCTGCTTTGCGGAGAAGCACAGTGTGTCCATGAAATTCGACCAGGCGACGAATGTGGTGTAGCAATGCAGAAGTGTCATACTAACGGGACACTGAGCATCGCCTCCTACCCGCCCCCCAGGGTTTATCTGGGTGGCCAGAAGTGGACGTGCACTTTAGGTTGTCATGAATATGTAGACGTGATCTGTGATCCTGAGCTGCTGGCGTAGGGCCTTGTCATGCAGGAGCAGCACCACTGCTCCATTATCCTCTAGAGACTGTGGGATTGTCCCAGGCGCTTTGTCCCCCTTTGCCAGGGCTTCCTGAACCTGAACACCTGCTCCCTGTGCAGGAAGCAGCCCCAGGCCCCAGGTTCGAGTGTCTCCCAGGGAGTGACGCGGTTTCCCGGTCCCCAGGCTCGGATGTCTCCCAGGCAGTGACGAGGCTTTTCGGGCCCCGGGTTTGGACGGCTTCCCGGGCCCTAGGATTGGTCTTTGTGTTCCGAGCGGCGCTCTGGCTCTCCACCTCTCATTTGCGAATCCCGCTGCTCTGCTTCCCACCATCCGGAGAAACAGCACTTACAGAAGCGGCCAACTTAGTCAAGTGGGGGAAATGAATCACAGCTGGGGGGGGGGGGGGGGGAGAGAGGGATTAGGGTACAACAAGAAGGTCAAAGAGAAAGACAGCCTGGGGGCGTGATTCTGTTCCGTCTGGAGTGTGTCGTGAACAGAATAGAGTCGGCTTTATCATCGTAATTATCGTGATTATTATGGACGGAGGAAATTTAGCCTGAGCCTTCTGCAGCCAAGTAACCCACCCCCCCATTCAAAAAGGCAGGAACTCCTGGGTAATCCCTGTGCTTCCTCTCTGAATTGGAAATCGCCCTCACTTCCACCCTCTGCCACCGGGGGCCTGCCTTTGTGCTCCGACTGATTGTCCATATGGCGCCTCGCGCCTGTCAGACGGCTGCGCTCTTCATCACATAGGCCAGGGAGATCGGAGGGTCTTCAGGGGATGGGGCTGTAAGCTCTCCAGGGGGGTAACTGGGCGTTATTGACACTGCTGTCGATTTGGAGATTCTCACTACCGTCAGTGTGTTGCTGCGGCACCCGTTTCCCTCCTTATGAACAAAGACGCCAGATAAAAGGAAATTTCCGGAACGGAGGCAGCGAGCTGATCTGTGCCTCCTATGTAACATGTGTGATTTGAAAGTCTAATGAGGGGATTTTTACATTAGCACTTTGAAGGTCTGAGGCATGCAGTGCATTTAGGGAGTGACTGACAGAGACACAAAGGATGCTGGGAGAATGTTAGCAGGTCAGCACTCTTTGTGTCTTTGTTCTTCCAGGCTGAGGTGAGCTCGGTTTAGGCAGAAGTCTGACAACAGAGACATGTACTCTGATGAGCTGCTTCTTGGCCTTGAAGTACTGCTGGATTTTGGAGAGGGATAATATCAAAGGCAAGCTCCCCCCCCCCCATATAAGGAGGCTATCCATTTAGAAAAGAGAATATGTGTTATTCAGGGCTGTGAAGGGCTGATCTGAGCATTCTGAATACCTTGTAAAGGATTCCGCTGGCAGCTTTTCAGGTGCACAGTATAGGTATCGTTGAGACCATGGGGCAGGGATGGTATAAACTGTTTTGTGTATTTTTATTTTATAATTTAAAATCCCACGCCTCCACTTTCACCCGAGACAAAGAGGAGAAGGAGAGGCTGGGGGAGCCATTCGAGGTTAAGCTATTAAATAAAGAGTCTGAAGTAACTCTGAATGCCAGCCAATTTCCTCCTTTTTACCTGCCCTCTTTCATCTGCGTGTCTTTAAGCTGTGGTGAAAGCGGAGCCTCATGCACAGTAGTGTAGCCTTTCTGCCCAAAGACACGCCTTAGCCTCAGCGTGGCACTGCCATTATCAGGTGTCGCCGTGCACTGTGGGCTTAGCCAGAATTCCCACCCCGGCTGGTGTGTCTGCAGTGTACGTGGCATCTCTCTGTTTCTCCCAATCACTTCAGTTTCCTACAATCTGAAAAGTTGCAGTTAGGTGAACTGATTCCTCTGAATTGCTCAGAGTGCCTACGGCTCTCTCTGCCTTGGGTCCGGCGCTTCCTGGGACAGACTCCATCCTCACTGGACAAGCGATTATGCAAGATGGATGGATGAACAATGAAATGCTGGCTCATTAAAGCATTATTAGCACACCCGACCTGCTGCACATCCAAAGACTAAGATTTTAGCTCCAACTTGCAGTAGTTACTTTCCTGGGTTTAAGTTATGAGCGCGGTGTTACCATGACTGGCTTGTGCCACTTAAGTGGAGCCTCTATCCTGTCAGTCATGTATGTGGGAGAGGCGCTTGCAGAAGCTGACATGTCTGGATATGGAAGCCATACAGTCATTTAATGCACAACAGAGCTGCACCGTGCCAGGGCTGCTTTGGCACCAGCTGCTTTGGGGGGGGGGGAGACAGAGAAAAGGAAGTAGAGACATAAAGAGTCACAGCATGACGAGGCCTCCTCAAGTTATGAATCCTGCCACTCCTCGGGGAGAGATCAGTCACAGAGATGTGGACCAAGGTCTTAAAGCAGCCATGAAACTGGGCTGGGGTGGGGCAGCTCAAAGACAATGTCCTTCATTAGCAGAGGAGGAAAGAATTCAGGTCCAGAAAGTAAAAATCCAAAATGAGATTTTGTTTCAACCGACCAGTTGAGTCTCTGTGACTGTGACTCTTATTACTCAACTGGTTGCTTGAAACAAAATCTTTTACTTTCTGGACCTGAACTATCCACCTTTGTACGTTAGATAACTGCACATCTGCTTTCACGCCAGCAGTAAAGAAGGGAGGGATGGAGGCTCCTGGTTTGGTCCATTTCCCATTAAAATGGGCTCCAGCGTTCCTATTAGAAGCTTCTTGGGGATGGGGTTTGTTTCAGGGAAGGGAGCTGAATCCCCGGATCGCCGCTGATGTTTTTATGCAGACTGCGTTTGCGTCTGGGACTCAGCTGAACACTCAGCATCCGGGTATAGTGCTGAACGTGAAACGCTCCTGTCGACGCTGCCTCCTGGCTACGCCTGAGAGAGAGCAGCCAGGGCGCCTATAGGACCCTGATGGAGAGCGCGAGAGGAGCAGAGGCGGCTGGGACAAGGCGCCTCCCATGCCATCAGACGGAACTGTTTGCTCATCTGTTAGACCATGTGCACAGCCCTGGTGGACCAAAGGCACAAAGAATTCGACAGGTTTCCGTCACCTTGCTGTGACGGCCTCAAAGCAGATGTGCGGCCCAGAGATGCCTGCCCCTCATTGGGTAATCAGGACCAGCTGGTCCACCCTCTTTTGTTGTGGTTCATCTGGAATTCTGAGTTGCAGAGACCATGAAAACAGTAACATGAAACCTAAGTCTGACACTCCAAGTAGCTGAGCTATTTGGCCTGTTGACAGGGCCCACTAAAGGAAGCTATTTGTTGAGAATTGGAGTGTGGTGCTCGTGTACTGGTCTGTGCTGAAGTGTAAAACACAGATTGCCAACAGTTTATCAATGACCTGTATCAACTACATGCTATTTTTCATGTGAACATGCAAACATCTGGAGTTTGAAGTCTAATCTAACATTAAAAAACCCTCATTTTTTCTTGTAATTCTCTGTAAATTAAAAAGCATCGGAGGCAATAACTTAAGATACAGTTCTCTGTAGGTTCCTATTCTGCTGCAATTACAAAGGTCTAGCAGGCCAAAAAAGATATACATGTAAGTCTGGACATACCGACTGAAAATCATTTGTTTTTCAACTAGATAATGATCCTTGTGGACTAGTGGAAACTCCTTCAGGACTGTTGGAGAAGCATTCCAAGCGGCTATGTCTGGAAGCTGGTTGAAAGAATGCGAGTCCGCAATACTGTTATCAAAGCAGAAGAAGAAAAGTTTAAAATCTGAGGAAATTTTGAGATATTCACCTTTCTTAGTCATTGCAATATTTGATATTTAGTGCTCCATTGCCTCAGGACCTTTTACTATAAGGTGATTAACAGCTAAAATAGAGACAAATGCATTAAAAGTCAGTATCCAGATTTGAATGTACATATATACAGTGGTACCTCAGCACTCGAACTCATTAGAACTTGAATTTCTTAAAAGTCGAACCAACCAGTTTTAAAAAAATGACCTAGAACTCGTTCTGAATCTCAGAAGTCGAACCGTGAACGCCGACCTAAGATAACTTGTACGCGTGGGGAGATGAGTCACGCGGCATGTCTCTCAGTGGGAACAAAGGGTAACAAATGTTACACCCTAAAAGTTTGTGATTATGAACAAATTAACGAATACAGAGTAATAATAAAAATAAACAATGAGCTTTGGGTAGTGTTGGGGTACATTCTTTATCGTTTTGGAAGTCATTAAGAAAAAAATGTTACGCACGCCGTACAGGGTTGGCGCAGTGTTTGTGAAAAATTAAGACTGCTAATTTTTTTTTCAGGTTAATCTTTTATTGGTAGCCATGGTTCCAAAAAAGCAGCACCAAAAGTGGTAAAGCGCAAGACTGTGTGAACCAGAGTTGAGTTAAAAAAAATAAATTGAAAAATTATTTGTTAACTTTACACATTGTTTGGATACACTTGTTTTCTTACTTTACAAATTACGGTTTTGATAAATGTGCTTAGATGTGTTTAGTATATGCTCTTCTTGTTTTATCCTGTTCATTTTGTGTTTAAATGCTAAAAAAAACATATTTAGGTGTAATTTTTTGGGGCCGGGAACCAATTAATTGGTTATCCATTATTTCTTATGGGGAAAATTCATTCAGAACTCGAACTTTTTAGGATTCGAACCTGATTTCTGAACAGATTAAGTTGGAGTTCTGAGGTACCACTGTATAAAGATGCATTTTTTGGAATTAAAAAATGAAAGATCATACTGATAGTTACAATGTGAAAATTAATCCATAAGTCAAAAGATTTTTTTTAGGTTGTGATTATTACAAGACACATTAATTAAGCTATTTGCAGTCAATTAACCCATCCATCCATTTACTGAAACTATTTATCCTATTCAGGGTCGGGGGGGTCCGGAGCCTATCCCCGAGGCTATGGATACAAGGCGGGGAACCCGTCAGTTAACCAATTAAGGAAATTTAGCGTGACAGTGCACCTAACTTGTTGCTATCTTTGAAAGATGGGATGGTTGTGACTGTAAAGCGTTAAGCGCTCAGTTGTGTTATAAAGTTCTTTTTTTCTTGGAGAACTATGGAGAATGCAGTGAGCACCCTGCCCCCCCATACTGAAACAATCATATAGTGATCTTTAAATAAGTAAAAAAAAAGAGCCTAAAGGCCCCTTCTCACCACAGGAGCTTTTTTAGGAATCAGAAACATCTGTCACATTCCCACCACAGGAACTTGGCCCCACTGTAGTTCCTGGAAGATAGTTCCTGGTCATTTTCTTAGTCCCTTAGTCCCTCTTAGTTTATAGTGATAAACTTTACTGACTAACTTGGATGTTATGCAGAAGTGCATAGATTAGAGAAGGAAGGAGATGGAATTATTGTTGTTGTATCTTAATTACATTAAATGCATTTGTGAATTTTTCTTTTGTTTTTTTGCTTGCATCTCCATATTTCAGACTCGGAAATTTCAATCTTCGCAATTCAGTGTAAAAGTGTCCTGAATTTCCTTTCATTTTTTTATATTAGTGCACCAATATGGACATTTTGACAGGTAAGGATAAGCAATATATATTTTGTGTAGATTGACAATACCGAGGTGGGGTGGCAGCGGTGAAACCTGTTGGCATAGATTAGCGGAAATATTCTGTGGAAGAAGAAAGATTGATCCGCAGGAAATATTTCGTGGTGAATTATAAACATGCTGCAGGCCCTATAAAAGCGTCTTGCAGGCCGGTACTTTGATCCTCTCGTCTTAGCAGAGTTACTCATCCTTGCTGTATTTTACAGGATCCCATATTGTAAAATAAAATGCTGTATCCTGTTTTGAACCAATACAAGTCATGATATGTGACCTATTTTCAGCTTGACCAATCAACTGCTCCTACCGCCGACCCCCCAATAACTAACCAGTAACTAACCGAACAATTTGTTCATCCTCCCTTGTTTTGGATGGTGGTGAAGTTTCCTTTCTTATGGAATTACATGTGAAGTTTAACATACAAACCTACGAAAAAGGTCACAGTTGCTGTTGTGTGGTGGCAAAGCAGCCCACAAAAGCAGCCAGGAATACAAGATCCTGAACTTCGCTGAGAAAGCTGCTTAAGGTGGTACAGTGTTCATACATACCTCTCCTCAAAGCTGGCCGCCGTGCGGCATCCTGTCCGTCTCATGCACCATTCTGCTCTCAATCCCCCTCCCAGAATGGTCCTGGCTCGCAGCCCTGTTGTTAGAATGGAGTGTGGAAACAAAGCAAACGTGGACCTCGGCAGACTGGGGTCACGCACGGCAGATGCTAACGTGCGAACAGGCGAGACCGACGGCCTGTTGGGGCGACTGGGGGGCCGAGAGCGAGAATGAGAGGGTGCATGCGGGCAGATACGCTGAGTCCCATCAGTGTCTCCCACTGTCCCCGTCGGCTTGGCACTGGAAGCCCTTTCACTGCTCCTCTCATTCTCTTTCTCCCCATTTGCCCTTTTTTGTCATGCTTCTCTGCGGGCGTCATGCATGGGGGCGCCCCCTGAATGATAAAACATGTGCAGATCTGTTCCAATGACCCCCCACTCCTCAGGGAATCTCTGTGTCTTTTCTGTTACATTTCATACTGTTTTACTGGCCTTATAGCGGGAAGTTGGAAGGCCTTCACAGCACTTTTTATACTTTTTTTCTAGTCCTTTCTCTTTTTTGTACCCCCTACAGACCTGCTTTTCCTATGTCACTTATTAACACAATATTGTGTTTTCCTTCATTCAATTCAAATGTCTGGGCCCATCCAGCACACTGATGGATTTGTGTTGATAAACACAAAAGTTTGGGCCCGGTCCGTATGACCGTTAATGTGACTGACCCTGAGAAATGGTGCCACCACACAATGTTACCAGAGAAGCACACTAAAAGACCACATGCATACACAATAGAGTCTTTTCATAGTGGATTCACACATTGGCCTGGACAGATTTCATCACAGAGCCCAGTCCTCATTGGTGCATTACTTACAACAGGATGTGACATCACAAGGCTTTCTGAGTTGGTTTGTTCCAGTCCAAAAGGTTTAAACATAAATAATAATAGAAGTTAACTCAGAAGTTAACTAACATTACATGTCATTTTTATTGCAACTTTTTGAAGTATGTGATTGCATCACTTTGATTTTGTAAGGTCAGTTAGGTGTAGAGGACCTCAGTGATGACACATAGTTACTGTGTTGAGGGAGCAAGGGTGTTAATAAGGAACAGTACACCGAGTCTTCATCTATGGATAGAGGTGTGAATCTTTCTGATGATGAACAGGCTACAAGGTGGCAAACGGCTCTGGGGTCACTGACAGGAAACAGTCTGTGATGCTTGAGTATGTAGTGAGTCAGTCTCAGGAGCCTTGAGTGTTTGCGGCAAATATGTGTGATACTCCCAGAGCTGTGGATGCCTGAGGTGTTCTGGCAACGCGGTGCAAGCTGCTCTTCTCCTGCGAGTGCCAGATCATCTGCGTCTCCTCACGCGGCGCGCTGGTCACTTCCTCTTTCTCTTTGTGCTTCATTCTAGATGTGTGACCATCTTTAACATCAAGTACTCTGTCTGTCCAAACTGTGAAATGAGAACCACATGGGCCACATTAAGAATACGATCATCAATTAGCTGTGAGAAGAAGAAAAACAATCTGAATGCCTGGTGTGGTTTAAATACCCTGTATCAACTTAAACCCCAGTGCTAGGAGTCCAGAGTTTTTGGCTAAATGAAGTAGCTTTGAAAATATTATTTCTAGGTAAAGGCTTCTGACTGACTGAGTGCTGTCTAATGGTCCATTTCTGCTGGACATATAAATACTAGTTTCTCTCACAAGAGCTTCAGACGTCCTTGCAGGCCAAAGCGTAAGGCATGGAGGCTCTCAGCCCCTCCTGACACCTCAAAGGGCCCCCGCCATCATAAGACAAGGTTTCTGCACATACTTCATGGTTCACAGCTCACAAATGGACATGGGGTGGGCTTAGTTCATTGGCGTATTGTGATTGTGCGGATTGCAACGAAAGGAATTTAACAGGAATGAGTCAAAATAAAAAAAAAAAAAACATAAAACTCCTATGGTTTATCTTTTCATACTGACGTGAATGGAATCCACGCATAACATCGCATTCAGTAGAAATACCAATTCTCAAGTTTCTGAGAACTGCACAAAGATCAATAAGCATTTTTGTATTTGTATGTACAAAAAGGTAACTTGTCTTGTATGGTGTGCAATTACAGGAAGGCATCAAGAATTTGAATAAGCTGAAACTGTTTATTTTTCTTTTTTACATTTCAGCCAGCACAAAGAACACAGCCATCAAAGTCGAAACTGTCAGTTTTGTCAAAGTATTTACATTTTTTTCCACTTAGAAGAACAGATACTGAGACAGAACGCAAAATGCAGACCTTTACAGAAAATAAAAAGAACGTTCTCATATTC
>JAODLD010000042.1:16020842-16030869 GCA_026781065.1 Mormyrops boulengeri | reverse complement strand
TTATGTAGTTATGATGCAATGGACACAAATTTGTACTACGCCGCTGTATATACTGGTACAATCAAATTTTCGTATGGGGGGGGGGGTCCCAGGACTGCGTATGGGGGGCCCTAATCCCCTAATTAACTCTTCCCAGCACTGAGCCCAGATGGTGGCCTGGCAGGGACACACTTCATTCCCCCTGCACTGTCACACATTCAATATGCCCACTTAAAAATTTGGGGGGCTCATCCCTAACTGATGCCCATCGCATGGGTGCCGACTACCCCCCAGACAGTTCTGGGTCGGGGGCTCTGTGCACCCCGGAATGTGGGCTGTGGGATAGGACAGAATGAAATATGAATGTAATGAACATATTCATGCACTGTATTCTTACTCACTTTGGCACTGACAATCAAATGTTGTCCATAGAGAATTTTCACGTGTGACAATATGCCTTTAAAAATCGTTAGAATAAACAACACTAACAGAGCTCGTTAGTTCCCTGACATGCTGCCTGATGTATCTGTAGTGTATTTTTCCTGAGCCAGCCATGAGCTTTTAGCGTCACCAAAATTGGATCTGTCAGCATTTCTGTCAGCGTGCGACATGGGCGTTGAATCGCCGTAATCGAGTTAACACCAGTTTGGCCCGGAGCCTAACCCTATTACCGCGGTGTTTTTGTTACAAGCTATAACAATGAGAGGATGAGGGGACAGCGGGGTCACACCTCTCATTGCTTCAGGGGGGTCTGTGGCACGTGACGTCTAGCTTCGTGAATGCCAGACCTGTGCCACAAGCTCGATTCAGTCAAACCTGAAAAAAAACCTGGTCCAGACAGAAGCACCTTCTGCTGGTCATGTTTGCCACCTTTAGTGAGGTTTTCAGGAGGGAGGGGTCCGGTGGAAGCTGCCCCATGTGGCCGGGCTGCCTGCCAAGCTGCCACTGATGCTGTGTCCTCACATGTTTTACCCACAAGGTGCCAGTTTATTTGTGTGGAGCTGTTTATATGTCATCTGAACTGTGTATTTCACTGTTGGATCCCCCTCACAAGCAGCCTTTCCTGTGTGTTTGTTTTCCCTTTGCGTGATTTAGATTTCAGGCGTGTTTGGCAGGTCTCATTATCACCCAACCAAAGGAAGTTGTGGTTGGTTCCACTCCATAGCAGAATGCCTTGATCTAGCCAAATACATCCCTGTGATATCCAGTTTCTGCTTCCTCCTCCCTATGCCCACCCCCTTACCCATGTACAACCCCCTCCCCCACTCTCGAACACTCCTACATAGGACCCTGCAGTAACTCTCCTTGCTAGGTCATGACAAGGTCTTCATGAAGCTTTTATTAGATAGATAGGATAACTGCAGTAGTATGTTGGCAATCTGGTCTTGCTTCCTGCTTACTCAGATGATTTGGATGTTTCGGGGAGTGTTTGGGGAGGGTATACTGCTGGATATGTAGAGTGAATAACGGTTCGGCAAAGTCAGATGAAAGACAATGCTGGGAGAGAGAGATCAAGTCACATTGCATGCATGCATTTTATGGTGCTGGACCAAGGTGCCGGAGGAACGTGTAAGTGAAGATGAAGGACCCTGATGTAGCTGTTTCAGCAGCCTGAGGCCCAAATCCAAACGTGTTATGATGCCATTCCTCTGAATCAGGTGTGAAACCAAGAAAGGCCATGACTTATTTGATGAGAATATCCGCCTCTTGCTGAATAACATGCATCATCCACACAGAAACATTCAAAAATCCCTCAACTCAAGCACTCTCACATTTGGAAGGGAAGGAATTGCAAATGGTTTTTAAACCCTGCCCTGCAAAATCAATGGTGTATCAGAAAAGCTCAAGAAATACTCTCTTGTTTAAATAGGAATGGCATGCATGACTTCTGCAACTCAAACAAAAACAGCCCCGGGAATTGCTGCTCTGCAGCTTCTGGATGGAGAAAACCTCTTCAAAGATATGGCCTCGGCAGTGCAGGCACTCCACTCACTTCTGAACAGATCAGATCTGCTGGAATTGCCAGTCATACATGTTGTTATGTTATATGGTAGTTCTGAGAGACCATCCAGACATACCACCAACTTTCAAAGAAATCAGAGCAGCATTCACATTTTGGCAGAGATCCTTAAAGAAGAATTCTTTGCTCAGAACTACCCCACTTCTACATGCCAGAGTAATAGAATAAGGAATGTATTTCACAGCACCGGATGCCAAGATTGTCACAGTTTATATAAATGAGGGGAGGCTAATTATCTGTTTCAGCAGCAGGTGGGTAGACCTGCTATGTAGTGCTGGAGAGCTCCTAGTGAAGGTCATTGGAGAAACGGGGAGAGAGTTAAAGAAAGAGAGCGATGGGGAGCAGGCAGCCAGTGGGACTACTGGAGCAGCATCCCATCCCACAGCGCTGTTTCCTGGAAGGCTAGCATAGAAACGTACTGACCTTGGGATCTCCTTGAGCTTCAGGTAATGTGATTAGCTGTGAGTGGCCCACTGATTTGCTTTCTCTGTGTTTCTGCTGTTTCTGACTGCTCTCACAGCTCGCTCTACCTACAGTGTGTGTCTTGGCGCGGATTAGTCAGCACACAGGAAGCTGTACAGAAGCATGACAGCGGCTAGGCTTGGGTAGTACCTCTTTTTTCATACCGTTGTACCTCCTACGTATTTCACCCTGGTATACAGTATAAGACAGTACACTGTAAATCATGTAGGTTACCATAAACGGGCAAATCAGTGTGGAAGTTGAGCGCTAGGGATACGAAAAGACATCTTATTAAAGAGTTAAAAAGATGATCCTTTATTTATTGACACCACTGTCATTGCCCAATCTGCGGGAACATGTGCTCCAGGTTTTATGAATGCAGTTTACGGCGCATCCACAGCGCATTTTCATTTTGTGGCATTCGCTATCCGTGCGCTTTATTCTTTCTTCTTCTTTTTTTACACACTTAACCGAGGCTCCAATATACAGCATCACCATATCAGCTTATTTGAAAGAGGAGGGTCTGTATGTTTAGCGGTATTAAACATAGTACCTTCGACATTTCTAAATATAGGGGTAGACTTTAATATTGTCATTCCGCCCAAGCCTAGCAACAGCGTGCCTCCTTCAGACAGTCCAGGATGCCGCATGGATGAAGAGCATGGGACATGGGTTCAGTTTCACGTCATACTCACACCAATCCCTGGCTTTTTGTTCCAGGAAAACCAACTGATTACGCTGAACACAGTATCAAGAGGACTAAACAAAACGTTCTTTTTCTTCCTGTTCTTTAGCTACCGTCTTTGTTAAAGTGCTTGATTTGTTGTTATTTTTTTTAATGTCCTGCCCATTTTCTTTTATATTTATATTTTATATAAATAATGCCTGACCATGTCCGCTTGTGCCTTGGTGATCACAATGCAGACTCTTCCTTCATGTGATGTGTCTGCTGTGCTGTGCTGTGCTGTGCTGTGCTGTGTTGTGCTGTGCTGTGCATTCCTCCCTCGTTCTGGCTTTTGGACCCTACAGTACGTTTCTGATTTCCTCCCAGCCGTGTTGCAATAATTTTTTCTTAGATGAAGTTAATATTTTACCAACAGTGAGAGCATATTTAACATATTGGACGAAAATCTGATGATAAAATGAAACGCATCAGCGAGTGACAGAAATGATGAGAGCTGAAGGCTCACTGTCGGCCCAAAACAGCATGTTTGACAAGTAACCGAAGTACTCTGTTTGGACTGTGCACTTTTAAGAAAACACTCATGGTCTGTGAGCCAAGACAGACACATGGAGCGGGAGAGAGGTTATCCGTCTGTGAGGTTAATCCAGCTCAGTAGTGGCCCAGCTTCTTGGCAGTCATTGTCAGCATGTGTGTTCTCCAGCACCTTGACACAAACCGGAGACCTCGTGGCACAGGACATGGTTACCAAAACTGGCGCTCTACGGTTGGGATGTTTGATAGATTCCGCACTGTTCCTGTCCCAGGGCTATGATTCTGGTCGTGGGGCAGATTTCAGGCGAATGGCTGGAGCTGTGGGGCCTCGTGCCCTCTGGTAGAGGACACTCATATTACTGAGGTCTGCTTGCTTCTATTGGGACCAATTTATTTGCGTACTGGGTGCTCTTTGGGAGCTGGCAGTGGATCCATTGGGATTCCTGGGTAAGACGGGGACTTAAGGATGCACACAGCTGCCCTGGGATTTGGCCAAGTGGAAAAACAAATGCAGTTGCTCATTGTGGAATGCTGTGGAGTTGCTAAGGTAGCCTGTGGAACAAAGAAAACATATGGTGATCTGAGTTGTTTTGTGTATGATGGTCTGTGTTCCGTGTAAAGTAGTCTGTGTTTTGTGCACGACGACCTGTGATGTTTTGCGTATGGCAGTCTGTTTTCTGTATGGCAGTCTGTGTTGTTTTGCGTATGGCAGACCGTGGTTTTGCATACAGTGGTCTGTTTCTTGTGTAAGATGTAGGGCTGTACAATATCGTATTGCAATTTAATCACGATTATATGGTGCATGCGCAATGATCACAAATAGCAACGTGATATTGTGCAGCTGTAGTAAGGTGGTCTGTGGTGTTTTGTGTATGGTGGTCTGTGGTGTTTTGTGTATGGTGGTCTGTGGTGTTTTGTGTATGCTAGTCTGTGTTTTATGTAAGGTGGTCTGTGGTGTTTTGGTGCATTTGCATGTCTTTGTATGGTGGTTTCTGTTACAGATCTGCATGTGTGGTGTCTGTGCTGCCCCCTGGTATTGTCTCGTCTGACACACACGCATGTGTATGTTTTTCTCCGTGTCTGTGTGTGTGTGTGTGTGTGTGTGTGTGTGTGCATGCACATGTGCTAACCTGTCGACCTGACCGTTCGTGTTGACCTTGCTGAAAGGTGCCAGGCTGTGACATTGTCCCCATTTCTGAGAGGATCTGCCTGCATCTCCCTGCTGCTTATTTGCCCCTCTGCCCACCTGGGCTGGCTGTGAATTTAACAGTGTTAGTGGCCAGAGGCTTGCATGTGTCCTCCAGAGGGAAGGGGAACTTCTGGTCGTGTAGGGCAGGATTTGCCTGCCAGCCGTATTGATTTCCTGACCCCCTCCCTGTTCCTGAACTTCAGGCGTTGTGCTTTCCCTGAAGACACGCTCCAAGCTCAGGCAAGACTTCCTCTCCAGCTTCTATCTCCAGCTTGGCTTAGCACTAAAAAGTGGAGATTTCTCCAGAGGCTGAAGAGCGAGGAAGATCATGTTCCAGGCAAGGAGGGAGAGGGAAGAAGTCACTGTTACTAGATATGACTGTAACCAAATCTGTTTTACTAGCCTTTGGGCTACATTGTTTTTCCACACAAATGTAAAAAGGTTTGGGACTGCTCTGGCAGTATTTTATTTTATTTTATTTCATGGTCTACATAAGACTGATCTACTTCCTGAAATAACAAGTAATGTTGAGATCTATTTTAAGAGGAAGGTTTTTAATGAAGTAACCTCAGTACTCAGATCTCAGATATCATTACTAACCTTTTTAACCATTATTGTCATATTCTGCTCTAGCACTTCTGTAGTAAGCTCAGTATTTAATGCCATCACTTTAAGGTAAACCTGGCAGGGAAAGTAAATGATTTTTACATTTTTTTCTCTTTCAGACAGAATATATTTAGCATCCTTTGATTCCGATTAAAGCTGAGCGTGAAATAAAAAGGTCACGGCGAGCCCTTGATCTTGTTCTTTAATCAGTCTTTACTGCATGGTGTATACGTCTATTATTTTGTTTCTGTAATTATAGTGAGATTGTTTTGTGTTGCATCCCTCGTCATTCACCCAGGCTGTTCGGTGCTACAAGGTCACACAGTCAGTGGTATTGTAGTGCTTAGCGCCCTGCTGATTGAGATTATACATTGATATGATTAATCGTCATCGGCATCATGGGTGGGCGGAAGGCCGCATAGTGACACTGGACTTCCCCCCTCCCCCACAGTATGCTTACCTAGCAAACAGCACTTGGCCATCCCAGCTTGGAACTTCCCCTGGGTGCATTTAATCCAGCAGCATCTGGGAGCTTCAAAGAGTGGAGGACCTTCTTCACAACTGCTAGCGTCACAAGCATGTAAACTTGAAGCGGGGGTGTGTGTGTGGGGGGGGGACGTGTGTCAGACGGGCCTGTTTGCTCCCGCAGTGTGCACTGTGTCGAACTCAGAGATCGGTGCTGCTCATTCTCCACTCCGCTTTCCCTGACTCTGACTCTCAGCCCCTTCCTCTGTCTTGGACAGAGGCAGCAGTGAGTCCCTGAGGAGCTCCGCTCTGTATGGCAGGAACTGGAGTAGTGGAATGGAGCAGGGAAAAAGGCATGTGTGTGTTTGAGATTAGTCTGATGGCGTTTTAGCTTCCTGCTCCCCGTTGTGCCGGCCTAAACGCATATGAGCGCATTCTCTCACACACAGTTTTGCCTGTGAATTGAGGGAGCGTCAGCTGAGTACCCTTGGCCACACAGATCGATGCACGCTCACTCTGAGCCTCCGCCCATTCCCGTGTAAAAAGCCGCCCCATTCACACGCCTGGACGTCATGCATGCGGTGAACTTGCCCATAGAGAACCGTGCTCTAGGGAGCTGGGAGGCCAGTTAATTATACAGCCGTCCTTCTGAGATCTGGAGGTTTCCCCAGTCCTTCGTTAATGTTAGTGTGTGATCCCACAGCCCTCGTCATTTGTGCCCAGACACACTCTAATCAGCTGTGTGACGCGCCACTGCCTCATGGTGCGCTTCACGCCTCTTGTTTATCGCGTGAGTTGTGGGTGGAGTAGGGGGAGCAGGGGGGAAGAGGTCAGTAAATAGGTGACAGATAAAGTCTCTCGTTGCTGTCTGGCAGCCCGGCCTTCCATCCCATTTTAATGATGACGAATGAACCATGCCAGGCGGAGATTGCTTCTTAACGCCTGCATTTTCGAGGTTCTGGAGGAATGAAGGGGGTGTTAGTCTTAGCACTCGATGCCACAGCGACGCAGTCACTGATTCGTAGCGGCTGCATCAGGAAGAGCCGTGGAGCGCGACCCTCATTGGATCCTGCAAAAAGCAGCTGCCTTTGAAGCTGATCAGATTAGACAAACCAATTAAGGAAAAGCCCATCTCTCACTGCCAGTGCCGTCATGCTGCTTCTTTTTTTAATGGGGGCCGTGCGATTCCGTGTTATCTGGGACGTGGAGCACTTCCGCGCTGGAGCTGCTCGAGTGTGATGTCATGTGCGGCTGCCCCACGAAGCCTGAGCCCCCGCTAATTAAAGCCCCCCCTGCAGGGCGGCTCCATTCATCTTCCTGATTGTCTGCCTCTGTCAGAAACTCAGTGGTTCTGAGGGGTAGAGGTTGGTGAAGGCTGTGACGTTGTTTGAACCAGATGACAGTGCGGAGGATGTCTCGCGGCTGTCTGTGTTTGGGCTGTGCGTGTTTGGGCTGTGTGTGTGAGTGTGCGTGAGGCAGGGGGAGCCTGTGCGTGCCATTATTAGCGGGCAGCATGAGAGGTCAGCTTTCCCACACATTGACCCAGATTGAGATCCTCTCTCTTTTATGTGTCCCAATTTTATATACATGTGACGCCACTGGCCGTGTGGCTAGAACAGGGGAAAGTGAGGACATGATTCCCTTGGGCCGTGGATGCCCTCAATTTTACAGAACCCTACAGTTGTTACCCAGGAGGAGAGAGCTTTCACTGCATCGGGGACCTCAACTTCACATTGACATTGAGTATGCAGTTATCACTGCTAGATATGCAACACCTCTGGATTTACAGAGGTGCCACCTCCATGTCTATCGATCTTCCCACAAGGATAGTGTGCCACTCCAAACCGTGCCACCCCCCCCCCATCAGGGATGAGACCTGCAACCAATTCACAGGGATCAGATCTGAATCCACAGCCAATCTCCTGGGAGCAGAGCTGGAACCGCAACTAAGAAACCAGCAAGCAGACCAGAGGGGTCACACAGCAGACAGACATAATCTCCCAATCAGCCTTTGAGAATTGGACCACAGCAGACACCACTAAACCTGACTTGGACACACACCTGTCTCCTTATGGTTTGAACCCACTGCAACCCCAGCATGTGAGGTGGTCTCGCACAGCTCCGTCAGCCTGCAGCATGCGAGGCGGTCTCGCACAGCTCCCTTACCCTGCAGAGAGTGAGGTGGTCTCGCACAGCTCCCTTACCCTGCAGAGAGTGAGGTGGTCTCGCACAGTTCCCTTACCCTGCAGCGAGTGACGTGGTCTCGCACAGCTCCCTTAGCCTGCAGCTAGTGACGTGGTCTCGCATAGTTCCCTTACCCTGCAGCGAGTGAGTTGGTGTCGCACAGCTCCCTTACCCTGCAGTGTGTGAGGTGGTCTCGCACAGCTCCCTTACCCTGCAGCAAGTGAGGTGGTCTCGCACAGCTCCCTTAGCCTGCAGCTAGTGACGTGGTCTCGCGCAGCTCTGTCGGCCTGTGGCGTGGGGCAGTCTTGCACGCCTCCCATAGCCAGCAGCATGTGAGGTGGTCTCGCACGGCTCTGTCAACATGCAGCATGTGAGGCAGTCTCACACAGCTCAGTCAGTGTGCAGCATGTCGGGCCCCTGGGCTGTGATGGGCTTGTACATCCCGTGTTTATCCAGGACGTTTGTCCTCATCATGGGTGACTTGCGTTGACCTGACTGTGCACACACGCATTCATCAGTGTGTCAGCGCCGTCCCTGCAGGCACTCCCATTGGCTGTTGGGATACGTGGAAAGGTGGCGGGGCCCCAGAACATGTGGATCTTTAACTAGGTGGATGGAGATATTCCTGCAAAGGGTATTTTAAGAGTTCAATGACTGTGACACGCTCTCCTTCATCACCTGTGTCAGGAGCCAGAATAGACCCCCGCCCCACACTCACAAACAGACAGGCAGGAAGGCCAACATGTACTACATTCCACCTTTTTTTCAGAGCTCAGTCAGAATTGCTCACCTGTGACATGATTTCTGTAGGTGCTTCAGAAACAACCAGCCATTAGGTTAGACATGTTTCATGGACGGGTGAATAATTTAGAGGAAGCGGAAACTTTGATTGGTGGAGAGTGACACAAGGTCACACTTGAGCTTGTGTTTCTTTCATTCTGACTGGCTGAGGAAAGCCTGCCCCTTCCCGCCAGGTCACACTGTGGTCACACGCAGGCACCGGCCTCCAGCTGGATTTCCCACCGCCCTGCGCTTCACGTCCAGGGACCCACTCGTCGGAGGTGGCTTTCCATGCCCTGCCAGAGCCCACGTGATGCATTCATGTGGCGTGCTTTATGAGCTTGTGTAAATCACCACGGCCAGGGCGAAGATGAAGAGGGAGACGCAGTGGCGTCGTCAGCGGCCCACATAAACCATGCTCCGCAGTCCTGTCTTCAAAGGTCAGAGGACACAGCTGTGGACTTGCAATCCAAGTGTGAAGAAACACCTGCAGGGAAAACTGGATGTGGGACTCAGGAGTAAGGTCAGACCTTTCAAGGGGGACCCGGGGGTGCAGCGGGGCAGGCAGGATGGGGGGTGACCGCTTGACCTCCCCATGACTTGTCTGCCAAAAAGACTGCAGAACCGGGGGGTACTTGGGGCAGGAGGAGATCTCTTACATGCAGCTGTGCAGTCCCCCCCCACAAAGACGTGTCTGGCCGGGACTGTGGAAGTATTCTCATGTAGACATGGAACTTATGAAACAGCTGCCATGTGCATTTGTGGTGTTTTCCCAGAGAGTTTCCATTATGCAGTCTGTATCAAAGGCATTAATGTGCTGTTGCTATTCCATGAGTGTTTAGAGGGAATGTTGCATATTTAGTCCCTGTTTTTTCCTTTTGGCTTTTAAGCACCAGGTAGCTGTCTTGGCAAATGCCGCTTTTGGTGGGTGTAGGGCCGGCAGGACTGGCCTGGCTCAGGGGGTGCTGAGAGAGCAGGCCTGCTCCGCGCCGGTGTGCTTGACCTCTGCGCTGATAGATGGACACAGCCAGGGTCAGAGTGGGGTCGAGTTGATTGTTTGCTCTTCTGGGATTGGGTGGGGGGGGGGGGGTTCTATGATGACACCGAGTCCCTCAGCGCCGCAGGT
>JAODLD010000042.1:15991577-16017470 GCA_026781065.1 Mormyrops boulengeri | reverse complement strand
GCAATAGTTTAAAAAAAAAAGAAAAAAACATAGTTGCAATAGTGCGTCCATCAGCAGAGTGAGGGTGGAAAAGATGGAGACATACTGTAGATAGAGACATGCGCACTCTGTATTATTAAACTTGCAGATGGAGATTTGGAGGGAGTGAGAGGATAAGTGTAGGTGGAGGTGGGAGGATGCCCATGAGCAGAGGTGCAGTGGAGCAGAATGTGGTCTCCGTGTCCCTGTGACGTGCAGGAGAGTGACCCAAACAGCTGGGCAGTGGCAGCGGCAAGGGCGTGACAAAGAGATGACGAAGAATTCAAGGGAGAATCAAAATACTGCAAAGAAAAAAGCAGAATTCGTGATGATTTAACCATAATAAACTCAAAATTCTACTTAAAGATGTTACACACAGTTTTTTGCCATTTCTCCAGCCATACATTTTCTGGGAAAAGCTGCAGTGTGGACAGCAGGCTTAATGCTGGGACAGCTGCACCGTGGATAGTGTGGCAGTCAACCGTCCACCTTGGCTTTTCATTGTTAGATTGAAAAACTAGAAATTGCATTTCCCTGTTGCTGAATATCAGGCACTTGGCTCCACCTCCTGCCTCATTCTCTATTTTATGGTTCAGCACCTAGATAGAGGATGAGTGCTGATCAGGGGCTCAAGCCCCTCCCCTTAGGTCAGGGGTCATAACCTTTCCATTTTGCCCTGGCTACCTATTAAATGATCTTGTATGAAAACACTAAGGGGCCTGATAGCATGCATAAAACATCTAAGCCTACCAGATCACAGAACAAGCTTGAACACAGGGAGACAGGCGGTAGCTGGTATACAAGGTCAAAGGTCGCAGAGAGTAGGAGATTGGGCCCACAATACTCCCTTGGCTTGAAGATTTTTCCATTCTTTTTAATTTTTTTCCAAGTGCTTTCTTCATATAAAAATAAAGCTATTTCCGAAACTGGATGCATTGATTTCTGTGAACCAGTACAGAGAATGTCTTTGATTTATAATAGTTCGACTTTTAAATTGAGGCAGGTTGTCTGATAGTAACAGATTATGCATAAGAGGAAGGCTTTTGGTTGAGAACTACTTCTCTGCTCTGAATGCGGTTTCTGTAGACTGGATTATTTTGGAAATTCTTAAGGATTTTGAATTGTAGCTGCAATTTGTGGTGCTCGGAGACCGACGAGATCGTGGAGCCTACATTTCTCGCATTGTGGTTAAAACATGAGTATTCCGTGTTTTCATCCAGCTTTGCTGAGCCCCTTCTCAAGCAGATTAGAGTCAAAACCCCTCAATTAGTCTGATGTAAAAAAAAAAACAGTGTTCTAAATACAAGTGTAATCTGGAGTGAATTCAGTTTAAACGCTAAAACAATATGTGGATGGTGTTGAGGGTAATATAAAGAATGCATTCAAGTATTAGAGTAAGAACCCTAGACTACAGCGGAAATGGATCTTGAAGGGTGAAAGATCTGGGGAGGATCACAGGGCTTTTGAAGAGTGCAACTGGTTATTTTTCACAATGAAGATTACTTTTGTTTATGGTTTCCGCTTATGGTTTAAGCTCCTCATCAGCAGCCAGTCATACAAGATCTGGGTGAGAATGCATGTCATGACCAAGATGGCCTCCCCAAATCAAGAAGGTCAATATCATTACCATGGATACTTGGCTTCCCAAACAGAAGAAGAATGTGGATGAATAGAAGGGAGCTGTGAGGCTGACATCCTGCTCCTTTTAATGATCCCGTCTTTGTTGAGTTGCTTGGAGCTCCCAAGAAACCTTCTACTTTCGCAATAATCAGAAAATAACTTAATTGATATTTAGGAAAAAGGTATTATCCGTTAATAGGTATTATCTGTCAATAGGTACTATCTGTTGACAGATAATAGAGACCCTGTGTAATGAAAGAAGGTATGAATCAGCCTTAAAGAGGGCAAGGGGTATATATGTCTTTTATATATGTGTTTTCTTACAGCTTCTGTGACAAAGCAGAATTCTGTCACCCCTTCAGGATAAAGCGCTTAAAAAAGCTGCCTGGATGAAAGCTGGCCTTGACATTGCTATTGGACAATTCATTCATTGCTGAATGAGAGCTTAATAGGGGCTGACTGAATGGAGGATGACAGCTACAGTGCAACAGATACATTCTCTTATCTCTCCTAATCTGGAGCTCAGAATAATTTTCCCTAGCTTGGCTTTGCTTAGCATATTACATTATGTTTCTGAGACCTTCTACAAAGGTTTGGATGTCTTGTGTATCTGTTTTGTTGACATGTTGACTCCACTGCTAGCAGAACCAATTGATTTTTTCAGCTTTCTTTCTTTGCCAGTCCCAGAAATTGGATTCTATAAACTCGAGGACGGCTCTGTCCAAGGTCTGGGGTTTGCCCCGGCAGTGTGTGTCCGTTGTGTGTAATTGGCTTGCTGTCAATCTGTGCTACCCAAACCCCCCCCCCCGCCAAGCTTCACTCCTTGTGTGTGTGTGTGTGTGTGTGTGTGTGTGTGTGTGTGTGTGTGTGTGTGTGTGTGTGTGTTATATAATTGGAAGTCCACGCCAACCCCCGGCTAACTCGGGCTCCTCTATTCTTCACTTTGGGGTCTGCATATTTTCGAAGTCAAGGCCAAGGCTCTCTCCAAAGCTCCCTTTGACCTGTGGATGAAAGGGAATGTTGAATTTCAGGCAGGGGACTCACTCTGCATCGCTCAATACACTGAGCATCGTTCGGTTTCCTTCTTTTTAAATAGATATTCTCACAATACAGCTGTCTTTCTGTACTGCCATCTTCTTCATTCTTAAGCAGAATAACTGTGCCCATGAAGAGAGATCGCCTCCACGGGCTGGCATTTTACAATCCAGGCCCAAGAAAATAAGCAGCCCAGAAAGAAAGACCGAGACAAATTATTCAGTGGGAAAGCTTGCTGTGAGAGGACTCAGGGCCAAGGACCTGCAGGCCTCTTGAAGCTGCTTGTCACATGCTGGTCCAGCAGGATCGGGGTGGCGGTCTTCCAGCTATGTCCATCACCGTCTGTTGAAGGAGGTGTTTCAACTGAACCATGAAGAGCTGGGACTGCTGGGGCTTAAGGAAAAGGGGAAAAGTTTGAGCTGGGGGAGAGGCAGTGCCTAACCAAACTCATCCGCCCTTCAGGGGACTCACTGGCGTTGACTGATTGATGGTGCCACCCACTGCTGATGCACACCTCTGTTAGAGGGACCTAGTATTCTTTGGAGTCTATAACTGTCAAGGATGCCAAAGAAGTGATGTAACTCAACTTTGCTCTATGATCTTCAAAGATCTTGTCACTTTTTACCTCTTGAGAGCTCCATAAATTTTTATCTATCTATCTATCTATCTATCTATCTATCTATCTATCTATCTATCTATCTATCTATCTATCTAATCTCCATAGGATAATAACCAGTCACATTCTCCTCAACCTTAAGAAGATACTATTATGATTAATCTCTCCTTCCTAAAAAAGAAAAACCTAAAAAAGGCCATGACATCCTTTGCAAAGAGTCCATGGTTTGCCTGCTATCTCAAGTCCACTTAAGTAGCATTAAGGGGGAGTGAAGCTCTGAATATCTTTAGAGTCAATATGGAGTCGGCAGAAGGAGCCAAGACATGGAAAGTATGGAAAATCACCTGCCATTATGGGTTAAAAAAATCTGACACAAGCCATCTGTGTGCAATTTGCTCCATCTCCGTTGTCATCCCACTGCTTTCAGAGTTCTCCTCTGAGAGACGTGAAACACTATCAGCACAAGGCAGTGTGATCTCCTCAAGTACTGTGGCGGGAGAAGACTCTGGGGACATGGCAGCTGAGCGACAGCAAGGGCGACAAGCTAACACAAATTGGCGCTGGTTCTGGAACAATCCAAACTGGGAAATCCAGTGGAATGTCAGCCATCCCAGCCTAATTACAGATAGCTATGCAGGGATGATGGCACTGAAGGGTCCAGGCGTCTCTGCTTGTTGCTGCGGTCAGACGGTGGTCTGACTGGCCTGCTCAGAGGTGTTCAGCGGGCTTTTCATTTATTTTTGTCCAGAGGAAATATTAAAAAGCCGAAAATCGCCAGTCTTCATTAATCGTCTCTGTCTAAATACATAGGGTGACTTGTATTGAAATGGTATCTCTGTTTGGGTAAACACTCCAGGTCTGTTCATACGACCACGGCATTAAAATGTCCCCCTGCCGCCAAGAGGCAACATAGCTTTGGTCTGCCGCGCCTGCAGAGGAATCTCTCTGTTTACTTCACTTTGGTTTACCGCCGGTTTCCACCTTTTATTACAGTGGTCATGCAGCCGCGGTTCCCTCCAGCTGTTTTGTCGGACTGTAAATCTCTGGTTTGGGAACGGTGTGTGAGACAGCTTCTCAAAGTGGATGTCCTCTTTTGATGGGAAAGGCGAGACGGCACGCCAGCAGGGATGCTCTCTGTGGCTTTCTGGTGGTTGCAGGCCTTCTGTTGCGGTTACATCCCCAGTCTGCAGGGAGCAGAGAAGCACAGGTGTAACAGGAATCGGATAGGGATTCAGGGCAGCTTTAGGAACCTAATGGATGAGGTCAATCATGCACAGCAGGAGTGAGACATTATAGGGTGTGCTGTGAATAATGGGATTGGGAGAAAATAAGAGATGTTAATCACGCTCGTGGAATATTTTTTTCTTCTGGTGGGGTGGGGGGGGAGTGTGTGCAAATCGAGGAAACTGTGATAGGGAGTGTGGTCATTGTTCAGTCCTGTCAAAATACAGGTTACTTTCATAAACACGGATGGCAGGATTTGCCTGTCCCCTTTGTGCATTCACATGTGGCTCTGACTGTATGCATGGCTGTGAGGAATCATGGGTAATTCCATTGGAGTGCGTGCATCTATTTGCAAGTGGGGAGGGAGGGGTGCTGGCTGTTCTCTGGGTTTGAAAAAGCCTTTGTGAGAAATTCTCAGCATTGAAGCAGCTGGGTCGCACAGGCGTGTCCAATGAACAAAGACAAGAGGCGGTTGTCTTCAGACAAATGAAAGGCAAGTTTACTGAGCCCAACCAGGTGAAAAGCTTTTTTCAAAAGGGCTTTTTTTCAAGTGTCCTAGGAAAGAACTTCTTATGGTGTGGTTTCTAGAAAAAGAAACAAAATGAGATATAGAAAATATGTAGAGTTATTCCTTTTTTACTCTAGGCGAACTCTTTCAGCCTGCGTATTGCTGTATGGGATCCGTTTCTCACATTTCTATCTACCTTCCAAGCCCTTATCCTTAGTACAGCTTCCTGGAGCTTCTCCCAGGGCACTAGGCAGAGCTATGCCCTGCATAGGAGGTCAGTCCATCAGGGGACACATGCACACAGTTATACAGCATGACAGGGTTGGGGCCATTCCGGAATGCATTCGTGAATTCCAATCCAAATCAGGAAATGGAACTGGGGTTGGAATTTAAATCTTTGCGAAATTCAAAATCAATTCCAATTCTGTTCCCCATAGTTTCTTTTTTTCCAATCCCAACTCCCAGCTTCTATTTCCTGATTTGGACTGGAATTGATGAATGCATTCCGGAATGGCCCCAAGCCTGCAGCATGGGCACTGACTCTAGGGGGAATGCCATGTGATGCCATGCGATGCACAGAGAGCATCCAGACTCTGCACACAGCAAGCGGATTAGGACCTGGATCCCCAACCCAAGAGGTGCAAGGGAACAGTGCTGCCCACTGAGTCACGCCGTGCTACATGTGTGTCTTGAATAACTCTAATTATTAGTTTGACCTAAGTCACTGATATGCCAATGTACTCATGCACACATGCTGCTCTGCATTGATTTCTCATCAGCTGTATTTAAACCTGGCTGAAGAAACAAACATGTGACTCCGTTTCATATGGTTATTTTTGGGGGTGTGGGCTTCTTGTTGACATGTTTGGCTTTGGCAGATGCATATTTGCTATGCTGTGAGACACCTGTCTCTGGGGAAGAGATTTTACCTTTTTGTATTTCCAGCAGACGTGAGTAACTGTGCACAAAAGTGACATCAGGCGCAAACACGCTGCCGAGATTCCTCATCCTTTCTAACATCTCCAGTGTGGCAGCAGAACTGGTATTGACTTAGTGCAGTTTTGCAGTGTATGTTTGTAAAGGTGTATCTTGCCATATAGATTCTAACACAGGTAGCTTTTGGCTTGTGTATTGTTTATTGGGACATCCATTGCAACTAGTAGCCCTTCTTCCCTGACTCATCCATCTGCTTTAGGTGCCATTTGAAGTAGATACAGCAATTAAGTTCACCCCTCATTCCCCGAGGTCAGGACAGGGTCTCTACCCGCACTATATATTCTCAAGGAGGAGGGACCTCATTTCCTGTCCCATCCACTGGCAGATCTAGCCTCCATTCTTCTTCCCCGCTCTCTCATTCTCTTCTCATTCTCTTTGACTCTGCAGTCCCTTCATTTTGCCCCACATGCGACTATCCCTTTAACAGCCCTGTTATCAATCTGATTGATTCTCTTTGTGCACATACAGGCACACAGTCTGTATGCTCATAGACCTCAGTGATTGAGCCTTTGAACCCCACGTTAAGGCTTCAAAGTTAGCTCACGCTTCTATAGATAGATGGTACTGTATGTAAGTGGGAAAGCATGGGTGCATCACCCTTACCTATTCCAGGCCAGTATAACTGTTATGATGAACAATGAACCAAAATGGAGTGTCCTTCACAATGTCTCAGGTGGTTGAGGTTTTTCTGGAGAAATTGTTTGTTTTTACAATGACAGACACAACATGACACATACTTTGAGTGCTTGTCATATGAGCTGATCTTTCATATAGACCGCACTGCAATAACCATACATGTATAGTGAGCCGTGCACAAGTGTTCACGTATGTAAATCCTCTTTTGTTAATGGATCCAATTACTCTCTCAAATGCCTCTTAACATGGTGCCGTATGTCAGGCTCATTGAAATGGTAATGCTGTAGTCTTTAATAGGGACTTCTCCATTAATGAAGCAGTTGGTGAATTTATTCCAGACAAATTACACCTCACACAGTGGATTATGCTAATGGATAGGTTTGGGGGAGGTTGTTGGGGGAGGGTGTGCCCTTTGCTGGGTCGATTTGCAGTGTTTTTGGTGGTGAGATTCAGGTTGACTGAGGTGTGTATTTTCTTTGTGATGTGAATGGTACTGGCTCTGCCGGCTGTCAGAAACCAGGGTAGGTTTGGTGGCTGCTATAGGGGAAGCAGAAACTGAACAAGCGTGCGTGAATTGTGTGATGGCCAGTAAAGATCTGTGAAGGGATAGCAGGGAACAGACACTGCTGCTAGCAAATCTGCCCCCCCCTCCCCCAGGTCACACTCAGTGACCTCGCCCTTTACCCCCTCCTTAAAAAGTTGGATCAAGTTCCATTTGGCTATCTCCAGCCTCCATCTCCAGAAGAAACCCAAGAGCTATGATTGGAGCAGAGATCGACCCGCAACTCGCTGTGCTAACAAACTCTCCAACCACACACACACACACACACACACACTCACGCATCCCTTCAACATCACACTGACCGCTTTGACTGGCAGCCAACAGAGGCAATAGGGAATGGGGGGGGAGGGGGATTGGGCGATGGAAACCGAATCCAGGCGTTTTTGATTTCCAGCGAGGCGCAGAATAGGGTCTGCACCATTCAGTGCTCTGCTCCAGACTGCCTGGAGCACACAGGGGAAAAGGGAGAAGAAAAGAAAAGGATGAAAGAACGAGCACATTCCACAGACGAGGAGGTCGGATTGAATGACAGCAGAGTACTCGGTCCGCTAGCGACAACTCGATGTCATTAATATCAGGTTCTCTTGCTGAAACCCAGCCTGGGAACAATGGCTTTGGCATCTGTCTGAAGAACACAGGGGAGCAGGGTCGTGTTCCTGGCCTGGACCTGGGATCGCTGGAAGTCCAGTGGAATGTAGCTCGTGTGACACTAGTCTCTCCGGACGCCGGGCTGTCTCTGAGCTTTTCCCATTGAGGAGGTGCGCGGCGAGCATTATCTCTCCATCAGTTTGAGCAGCAAATGTTCTTTCTCTGAGCCAATTGGCTCATAAAGGGGGGGGGGGCGGGCTGGCCTGACTTTTCAGGCCAAGACAGATGTGTCGTGTCCACAGGCCATCTCTCGCATAGATAAATATCAGACATTGCTAAGCCCTGCTAATGTGCCTTATGTTCCAGTGCTCTGAGTGGCGCTAGGCTGGCCTTCTTTGCCCACTTTGCTATAATGGCTCAGCCTTCTTGATAGGGTTTCATAAAATGAACATAACAGTGAGCTCTTCTCTAGAATATTACTGTTTTTTGATATTTCTGGAAGGTCTGGCATGCTGGCATTGTAGCCTACAGTACACCAGTCACTCAATGTGACATTCATGCATATAGCGATGTATGTTGATGTGTTTATAGGTACCCACAAAGTCAGTCATTTGGGGAGGGGGGGGGTCACCCGATCCCTCATGTGTCGCTGTGTCCGTAGAGGAAAACTCGAAGGCCCTGATGATTCAGCAGGCCTCAGTAATGAGCACTTCAGCAACGGGTCCTGAGGGCAAAACCAGCGTGAGAAGGGCAGGGGATTATCTGGGCAGCCTCAGGTTCACGGAGAGGACGCCCTGAACACTAATGAGCTGCAAGACCAGGCCCTGGAGGAGGTGGGGGGAGTGGGGGTGGACATGGGATGGATCTGTGCCTCATTTGTGTGTCTCTCTGAGTTTTAGTGAAGCTAGCTCGAGGACGTGTTTTTCTGAGAATTGACTCTCAGAGCTCTTCCCACCCAGCCAGGAAGTGGACTATCACAGGAAAATTATCTTTGATTTCAGGTCAATTACATGCCTTTCTGAGCCTGTATCTGAGCTGATGGTATCACCGTAGTTTGGAAGTCACAATGTATGGGGGCGACTCTGTGCTTTTGAAGCATTATGGGAAATATGCACTAAAGGAGCAAATAGATACTGTGAAATTTTTGATTTGTCCTCAGGAACACAGCAGGCACTGGACACACCGTTAAAACAGCCTCGTAATAACATTAGGAATGTTAAGCCTCACCAGGATCACTGTCTTCTCCAATGCATGTTCATGGTTTTCGAGGGACCAATCAGCTGAAGTTGCACAAACCTTTTCACAGATCCTGGCACCCTTGCAGAAGACTTCAGTTTCTTCTTGCAGTGTGTACTTTTTCTCACTTTCTCATGTGACAGGCAGACAGAAATTGAGGCCTCTCACTGCTGCCACTCTGCCAGGGTACCAGAGTCCCAAAAGCCTGACGTGCAGGCCGCCCCCAATGAAAGACAGGCTGAGGGCCCTACAGCTCAGTCTCCCGGCCACTTTAGCCAGATCGGGCCCCTTTTTTTCGCCTGATCGTGTTTGCCCACGGCACAGTGAAGAGTCAATTAAAGCGGGCAGCGGCCGTCGCTCGCCGTGGCCTGGTGGTGCTGGTTGTTAGTGGGCCACCTGAAGAGGGCTCTTCATTGTCTAATTACTGTACTCATTTGCTGAACCGGAGACCCGCAGCCAGGGAGATGCACACTGTTTGCATTTTAGAGCTGTCGGTTAAGTGCTCTTGTTTTACCATAGTGATCTGGACTCCTTTTTTTGTTAGAGATAAAGAGTCATTTTGCCCCGCACCCAGAGCCTCCACGCAGCACGCGTGCATGTATTTGCATCGCCATGTGTCATTATCTCAGCATGCAGCTTTCTATCACTTTGTCATTATTGTACTCGCTGCGAAGAAAAAGAGGAAGAAACATCTCAAATCAGGAAATGAGTGTCCCATGGTCCTGTGTCCCGCTGTGCTGTTTGCTTTCTGTCTCTCATTCTCCTGCAGAGTTTATTTTTGTGTGTGTGTCTCCAGCACAGGTGATAGGCAGCATCTACAGCTTATTGGCATGCAGGCGGGTCTCTGACCTCCTCGTTCTCGTCAGCAATACAGACTTAAAGACTTTAACCCATATTACAGTGCCTTTTACCTGTAGTGTGTGTGCATGTTTGCATGTGTGCATGATTGTGTTTGTAGCAGTGTTAGTGAGGCGCTCGTGCGGAAAGCAAAGAGGAATTAGATCATGGATTTGGGGTGCGGCTCTTGGCGCATGATTGATGCCAATACGACGGGCGACGGCCTTGACCACGGAAGGGATCACTCTGAATCGGGTGAAGAATCACTCTGCTGTAAACCATCCAGCTGTGGAGGAACAAGAGTAATCTGGATGGGAGATTTACTTTGGTATTTCCAACTGTGACCCTAAATAGAAGGACTAGAAGATATACTTAGATTTATTTATTCTTGTTTGATCTATGTTATTTAATTATTGTTGAAAATTCAGAAGGAGAAAAGCTAATGACAGATGTACTGTAGGGCCACATTGTTGCAGGGAGGAGCCTTTGGACTGGGCTGACCATATTGTGGTCACAGCTTCTTGCATGTCATTTTCTCCTCATGCCCGCAGCCTTAGCATATCAGCTGTCCCTCCTCATCACAGTGCTGCTGAAGTGCCCCTCTGGCTGAGGCTGAGGACTGGGGGAGATATTCCCCCCCTCGAATGGGTCATCTCTCTCAGGTCTCCGGTTTCTCTCAGCCTGCTCTTTGCACCTCATCATGGACTCTAGCGGTCTGTGCATGCTCCAGCGCCGAGGAGAACACAGGAGGGCAGAGCTGGGCTTTCTATGTTCATGACACGCTCCACTAGAGGCACAGAGACCTCAGGGAGCTGCTGACGATTAATTGAAGGGGTCATGGCGAAATTTAAACCCTCGACTTTTGATGTTGTTACATTTCACTGACCGTGAGGCTTAGGAACCAAGCTGGAAAAGGAAGGGAAAGTATCCTAGTTAATAAACGGTAGGTGTAATGGTGATTTTCTTCAGTAGAATGTAGTCCCTCCTCACTCTCCAACACAAACAGGAATGAGGTCATTTCTGTTGCAGGCTTCTCGTGGAGCCAGAAGCTGCCACTGACCTTGCCAGAGCAAACAGCAGCGTCTCCCACCTCCATGGGATGTTTGTTTTTGCTCCCTCCGTTGTGATATTTGACTCCAAAGGCTTTCCAAGCCAATTAGGAGAACTATGTATTTGTGGTGTATTACAGCTGTATAAAGACGTTATTAACCCAGCTGTGAAGCTTAACAGGTTCGGAGTGGTTTCTTTGTAATTTTTGAGTGTGAATTTTATATATGGTAGTCTGGTAGCTACAGGAGAGCTTCTGGGCGACTGACGCGGGCAGACTTCATTGGCCTACGAGCCTTCAAGTCGAGCCCATTAATTATTCAGCAGTTTCAGAAAGTCACCACTAACTCACGTGGCTGCCCTGTGCCATTTTATTTTTGGGTGCGTTTGGGCTGGAGGTGTGGGAAGGGGTTGCCCTGTTTGTTCTCCCAGCTCGCCATCTGCACTTCAAAGGCCTGTGTGAATGGGATGGGTGCATTGTGTGCCATACAGGTGCGCATCGAGGCTCTAATTGACGAAGCTTTGTAGATGCTATCTCCAGCGAGAGATATGAGCTGCAGGCACAGATCTCACAGGGGTCAGAAAATAAATAAAGTTGGTGACAAAAGGAAGACATGCAGCTGACAGCTCTGAATGGGACTGAAGGGCTTCGTGGGGTGGGGGGGTGGCTTTCTGTGATTCAGGAATGTTTCTACCTCAAGGAATATTCCTGCATTTCTTTAATGCCTGAGCGGATGGTAGGCCAAAGGCCCTTAATTCCTGTATTATTTATCACCAAGTAAACAGACATCAAAACTTATAAAACATACAGGACCGCTTCTCTGTCATTTAGCCTCCAGGAGGACACATATGCATGTGTGTGCACGCGCGTGTGTGTGTGTGTGCAGGTGCAGGTCATGTATATATTACAGTACATTGCAGGAATCAAATGTCCCCCCCCCAATGTGATAAAAAACTGTTATTTTTACCTTCTGGGGACATTTTTTTGGTCTACACAAGGGAAAACCCAATTTTATAAAAAAGAACTGTGACTACAATCAAAAAACTGAAATAGCCAAAAGTCTTTTTTTTTGTTTGGTTACTTATGGTTAAGGTTACAGCTAGGTAGGGGTTAAGATCGTCATGGTTAGGATTATGGTTATACCCATAGAAATGAATGGAGAGTCCCCACAATGATAGGAATATTTGAACTGTCTGTGTGACTGTGTGTATCTAAGCATACGACGGAATGCCAGCAGAATCTGCTCCTCCCATCTGCAGTTAGCTGTAGATTAGCAGCTTCTCCGTGTCTCTCCGAGATGCTGCCCCCATGTCTCTCCCTGCATCCTGGCAGCTCCTACCCGCATGTCCTGTGCCTTGTTTAAGTTTCCTTTCTTACAGTGGGCCTGGCTGAAGAGTACGAGTACCAGAGAGCTTTTGTTCAGTACACTGTTGCCTGTTGCCTGAGATTTGTCTTATCGTGCTTCTGTTGTCATACTTCTGCGGTGCCAGTAAAAAAAAACATGGGACCTGAGCCCAGGCTGTGGTGGGACAAAGGGAACCCATGCTGGTCATGGTGGGGTGGGGAGGGTGTTGTTTAGGCCTCCCCTCACATACCAGTGTGAGTGTTCCCCATGTGGGGGGGCCGTGTCAAGCTGCTGAAATGTCCCGGCAAGTTAATTCTGTCCCTCGTCGCTGTCCTTGGTTTCCTGTTTTGAGAGCTCTTGCATTGATGAAGTGTCCCACTCCACAGTGCTTACTGTACTTACACCCCAACGGCCCCTGCGAGCCCACGGCCCTGCCAAACACTCCCCCCAAACCAAAATAAGAAACTCTTTTTCCCCGTTTAATTTCCTCTCCTTTTCCCTCTTATCCTGCTGGACTCTGTTTTCTAGGTCGTGCTCTGGCCAGCGTTGCCTCCGTGTGCTTTTTTCGTTTTGTTTATCTCACCAGCAGGGTGATCCAGAGACCCCGATTCCACCCTGTATCCTCACACCTGCTCCTCTGATGCGGCTGGTCCAGGCCTTCAGCCCATGGCGTGCCTGTAAATTCAGTTCGTTTATAAACTGTTCATAGTGTTCAGGCATGCATATCTAAGAACCAAGTTGTGCAATACTGTTTCCTGAAAGTTCTTTGTATACTAGGTTTAATTTGTCATACGTTTGTAAGTGTGGAGCACATTTGTGTTGCCATTTGATTGAAGTGTTTTAATAATGTGTTGTGTGTTGACCCTAGAATTGTGTTTTCCCGGTGTCATTCATACGTGTGATTTCAAGACAAAATGTGCGATTTTGTGAAAAAATCATCTGCGATTCTTCCTGGTCATGGATTATGTACTGTGTGACCCTCTGTCGCTGATCAGTCGTGTAATGTGTGACCCCCCGTCGCTGGTGAGTCGTGTAGTGTGTGACCCCCTGTCGCTGATCAGTCGTGTACTGTGTGACCTTCTGTCGCTGATCAGTCGTGTAATGTGTGACCCTCTGTCGCTGATCAGTCGTGTAATGTGTGACCCCCTGTCGCTGGTGAGTCGTGTAGTGTGTGACCCCCTGTCGCTGATCAGTCGTGTACTGTGTGACCTTCTGTCGCTGATCAGTCGTGTAATGTGTGACCCCCTGTCGCTGATCAGTCGTGTAATGTGTGACCCCCTGTCGCTGATCAGTCATGTAGTGTGCAAACCACAGTGATTTCAAGATTTCCGATATGACAACTTGGAAAGTCTTGTATTGTGAACTTAGCCTTAACTATGCATTTGTATGGCTTTATTTTAAACACAGCAGGAGTGGCTCCCACAGCTTCTCCGCTCACTGACCCCCCCATCATGCCGGTCCGGTACCTCTGTTCGACCTCCATGCGAATGTTCTCTGAGGCCAGCACGACTGATTTCTCCCACAGCTGTAAATCTCACGGCTATTTTGGACACCATATGTAATCAACTCTGTGTCACAGCCTTAAATTTCAGCCTCCGGTCGTCCCTGCCTCGCGCCTCCAAGAAAATCCGCCATAAATCTTGCTTTCCGGTGTTTCTGGCCTATGCTAGCAGTCAGCCATATAAAGCGAGTGGCAGACAGCGTCCACTCTCCTGCCTGCAGCTGTAGGCGCCTGGACAGGGCACCGACTCGCTGGCTAATGTGCTGACATTTCATCTGCATGGAGGCACAGAACGTTGTCATTTGGGTAGCGTCTGCACGTGGAGCAGGGTGTCCCCTTCTCAGTGGATGGCATCAGAGCCACTCTATGATAGGCAGGCATGCGGCTCTCATTCTTTCCCAGCCCATCTGGTACATGTGAGAGGGCTAGATAGAAGCCGTCGCCATGAGAACACCCGGCGACACACGCACGTGTGGCACACGCAGATACTTCCCGCATCCTCCCCGACCTTGGCCAAGCTGCCAGCACTCATTTGAGGGCATGAAATTCCTGGGACGACATGTTTTCTCTTTCCAAGCTGCTGTTTTGCATCCCTGTATCATTTTGCATCATACTGGCGTAATTCCAGATTGTATTTTTCAGAAGTTACCGAACCATCTTGTTCATAATGTCTCGATCAACGTAATCGTGCTTCCATCCCATTCATCCTCCAGTGGCCATAACCCAGTCTTAAAATTCATGTTTCAGTCAAATTCAAAACTGGTAGCAGTGAATATCAGAGAAACTGCAGGAGATGAAAAAAAACATTGTGTTTTCCATTTTTCCCCTTCCCAAATTTCTTCATTTTTCCCTACCATAGAAGTGTGTTTTCAGGCAATCATGGTGAAAATGTGTTTCCAAGATTGGCTTCCGTACATTCATGTTTGGCAAGAACTCCTGCCCTTCAAGTGTGGTGCTCAGGCGCGTGCGGACAGAGAGGCTGCACTGTAGCGGCCCTCACCCCGTGTGCTCAGGCGCGTGTGGCCAGAGGGGAGGCGCTGTAGCGGCCCTCACCCCGTGTGCTCGGGCGTTTTCGGGCAGAGGGGCGACGCTGTAGCGGCCCTCACTCCGTGTGCTCAGGCGCGTGCGGGCAGAGGGGAGGCGCTGTAGCAGCCCTCAGCCCGTGTGCTCAGGCGCGTGCGGACAGAGTGGCGGCGCTGTAGCGGCCCTCACTCCTGCACGGAATGCTGCAGCTGTGTTCACATGCCGCTAATGAGACGGATGTGTTTATGGCATCAGTATGCTCCCAGGACAATGAAAGATCATTATTTATTTCTTTATCACCGTTTCTGTTTGTATGAAGCACGCCTAGCCATAAAAATCGGCTTATTATAAAAGCATTTTAAAACCCGTTTCACTGTTATGTTAATGTGACAATAACAACACTTAAGCTTCTGCTGTGATGCGAGATTCGCAGACAGCAACAGAGACGCCGAATTTCTCCTGATGAATTAATAAGCTGTAAATAAGTAAACTCATAACAGATGTCTTGGTGAGGAATACTGGTATGTGGGGGAAGGAGAGAGGGAGGGAGGGAGCGCAGGGTTAAATGTTTCCCAGCAGGGAGGTGGGCTCTTTCGGCTCAGGGGACCGAGGTCCCATTGGTGTGACCGTGTGTCACTCTCCCCGGAATGTTCCAGCGTGGATGTTTCAGGAAAGGGAGGCAGCACAGACAGGCAGACTTATTCACGAGCTACCTGTCTGCCCCCCCCGCCCCCATCTCAGTTCTCTTGTTTTTCCTGTATCCCAAACCTGATAGGTTCAGCGCTTGGGGGGAGACCCTGCTTCTCGGTCCCAAATCGGCGCATGTATGGACATACGTTCCATCCTGTTGTGAGTGGTGTCTGTGCCTTTTGTTTTGGCAGAAATAACAGGGTCTCAGCAGTTGAGCTCTATGGGCAGAACCACCGCTATGGTGACAGGGTGCCAGGCAAAACTGGCCATACCGGCTTAGTCTGTCGCCCAGCTCACGGCAGCCTGGCAGCCCCGTCTCTGTCTGTCTGCCCCCACCACTCCACTTGTCAATGTCCGCATGCCCTGCTGCATGCGCCTGCCCAACCTCAGAGACGCATGGCACGGCATGAAGATCACACACACTGATCCCAGGGTGCCGGGCAGGCTGGCCTGCGTCTGCGCAGCCGGGGGTTTGCTATAATTATCTGCCTGCCAGACAGAAGGCTCGTAGTACAGTGTGGGGGGGCTCACACTGTCTGGAGGTCCTGCTACGGGGGGGTCACTGAACTGAACAAATGCTATTACACCCCCCCCACCTGGGCTGTGGCATATTGCTACGGGTAGGAAAGCAGATAACTTTGTAGTTGGTGTGTGTGTGTGTGTGTGTGTGTGTGTGTGTGTGTGTGTGTGTGTGTGTGTGTGTGTGTGTGTGTTGTAGAGAGACAGAGGGACAGCAATTAGGAAAGACCTCCAGTGAAGTGTGACAAGAAAGGGAAAAATCAGCGGCAGGTGACGGTCCAGCAAACACACATGCAGAAAAAATCTTCCTCACAAAAAGATTTTACTGTCTAGATGCATTAACAAGGCACATTAACACAATACTGATGACTGTGAAGCTGCACAATCTGTAACTCTAATTTACTTAAAATTACTAGTCAATATCCAGGTTTCCGTCTGTGTAATTGCATTTTTAAAAACGGAAACAAAATAAATTCACGCACATTGTGTGATGTCTGTTTTCTGGTGAATTTATTCATTAGAATTCTTTAAAAATAAACCTAGTGAGAGTTTAATATCGGAACGAAGCCTAACAACAGTAACAGCAGAGCATTCATTTATTTTATATTAAATTTCCTATCCTTTTTCTGTAAGGAGGCTGCCCCAGTATTTTCTCTTCTGCATGTCCCCTGTCAACATCAAGAAGCCCACCTGGGATTTGTTGATGTAAATCGCCATGGAATTTATATGGATGGTGATGATTGGTTGTTTTTCATGTTTTATGAAACACATGCGGTGATGGGTAGAAGTAGACTTCATATAAAGTTAAATTTGTAGCACGGACTGCATATGAAACTTCGCACCTAATATCTTTCCATACAGGGTACCCAATTTGCAATTAAGTGCTTTTGCAGAATGTTCTGGAACTCAAGCGATTGGAGGTCACTGCTTCCCAATTCTTTCACAGGCGACAGGTGGATAGTTGTCGAGCATCTGGCTTGTAAACTCATATAGAGTTCTGTTTGATTTCCATTGAATTCCCTTTTATGAGATATGAGTTACGGATTCACATTATCTCAAAAAAGTTCTTACGTGTGCTAAGTCAGTGATACTTAAATATAATGCTTGAGAAGCTGACTTTGGTTGGCTCACAATCTGCTTGAAAACATGATACTCATACTGGGCACTCAGGTACTCAAGGAAGTCTGGCAGTTCCAGAAGTGTTGCTGGCTTGTCGTCGGTGTAGCTTTGCCAGGTCATAGTGTGGGGGGATAATGTTATACCAGGCATCAATAATAAGCCTTAGCAAGTTCCTGTAGGGAGTTTTCCTTAGCCAGGTGCTATAATACATTTCATTGACATGGTCATTGTCAGGAGGAGCATGACACTTTTACTGGGAAATTATTACATCATATAAACTCTGCCGAAGCGAATGCACTTTGTAGTATGTAATATATTACATGAATATTGGCTAAAGAATAATTGTGTACCATTCAAGCTCAGTGAGGCTGTGGATTTATAGACGTTAATCATCTGAAGTTGTCAAAATAATTGTGAACAGTCTGCAGTTTTTTGGACGCATCCCTGAAGATTTGTAGTTAAATTTGTAGTTAAAATCCAGTTATGGGAGAGAGAGCCTCACATTCAAATGTATTTATTTTTGTTGGGGGGGAGGGTCCCCTTCATGCAGAATAATGGGAAAGTGTTTTTTCGGAACAATTAATCAGTGCTTAAATCTGACTTGTTTAATCATTTTTATTTAGGTTATAGATATCTGACTTTAATTTATGTACCCTCTGATGTCTGGATAATTACCTCTCCACCTTTATTAATAATCCTGTTGACAAATCACCTTTCTCTTTAATGCATTTTTATCTCCTCTCTTTCTGCTGACTCAGTTAAATGAATGCAGGCTTTGTGTACGTTGATATCAGACTGACATCATTATTTTACAGCAAGCGGAAAGTGCCACATTTTTGTTTAAGCTGAATTTTCCTTTAAACATTGTATGTACTTTTGCTGCCTTTCCTGAGTCAGTTTCAGAAGACAGGCCGTTACAACATTCAAATGGAAAAGAACTCGGTTTACGTCAAAGAGGTAGAAAAAAGTAGTGTATTGTTAGTTGTTATATTTCACCCTCTTTTCTGGCGATATCATTGTCCCGTTACTCTATCACGAAGGGGATGATTAGGAAGCTTGAAGTGGCAGCTGATTAACGAATTCTGCTGGAAAGTCCCTCTTTGCTCCTTTCTTTCCTGAAATTAAGGAACATCTGTGGCCAGCTGCTCGTGTAACATATGCTTGTTGTATCTCCTTGACATTGAATTTGTCTGAATGTTTTAGACTCTTTCTCAGAAGTCCAGTTCGGAGTAATTGTGTTATTTTCTGTCTTTGTCAGCTTGTCCTTTGCCTTATTTTTCATTCTGGATCGTTCACACTAATCGTCGGTTTCTCTTTGATGAGTCATGTGACATCTGGCCGCCCAGGGAAAAATGGGGATTCAGTCACATGATTTCACATCCCTTTGTGAGCATGGGTCAGCAGAGCCCCTCACAGGCTTTCCAGGGGGTCTCTCGTCACTCTGCAGTTTTTTGCCCTGTCCTGCATGCGGCATCATTTGCAGAACAGTGGGGATTTTGTACCAAGGATTACTGAATACCTATTGAGAGATTCAGCTACTCTCCAATGCCTCTGTTGTCAAAAACTGGCCAAATGATAACTAAAAAGCACCTACTGATATTTCACATTGCAAGGTGCTCAATGTGATGTCAGCATGTTTTGTTTTTTTTGTACCTGGTACATCCTGCTTGCATTTTTGGCTGCGAATTGAGTCATTATAAGTTTCTTGGGATATGTATCTGTAGTGGCAATGGCTTCCAGTTACAGAGGAATATGAAAAAGTGTTACTGACCTATGTCATATAAATTTTGCTTTGCCAGAGTCCAACAGTGATGAATGGGGCATTACAGAGTAATTATCAGTGTACCATCAGGCCATGAGTTTCGGAAACAGGTGACGCAGGCTTTCGTAATTCTATCCAAGGTAATTACTTGCACATGCCCTGGCTCTCAAATGAGTCCAGTGAAATTACCATGAATGTAAAGCAAATTCTGGGAACACATTGGAAAAGTAGTATGCAATCTTACTAGATACAATGTTGATGTCTTTACTGTGAGAACAAGATAGAATTATAAAATAGGGGTGCTAAACAGTGGCACTCGAGTTCAAACAGGCTAGATGAGCCTGGGAGGTGGCGCTGCTGGGGTGTCCTCTGATCCCTGAGGTCGCTGTGCATTGGGCATGTGGAGGTCTTGCGTGATGGTCGGCTCTCTCTCCCTTTCTGTCTGGGTGGATTCCTGCACTTTAAGGTTCTCCCTTCCTTCCAGTCCTACTGTTTATTGACCTTGGAGGTGCCGAGTCTCTCAAACACGTAAAACTCTCACACTGCCCCTAATACACATCACTCTGACCTAGTGAAAAGTTACAAGCATGGCAAAATAAATAAGTGCCGTCAATGAACTCTCTGTAGCTGTGTCCTGGCCTGGTGTTGAGGACCTAATGGAGGGTTCTGCTGCTTTTACCCGAGTTCCTGATTATGGACAGACTCTGGTGGTGTGAGCTCCGCCCAGCACTCAGTCTAATTGGCCCAGGGAATGTCACCCCCACCTGCCTGCAGGTTTACACATAGTTCTGGTGTCCACTGGTGCATGCCGGAGCTATCAGCACCAACTGGAGTGCTCGAGAGAAGAAACTGGGCGACCATCTGCTTTTTTGGGGGGGGTGTGGCCCTGTTTCTGGGTTAAAATGGCCACCAGGGGGGCTACCATCTCCCCATTCTGGTTATCAAGGATCCGCTTAGATGAGTCAGAAGGAACATGGAGCCAAGTCGTTTTTTTCCCCCAAAAAACTTGGGAAAATATTGAATTTTGTTTAAGTCCACATCAGCTGCAGGAGGTGTGACCATGAGTTCCAGCTGGTTTCTTTGAAATTGCGAGGCTTGACCACTGGCCAAAGAAATAGAAGTTTTTAAGGCACCCAATTTATTTTGCTGAGTCCTATTTGTTTTAGGACATGGATTTCCAGCTTCTGTTAAAACTCAGACATTAAAGCCATGTATGTTTTACAGGAAGGCTTATTATACAAGACACCACTGTGAGTCAACCAAACTGTGATGGTCACCAGTTAGATTCCTTAGGCACTGCAAATGTGGTGGTCCTGAAGGTATGACGTCGTTACAGATGGGGTGCTCCTGGAGCTCTGAGATCATTGTCCTGCTCAGTCCATCATTCTGTCCTTATCCTATTCGGTGTGATGCTAATAACCAGTGTCTGCTAATAACTTCTACTCTACTTTCTAGGTCTCCTTTCTCAGCAGAGATACTGCATTTGGATAAGATGCACTGTATTTATATGCGATTCTGGGAAGAGGCCTCTCTATGTCTACCTCTGTTATACACAGGAACACACCTAGGGCATTTTATTATTATTACTCAGACACACGGAAGGTGTTGGGTGAGTTTAGAATCTGTTTGGGGTTTGCCTGCAGGGCCACAGATGAGCCAGAGGGATGGGAAGTGAGCTGGATCAGCTGGAGAGAGCAGTAGGTTGGGGCCAGGAAGCAGCTTCTGAGAGACTATAGTGGTCCAGAGCCTCTGGGTGTTCTCAGTACCAGATCAGTCGGTCTGGCAGCTTTGAAGAATGAAGAGTTAGCTTTCATTTTGTCAGCCCCTTGGGTGAAGAGAGGAGAAAATGAGTGGGAAGGATGAGGCCCAATAAAAAAAACTCCGGTTTTAATGTTTTGTATCCTATAGGTACCTGGATTGTCTCCATAAAGACCTCAGATCTTCTGCACCCATAACCTGATGACAGGTCATAAAAATAATAGCTGTTACTTTTATCCACACTGTGACGTTTAGCCCTCGGAGGAATGGCTGTCCTGTTACCTGCTCCTTACAAGGCTACAGAATACCTTCCATCTGCGTCTCCCAGCTCTTACACACTCTGAGGCAGGAGGGTTCCTGCTTCACACCCACCAGGTTCAGCTCGACAGCACAAAGCTTCACACCCACTTGCAGGCGAGCACCTCAGTCATGGCACCCATAGTGGGGATATGTGTGAGGATGAGCCTGTTCCGGTCCCATCCAGGATTTCTCCTGTCCTGTGCTTCCTGGGATAGGCTCAGGATCACAGTGGCCATGTACTGCATAAGTGTTTATGGAAAATGCATGGATTTTACTCATCAAATTACACAAAGTGCAGCTTCTAAGTGATGAGGTTGTAGTAAAGAGTGATGGCAGTGGTTTTGGGTTCTTGGGCAATGAGCTAAGTGCTGACTGACAGCCTGCTCTGTCTCTACCCCTGCTTTGATCACAGTGTTTGGTGATGAGGTCATTACAATTTGCTCCCCTCACCACATTTTCTGCCTGGCTCTCTCCCATCAACGGACTGTGGAAATCCATGGTCCTGAAAAGGAAGAGGCTGGGAGGAACAGATCACGCAAGAGTGTGTGAGAGCCGTCGATTGGCATCAAACTGTAGCCCGCTCTGATCCCGCCGTTATTTACGACATATTTAGCCTGCCAGAGGACGCGGGTGCCACCCACCGTACCAAGTGCACAGAACTGCTTAGGGTTACCGTGGGCTTTTGGGATTTTACCTGGTGTTTCCTGAATTTGTCAAAAACACAGATTTTTCATTATTTTCACTCAGATTTCACTGAGTGGAAAAGTTCCCCTGTCCAGGGCAGTGGAGCAGTTTCACGTATGTATCGGGCTGCTGCCGCATGCTTTTCCGGGCGATCCATCCTCTCCCGGGTGGGTACTCTAGGCTCTCCTGGTGACTTCTGCAGTGGCTCACCAGAATCCTTTTAATTTCCTCTGAACAAAGCTCATTTGAGCAGCTTGTCGACGGGGCTCTGCATGCAGTGCTGCGTCTTCATTGCCATTATTGTCACGGGAATCTCGTTTTAATTTGACATTTCAGCATCTGTTTCTACTTTCCCCAGGAGCAAAGTAAATAAAAAATAAATAAATAAATAAATAACTTTGGAGAAAAATAATTAATCCTAAATATTAGGCAGTAAGACTGAGTGGCCAGCCTCGTTAAAGGCAGGTTTCTGCTGTGCTGAAAGGGGATGATGTATTCCTGCTTGCCCACTTGATGCTGCCTGGCTTGCTACCGTGCATCCTATTGCGATCCATCACACACCCAGCCGCAGAGGCCCGCAGCGGCTAGCGGGGGTGCTGTGGAGATGCTGTGTGCTCGCTACGTAATGGCTGCCCAGAAGGTGATTCAGCAGGGCGGCTAACGTTGCAGAAAGGCCAGGCCGGGCCTCTCGGGCGTGAGGCGCGGGGGCGAGTCCTTGGGTGCTGCCAAGCTAATGGAGCGCACTCTCCCTGCTATTTTCATCTGGCTCCTTAGCCAACCTTTATTACCAGAGCTTGGGATTTTGCCGGAGAAATGAAAGTTCAGAAGTTTCAAGGGTACGGCAACATCCTTTGTTAGGGTGCCTGTCTTCCTGGGTTAAAAAGCAGGTGCCCTGTCTTCTTCTGGCCTGACTGATCATCTTCGTCTCCATCACCATGTGGGGTGAAATTATAGCCACAACCGAGGCTATGAGTATGGCGCCCAGATAAAGCACTTTTCTGGGCCTTGTCTGCACTCCGGACCACCGTCAGGCAGGGACCAGGGCCCAGATCCTGTCTGTTGGCTGGGGTCCAGAGAGGCCTGTCTGCTTGCTTTGCCTGTTTCATTGCAGAGCTCTCTCTAGCCAAGTGAAGTCACCATTCTCTTCCAGAGGAGAGGTACAGATGTTGGGGCCTGACTCACGGTTGGCAGCTGTGGTCCGTGCTGCAGACAGCATGCTCTGAAAGTGGTTGCCAGGCTTCACTGTGTAGATTTGTAGCAGACATGGCAGAGACCCTGTTCCTGGCAGTAAAGCAGGGGGAGGGAGTTATGGAAGCAGAAGGGGGTCTCACACAGAGTGCCACTGTCCCTGAGACTGTCACCAGGGGGTGCGTCCCCCAGGTCACACTGCCACAGGTTGAACAGTCGTGTGATCAAACACACAGCTCCCGGGCGCACACAAATACAGGCACACAGACGGAAAATCACACAGTGACTCGAGTCTCTGTGCCTGTTTCATGCCATAAACGCGGAACGAATTCAAGGAGAGGACCATCAAATTCAAGTGCCCAGGTACCATGAGAAACACATACAAACACACACATTTTCAAGGAATAAATTTCTCCTTTTCCTGTACCAGGAAAAAATACTGGTTTTATATCAGCTCATTTAGCACGCATGTGTTCTGGGCGAGTCGGGCCTTCATGCAGTAGTATATCCATTTCTTTCTTCTTCCCGGCAGCCGCCCAGCAGAGTGCTCACATCTGCACTGGTCTGCCTGGAAGGCTTCATGAACACTGGGCAGGAAGGGGGGGGGTCCCATAATGAAATATGCTGCTGTGTACTGAACATCCGCATCAGTACGCATGCAGGCCTTCCCCGTGTGCTTCGGAAGACGGGCACAATCGCAGCCTCCGGAGTTTAATTAATCTTTCAGCCTGTCCTTAATTTACTTCCCCGTGTGGGCGTGTATGACAGTATACGGCTGGCGCTGTTGTTGGAGAGAGAAGGAGCCAGCAGCCGTATGTGGTCAGTGTCACCGCTCTCCTGGTCACCCTGCCGCAATGTCCCAGCAAAGGGCATCTCAGGCCTGTGATGGTCAATTAAGCACTTAAAGGGCTTAGGCAGGAATTTATGGGCTGCTGGAGGTTTGGGTTTCACAGTTTGCTCTTGGCTTTGATCTCAGGCGGCAGTTTATCGTCATGATGGAGGGGGGGGGGTATTCATCTCTGACATCCACACGCACGTAGACTCGCACGGAACAGACTGATATGTGAGGAGCAGAGATGGGCCACCGCCCTCGGTGGCGACTCTCTAACGGCCGCATTCACCCCACATCTTCCATCAGTGCTCTCATTTACCTGAGAACAGGTGGAGTGCCGTCTATGCGCCCCGGGCCTGCACGGTGGGGGGAGTTGTCAGTGCTTTATTTTATTAGCGCACCTGTCAGGTGTGTGCAGAAGTAATCCCCTCTGTTAGTGAGAAGAAACCTTCTCTGTGGGGCTCAGACAGAGGCAAATTGTAGGAGTAGGTGAGCGCAGGAATTGCAGGGTCCTGCCGGAGTCCCCCCCCCCCCTCCACGTGGCAGGTCCGCCTGGCGGGCTGAATGACGATTCAGTCCGCCACCTGTCCCTGTGTTCACTGCGTTTTCTGGGTGCCCGTTGGGTAAGATGCATGTGCAATGTTTGGTGGTCAGTTAATTGGTGACACGGACGGCCGAATGGGCCCGCTGGGGTAGGCGATCGAGTGTCCCGGCACAGATGGCGGGGGCCATCCCGTTTGGTGATTTTTTTTTGGCATGACTGCACACCTCCCTTTGACGATGGCCATCTTTAAAGGTAGATCAATCGCACGGCACCTTGTCCCCATTTCGGCTGTCTGCACTCTGATGGTCTTCCTTATGACACCTACCACCCCCCCCCCCCCAAAAAAAAGTGAGAAATCCCTGTTTTTCATGTTTTTCCTTCCGTTTCCCAACTCTCCTTAACTCTCTGAACAGCAATAACGCACGACCCCCCGCCACACTGAATTCTGCTGTAGTGTCTGCAGGGCTGGGGGGGCGACACCAGGGAGCTCTTGTTCTTTTCTTATTTTCTCCCCCCAGGCCACACTGATACAGACACCCGGGATCCATCCATGTCACTGTCAGTGGAATGCTGTTTGTTTTACTGCCCCACCCCCCCACCCCCAACACATGCACACACGCAGGTTTCATGTTTTATGCCGCAGGGCTGATAGCTTTGAGCGGCCGTAAATCCCCCTTATGATGTGCGTGAGTGTGTGTGTGTGTGTCTCTCTCTCTCTTACTCTCTCTCTCTCTCTCTCTCTCTCATGGCCGCTATGCACAGGCACTCAGTCCTGATATTTTCTCATAATGGTCTTTTAGAGATGTAATCCTCTGTAATGCGTGTGTAGGACAGACAAAGAACGCCAGCCATTATCGATCTGCTCAGCACAGCGAGGTGATTGTTCAGTCTGACCTTAGCAGACGCCACTGGCACGGTTGCCTCGATTTTTCGGGTCTCCATCAGTTAATTATGTGGCGGGAAATATAAACTGCCTTTGGCCTGGAAGGTTTAAAATGAGCACTGTTAAGTTATCATGGTGTCCATTTCCATCCAGCCAGGGTGGCACAATGGAAAATAGCAGAATGAGGGGTTTGATGAGCCCGTGGTCGAGGGGAACAGCAGAGAGGGCCCCTGTGCCCTACAAAGGCGGCAGACAGGAACAGCGCTAACACTCAGACTGAAAAATGTTTTTTTTTTTTTTGTCCATCCACCCATATGTGTAGTAGGTAGGTAAATGATTCTGTTTTCTTCCAAACTGAGCATAATTGAGCTTGAGATTTTTTGTCACAAGATAAACCAGAGCCTCCGAGACCTGATCTGGGTCATAACTCAGTTCTGATACAATCTGAGTTTTGCCGTCGTATGGCAGCTCTGTGTTGAGGCCGCACGGGACGTGTGAGCGTGCTTTCTCACATGACTCTTTGTTAGCAGCGTCTCTCACCTCATGGTCGTTTCCTGACCACATATGTCCCGGGGGGGCATGCAGCCATGTTCTAGTGTGAATAATGGCCGGCCTTGTTGTCTGTGACTTTGACCCCCCCTCCAGACCAGCCACCTCTCCAGGCTTAGTCCCGGGGGCCAGATTGATGGTACAGTGTCTGGTTTGGCTCTCGCAGTGCGCCCCCTACCCCCCGCTGTCTGCGCCGGGGGGGGGGGGGGGGGCCGGGGGGCGGGGGGGGGGGGGGGGGGGGGGGGGGGGGGGGGGGGGGGGGGGGGGGGGGG
>JAODLD010000042.1:15962227-15986867 GCA_026781065.1 Mormyrops boulengeri | reverse complement strand
ATTTATTTGCTTTTTGTTTCTTGTAATACCATCCGCTTCGCCGCCCTTGGGTGCTTTTGTTTTGTTTTGGTTTGTTTTTTTTTTTTATTTGGGGGGGGGGGGGGGGGGGGGGGGCCTGGGTCATAGTGTCCCTAGCTGTCAGAGCAGCTTTATTTAGTGTGGGGGCTTACAAGGAAATTAACAAAAAAAAACCTCCTGCCTCCAGAGCTGATATTCCCTTTGCACAGCACCTTGAAGCCCTTGCCAGGGAGGGGACACCGGGGTGTCGAGCCCTCTGGAGGATCTCTGACAGGCGGTGACCAAAACAGTACCGTACACACGAGAAATGAGGACAATGCATTCCCACACACTGGAAATCTGTGCTTTCAACACGGGAAAATCAGTCTAGGAGAATTACAGGCTCATTTGAGGACCGGGCACACAGTATCAAGGATGTCACACGCGGGACTGTTCCGGAATTTTCCGCTGGAAGCTTCCTTTGTGTGTCCGAGTGCTGTTGCTGGCTTTGTTTGCCTTGGAGACTCCGTGGATAGGGGTGTTGATGTAAGGAGAGGCCAGCCTGTCGTCGGGTTTGGGCTCTGCTGTATCTGCCGCTGCTCTTTTGCACAGGGGCCCTTGTGTTGCTTTTGGCACCGATGCCAGCAGAGGACGGAGTGGCAGGGAGACCAACAGGGTGCTGAGGAAACGTCCTCCCTCATCCGCAGGCCCATTAGCGGCTGTGGTGGAGGGCGCCGATGTGCCATGAGCCTTAAAACGCCATCAGGGCCGACACGGAGCATAGACGTTTCTCTGATAGGGGCCAGCCAGAGAGCAGCCTCGCAATTAGCGCTTAGGGAACATGTACACTTCATGACGCAAAGCGGTAACAAAACCACAGGTCTCCTGATAAAGGCATTCCTGACAGCAGCTCTGTGAGACAAATGCAGGGCCCAGCATTTTCTCTATAGACTTAAAGCTCCCTGGAAGGAACAGCTGAGGTTGAATCCCTGTTATTGTGCGTCTGATACTGACTGGCAGGGTATAAATGTAACTGTGTGGGAATGGGCTGGGCCTGGCTGCTCTAAGCACCAGCAGTTTCCCATCAAACACACTCGCTTCTCACCCTCCTCTCCCTCACCGCATACCCCACCCCCTTAGATCCGAGGCGGGAAGCTGATGATCACAAACGCACGGAAGAACGATGCCGGGAAGTACGTGTGCGTGGGAACCAACATGGTGGGCGAGCGGGAGAGCGAGATCGCCGAGCTCACCGTGCTGGGTGAGTCCTGCCCTCCAGAGCCCCCAGGGGCGGTGTAGGCCAGATGGACAGCCATAAACAAACATGCTACATTATAATCTCTTATGCAGCCATGAGTGTCCATGGCTTTCAGCAGTTCCGGCATCTCCCATCGCAGGGCTCCCCTGTCCTGCTTCTCAGTGTCCTGCAGAATTCATGATCTGTATATTTATTTAGCACCCAGCTGAAACCCAAACAGAACTGACTACCATGAATAGCAGGACAAATAATGACTTCAGTGAAGCATCTCCTCCATATTTGAAGACCAGGGTTGGCTTTCACCGTGGAGCTGTCCTGATCTTCTGCCCCCACTCCACTCCTTCCGTATATGTGTGACCTGGGGGGTGACTGGAGTATCTCACCACACCAACTGTACCTGTTCTGCTGCCATTGATCATCCTGGTGGGGATGCTGTCCGTCTCCAGAGCGGCCCAGCTTTGCGAAGAGGCCCAGCAGCCAGGTGGTGCTGGTGGAAGAGAGCGTGGAGTTTAGGTGTGAGGCTCGCGGGGACCCCGTTCCCACAGTGCGCTGGAGGAAGGAGGACGGGGACTTGCCCAAGGGGAGGTACGGCTCACCCCCACATCATGCTCCATCCCAACCACAGACGCTTTTATCCAAAGCGATGTACATCTTTGGGGAAAGCAAGGTCTGCCAGCCCGTGGAGTAATCGGGGTGAAGGGCCTTGCTCAGGGACCCAATGGTAAAACCAATCACAGACACACACTGCCCCCCATTAAGCACATGCAAGGTGATAGTGGAAGCTCCTGGCAACGCTGGGATTCGAACCCAAAAGACCCACCCAAGTCACAGTGCCCTATCCTGCCCTAGAGGGTCAGCTTACTTTTCATGCAGTTAAAAAGCTATAAACTCAGTATTAAAATCCTTTTCACTTTATTTAGGTCTAGCAAACAGTCAATCTCTTCCTAATGGGTACTGTGAGGTTCATTCCTAGAGCCTCCTCTTGTCATATCTGCGTCGATCATGCAGCGTATTTCCAACCCGCAGGTATGAAATCCGCGAGGACCACACCCTGAAGGTGCGCCGTGTGAGCACGGCCGACGTTGGCTCCTACACCTGCGTTGCAGAGAACATGGTGGGCAAGGCGGAAGCTTCCGCTACCCTCACCGTCCACGGTAAGACCTTCCGCCCGCATCTGTAGAAGTACTCTCACCGCTGGGGGGCGCTCATTACGCTGCACAGACACAGTACTCTGTGCTTACTCCTGTTTAGTTTCACACTCACTTCTACTCTACTCACCTGTACTCACACCTGCTGCCACCCTGACTGACCTGTACTCGATGCATGTCTATCTGTATATCTGTACTTACCTACATGTTAATCATGTCTGCTCACCTTAACTGACCCAAAGGTACACTCCCATGTGTCTGCAGACACTTGAGTTGCTGACCACTACTAAATGTTTTCAGAAGGCTTCCCTTTTATGCAGAATATGCCTTCAGGGCTGAAGCAATGACAGTTCTATAGCGTGGAGAGACACCTGAGAAAGTACGTTTAAGCATCAAGGTTTTATGGGAAAGCAACAGGAGGCAGACAAACCCTCTGTGGTTATTTGTAAGTGATACTGTACAAGAGTCTGCTGCCTTTTGCAGGTGTTGGAGGAACCTGCGGTACCTGAAACAGAGGCTGGGGTGTTTGGCTTTAACAGGCCACTGCTGTTAAACTCATGAGTCTGTTGCTTCTGTTTAGGACAGTCATCACCGATTATGTCAATAATTGAGTAATCTACTGATTAATTTGATGATTATTCGTTTGAGTGTTTTGCAGTTGGCTCAAGTCAGGAACCAAGCAAGCATTGCAGGGTGTACACTCACTCACACATACAGTCAATTTAGGCACTAAATGCTTTTGGACAGTGGAGGGAAACCAGACGATCTGCTGAAAAGCTACACACATGCAGGGAGACTATGCAAACTGCACACACACACAGCATCGGTGTGCAGCAACAGCTGTGCTCACTGAGCCGCTGCGCTGCCCTCAATACTAACCTGAACGATGTGCAATGTTAATATTGACATCACATGTTTTCCACATGCAGTTGGCACATCAGTTTTAGTCAGCTGGGTTGAGACCATCAATAAGTTGGCCTCAAAACGGTTTTACTCTGTCATATGACATAAACCTTAGCAAACTTTCCAATTTTACTGAATGTTCCTTTTGAAGATCATCTAATATATGTTAAAAATAAGTCTAAATTTTACCACTGCTGCTTTTGCACAAGCTCTTCATACACTCTCCAAGTCATAATTTTTCTCATCCTTGCTGTTGTACTCACACATAGGTAGTGTGGCGCGTTTATAAGAAAGAAAGATGAGCGAAGAGCAGAAAAGTGAATGAGAACTGGTCATGAAAAGGCATTTGTATTCCTTTGTATGGGAATATTTTGTATTCCATTGAGACAACGATGAGCAAAAGCAAGTGATTTGTCAGCACTCCTTTATGTCTGTTGGTGCAACTCACAGCAACACCACCGACTTATTTGGCACTGCAAATACATTTCACTGCATGTCATACTATGTATGATTGTGTATGTGACCAATAAAATTTGAATTTGATTTGACAGAGTCTCTTGGTGGATAATCAGTTCTAAGTTCTATTTGGCTGTGTAGTTAATTTTAAATTCCCAAATATCGGAAATATCATGATTTTCTTGTATTCACTTCCCATCCGTCTACATCCCCTGAGATCAGACTAACCCTGAATAGGCATTTAGGCGTGAACCTTTGCCAATGACATTCAGCTTTACTCAGAACAAATAATTGGTTTGCAGAAAAAATGTGATTATTATGAACCATATGTAAGATGGTGTGGCTCAGTGATGGGCTAACTTTTGTTTTATTAGCAATTATCACAGAAAGTAAATTAAACAAAATAAGTTAAATTGATGACTAGGCTAGGCTACTCCAGGTGGCTAAATGGGACCTATCTAGGACTAACTTCATATTATTGGGTGAGTCTGTCAAACCTAAATGTTGTCTTTTAAAATGCATTTGCATTGCAGTTGTGCTGTGCAGCTTCACAACACTGACAGACGACTGCATTCTCATTCGCCTTTAATGTGAAGTGATTCCACACAACTTAGGCTCTCGCTCTTTATTTTCACTTTATTTTCACTTGTCTTCCTTGCACCATATTTCTGAGTGATTGAGAAAGCAAATTGTAATAAATCCTTTTTAAATAATCGAGTTTAGCCGAGTCATTTTGACAGCTCTACTCTATTCTTCACCTGCGGGCCTTGCCGTTGAGTCCTTTACATGTATTAATGAAGGAAATCAACAAATGGCAAAGAATTCTTCTCTTCCACATCATGCTGCAAGGCTGGCGGGTCGATAGCATAATGTAATAACAATGATTTCTGTGAGGTGATGTGTGCTGTTATTAAGGTGCATTTAGACAGAAGCAGTCATTGCAGTCCTTTCATTCGAGTCTATGGCTGTGTTTATCTGGGTTCATGTCTTATTGAGCATTTTGAAGCATATACTATAATGATATATTAGAGAAGAGAATGGCAGCTTCTTGCTTGTAAATAGACCATTAGCTATTTAAGCCAGACCAGCTGCTCCATGTTCTCTCAGAGAATGAGCGTCCACCTGGATCACTGTTTTTACCCCCATACTCTCTGGGGGGAGACAGGGGGCCATTTAGCGCTGTGGTAATTAGAGGATGGGACAAAGGAATAGGGACATATAGAGGCAGTACATTTGGGCTGGGGGGGCATGTTGACAGGCCATAATTCCCTTGTAGAGTGCAACTTGACAGATATTATGCTTCGGGGGCGTTGCTGTTTGTGAAGAGGTCAGTCATGAGAGTGGTGCTAGGACGAGTGCTCAAAGAGTGCGTTTGGACCGAGTCCGACACGATACTCCTCCCCCCGCATTAAAGCTTTCACACACTTATCCCTGCTTTTCTGTCATCTGCTATATGCAATTATATCTTCATCCCCTCCGTCAAGCGGTGTTTTTAAAACATCACTCTGCTCTTCCTCAGCTGGCGTCAGTGCCTCCATCGTGTGCCAGTGTCTCACAGCAGCTCTCCAAAGACGGGGCAGGTCAGCTTTAAAGGTTATTAGCTACCTTATTTTCAACAGGAAGACACAAAACTGTCCCGTTTTTCCTCTGGATAACTATAAACTGCACAAACAGGAAGTTTCTGAGGGCACCATTAAGTGATAGCTGATCTTCTGTGGAGAGCGTCATTACATGGGCTGACTGGGGGGCTGTGGGAGGGTCTGTCACCCACCCACCCCCCTGGGCCCGGGGCCCCAGCCTGCGCACTGGCACACTCATGGGGACGGCCGCGTAATTAGAGACACGCCGGCCGTATCCTGCACCAGGAAGTGACATGTGACTAATTACAGACTCCAGCTCCCAAACTGGGGGCAAACAAAGCAAGAGCAAGGGGGCAATCGCAGCTTTAAATGGAGGTGGGAAGGCAGATGAAGCCTTTGAGGGACAGAAAATGGGGCTATCTGTCCATCCGGAATCAGCTCTGTATCACTCCTTCTCTTTTTCTTTGCTCCCCATTTTTGTCTCTCTCTCTCTCACTTTCTTTCTCTCTCTCTTTCTCACCCACTCATCCCTGACTGTCTGCTTTTGTCGCCCTGCTATTGTTTTGCAGTAAGTAAACCCCTCTGCAGTGATCAGTGAGAAATGACTAGATCAGACACACACGCACACAGCATCCACTCATTCCCACACTGCTTCCTGAAGTTAGAACGGCCACATACGACCATGTGACCGGTGTCATGTCCTCTGGAATTGTGCATCATGGCCGGAAGGGAGACTATGGATTTTGTGGCTGCGTAGCGGTAGTGTACTCATTGTTTAAAAATGCATTATTTATGACTAGGGAAACCTCTGTACCTCAAACACACACACCCTGTGCGCTTCCTGATGTGGACTGAAATAGCTTTTGCTTATTATGAAGCTGTGTTTGGCCCTCATGGCTATTTAGATGAGTTAGGGATGCCCCGGCTGGCATGTTTCTCTCTGGAATGTTTTTTTCTGGGAGGTTAAGCTATGCTGTCGGGCCTTCGCGTCTGTTACTGATCAGCACCAGAGCCCGCATTGGCCCACCTGTTCAGTCCACAATGTGCCTTTTAGCAGCAGAGATGGAGCGTGATTGGCTGGCAGCCGGCCAGCTTACTGGGGGCTTGGCGTGTGTGAAAGCGGACAGGGCTGTTAGCGGGCCGGCTTTGGACTGCAGTGAGGCTGGCTTTATAGGCATCGGCACTCTGAATGGACCGTTTGTTTCATACGAGTGGCATGTGCACTTAACTTATTGCCTGCTGCATTCTGGGCATTTTAGGGAAGTTCTATGATTCTATAGTTGTATCTTGCATTTTCCCCCTTGTGTTCATACGCGACACATGCTCAGACTGCAAGGAACCTGTCATCAACTTAGCCGACCGTTAAGTCTGAACCACTTATTGGAATTTTATCCCAGTTTCATTTTTCCAAGAAAAATTTTGCAGGGGTTTTGAAAGCTAAGTATATGTATGATGTTACAAAGTTAGCCTGAAAGTTTTTTGGACAGTAGCAACTGGAACCTGTAATTTCGCAGAAATATATTAAATGGTTATATGACTTTTTTTTAGTCTGTTGGAGATGTTTTTTCCCAAGGTTATAAATATATGCAATATCAACATGATGAATGGCTAATTTTGAAAATGAAGGTGTGCATTTGTAGAGGCTGGGGCTGTTTCTACTGTTTTTTCTATCGGTCGTTTTTGTGTGTTTTAAGGCGCCAAGGAAAACCATTGCATATGATTTTACATGCTTCTATTCTCATCTTTTAGCAATTTAAAATCAGCTTCATTCTGAACCAGAAAACACCTTTCCCTTGCTTCTTGCAGCTGGATCTCTGTGAGACCACACTGTCACAAATGTAAATAACGGTTTGTAGACTGGAGCATCAAACACACTCGCTTTACCATCAGCCCATCTCTTGTATCAGCTACACATTCGTCATTCCACATCCCTGAGATGGGACTAACCCTGGATACAAGGGATGGGGGAGAAAACTGCCCCCTGCTGGCTCGCAATAGCACAGGCGGAGGCTCGTAAATGCACCCTGCCAAGCAGGGTTGGTGGTTTAACACGTCTTTAAACACTACATAGTGTGTATTTAAGCAGCACACATTCCCAACAGCCTGGCCTCTGTGAACAAATCCTCCAGTTTCACCCTCTACAACCCCAGCTCATGCCCAGATCCCTCTCTTCTGCAAATCACATCATCCAGCAATCTTAGTGTGTGTTAAATCTTGTTTGTGCGTTAAATCCTTTTCAACACATTGCAGAATGTGCTTTGCGAAATATCATTCCAGTCGCTTAATCGGACTGTCAAAAATGTGTAAGGAGGTCAGGCTTTTGTGTCATAGGAGGTTTGGGCTTCCACATATCTGAGGAGGTTATATTTATAGGCATCTTAGGTGGTTGGGCTTCCACTTATGGTGCGAAGTTAGCCTTTCACATTTTAGGAGGTTAGGCTTCCCGGTATCTTTCAAGGTTAGGCTTCCAGGTATCTTAGGAGGTTAGGCTTCCAGGTATCTTACTAAGTTAGGCTTCCACTTATCTTAGGAGGTTAGACTCCCAGATATATTACTAGGTTAGGCTTCCAGGTATCTTAGGAGGTTAGACTCCCAGATATTTTACTAGGTTAGGCTTCCACTTATCTTAGGAGGTTACACTTCCACATATCTTTGGAAAATGGGCTTCCATGTATCTTCAGAGTTTAGACTTCCACATCCTGAGCCTGGTTCAAGGTGAGACCTTGGTCTCACCTTGAACCAGCTCTCAGATGGAGTTTACATAGCTTTATCTGGATTTCCTGCGCATGGAGACTGGTCAGTCACACAAATACCTTGTTTTGACGGATAATGCTAAGGAAACCAAGTTCCTCTGAGCTGCTAATTCTGTTGTTAGAGAGCATGTTTACGAAAGGAAGCAGCGTGTGCCACAGGGAGACTGCAGTGAGGCCCACTGTCTGTCTGAAATGGAAGCAGGGGGCGGCCAGGCTGTGCCACACAGAGAGGGGGTGGGCATAGCCTGTGAGCTAGTGCCACTTTCCCACCATTGATCTAAGCAGGGGGGCACGGCTTATAATAATAATTGATACTTTATTGACCCCCATGGGGAAATTCTCTTTACATCTCCCCCAACTTGCTCTTTGTACAGTAAGCTGGCCACAAAAGAGAGCCACCTGTTGTGGCACCCAGGGAGCTGGGGGCTAAGGGCCTTGCTCAAGGATCCACAGACATACCAATGCTGGGTTCGAACTGGAAACCTTCTGATCGCAGGCACACAAGCTTAGCCCACTGAGCCACACGCTGCCCCGATGAGCAGCACTGCAGCCCAGTGTGTGTTGAGACCACTTACTCTGGCTCCCACAGAGATAATGTAATTTAAAATTATGTAACACTATAAATATACTGAAATTATATAGTGCTGCTATTCCTGTTGATTTTCCTTTATACTCATTGTGACTATAACAGGTGACATTTTTACACAGGGGGTATGAACTGCACTGTACTGACTTGTTAAGCCATATGGAGGTGCTTCATTCAAGGGTACAACAGCAGTGGCCTACTTAGAGCCAGAAAAAAAATTACTTCCGTTTAATCGCCTCTGCTGTTGTGCCACTGGTGTTGCTTTTAATTGTGGCTGAATAGACAAACTTACAGTCTGCTGAATTGAACAGACAGCAATATGCCATTGAGTCACAGTATGGCCTCTGCACCCTCATCTTCTTGAGATTTCTAAAGCTTCCAAGGGGCATTCAGGGTGATGGCACAGTCTCGCATGGCACCACTTTGTATGAGAACACGAGCCAAGGTGGCAGTTTCACCAGGTCCCAACCAAAGTAGATGGTACAACCTTCTCATGGGTTTAGGGGGGTTGCGGGTCGTACTACAGCTATGACGGAGGGTGGTTTCTCTTCTGGTTCTCTGATACAGACCAGGCTGCATTTGACAGATATATTACATATGCAGATGCTTAACGCTGCATGTGTGCATCAAGTTCTTTTTTTTTTTTTTCCTTGTGCATGAGGTTGATGGTTTGTCAGGTACCCGTAAGGCACATCTGGCTCGTGTTCGCGTGCTGGGGGGGTTCACACTGACAGCCGGCTAGCGTTTATGTTTCCGTGTAAGTTGTTGAGGCAGACAGATTAGATGAAGTGAGCGATCACAGGCTGAGATTTATGAGGAGGAGTGACAGGTAACCGCTCATCTGGGTTTTTTTTAACAAGCACGCTGATGAAAACCCTGAAGAGCGTGTCAGTGCATCCTAGTTACTGAGCCTCATCCATCTGTGAGGAGCTAGACCCCCTCACTCCTCAGAGGGAGCCCCCTGGGGTATCATGGTCCTGAAAGCAACCCTTTACCTCTGGTGGTGTTTGTCCAGAAAAAACATCTCATCATAGAAGACTCACACTTTAAGGAACCATTAATCTTGGCTAACAGCCCTTCCCTTTCTGAAGTATAGTACAGAAACTGCTGTTATCGCCCCCTGTTGAACAAGGTTGGAAGTAGGTCTTAGGGGACCCTGTCTGTGAGTAAAAAATATAGTTCACAAGGCTCATTGAGGTGCATGCTGGGAGTGAGCGTGAGGAGCATGCTGGGAGTGAGCATGAGGTGCATGCTGGGAGCTTGAGTCCCTGCTCTGTTCCAGGATGTATCTAACATCGACAGTGTCTGTCTCAGTCACATGACTACTAAAAAAAAGTCACATGACTACTCCGCTGTGCCTGCAGGTTTAGGCCAAAGGTCTTCAGATTCACCTCCCATTTCCATCTACTCATGACGCCTCGCATCACTGTCTCACATGATACGGTGACTGTGTAGTTCTCCGTTTTCTTTCATGTCTGTTTTGCACCATGCTGTTCACTATTTATTTATTCATGTTCCCTTTGTGTTTGTTCTGTTTTTTGTTTTGTTTTTATCTTGTAGTTGTTTCTGGTAAGTTGAAATGTCTCCCGCCACCTTGTCACCGCACTGACAGCGGCAGGAAGCTGTCAGAAACCTCTCCATCTTCCCTCCATCCCACTCACCCACCCGTCAGCTGCCATGTTTCCGTTTCCAGCAGCAACGGTGCCTAAAGGACATTCATGGGTAAAAAAAAAAAAAAAAGCGAGAGAGAGAAAAAACTCTAACCCCAAGGTAAAGCTGAATAATTAAGTTCTATTGTTCCAGTATTGTTGATTAATGATGTTCTCTTATGTTGATTTATTTATTGAATATTCCTGTGTCCTATGCCTGGCTCATGCGTCCAATTTAACTGTTACACTGCAGATTACCTTACACATGGATTAGATTCTGAAGATATATATTCTGCTGTCATATTTTGGGTCGTGCCTCCTGTCCTCCTGAAATGATTCCCTCCCACCTCCCGTTACAACAGTTGATTGTGTTAGAGCTTACCTTGCATTAATATTCATAGCAGTGATACCACAGGTTTAAGCTGACACCAGACGAGGGCGTTGGCATGCCGCCCACATCCACCCCTCCCTTCTCATTTGCATAGAAAGTCTATTGGTCCACGCCCCTCTATATGCAAATGAAGATACATTTTTCCAGTTCATCACATTTGCCATTATATCCTGGCTTTTGCTGTAATGGCCTGCTCACATGGCAGGAGTCTTAGAGACCTTTAGTAGACTAGGCCTTCTTCATGGGCCTCACGTGTTTTGCATATGCCGCCCAATTCAATAGTTCTTTCCTTGGTCTGATATTAATTTCTGTTAGCTGTTAATCATCATCATGAATATTTATGGTGTCGTGTTCGCTTCACCGTGCCTGACGCTTCTGCCTTTTCCGCAGTTCCCCCGCTGTTCGCAGTCCGGCCCCGGAACCAGGTGGTGCCAGTGGGTCGTACCGTCACCTTCCAGTGCGAGGCTACTGGGAACCCACAGCCAGCTATATTTTGGCAGAGGGAGGGCAGTCAGGTAAGTCCTGGGGGGGCATGGAGTGTTATCCCATGTACAGACTGTCTGAGGGTCTGGGGCAGACCTAGGCCATAGCCGGCCTGCAGTCTATTTCCTGTGGTCTATATCCTGTGGTCTATATCTGGCCCTTGGTCTATATCTTGCCTGCTGAGCTGTTTATACTGTAGTTTGGGACAATGTTACTCCAACCACATGAAATAAACCTGTTTCTCCATAAAAAGTTTTTTCTATATAAACTCTGTATATAAATTCATGCCAAACTTTTCTACACCCCCCCTCCCCCAGAACCTGCTGTTTTCCTCCCAGCCCCCCCAGCCCTCCAGCCGGGTTTCCGTCTCTCAGACAGGAGATCTGACCATCACAGACGTCCAGCGCTCCGACGGCGGGTTCTACAGCTGCCAGGCCCTCAACATCGCCGGCAGTGTGATCACCAAGGCCCTGCTGGAGGTCACCGATGGTGAGAGAGGCACGGCATGGTGCTGCCGGGGCTGCGGAGGGGGGACGAGTCATCCGGCCCTGCTCACTCACTTACTGTCTGGGTTACCCTCTACCTCACAAGGAGATCTATATTCATATTTTACTTTCAGCCTTTACTTCAGTTTAATTTGAGCTACTGTTTGGTCTCGGGATGTGAGTCTGCCTACAATAGCTGCTTTGTTTTTGCAGTTTATGATGAAAGTTTAATTGAGTCCGTGTGTTTCAGTGTTCATTCCCATTAATAAAAATAAGCCCGGTGTTTTGAGATCCGATACCCAGGCGCATCTGCGTGCCTGACGGCTGCTCCATCCCATTCCAACCACAAGGTCAGCGCCACCTGTCTGTCACCATCCTGTATAAGCAGCAACAGCTGCAAATGGCCACAAATGGCAGACAGTAACGTAGCCAGAAAATCATTTTGGGTGGGCAGGACAGCTGTAAGAGTGCTATGAAAAACCATTCTGACTATTATGAAATTATTAGCTGCACTAATTTATTGTAATGATAATAATAAGGTTGGAAGTGAAGGTGATCAATCATGTAACCAGCTAGACCACACCCACCTTGTCCAGTATCTGAGACCCCTGGGGGGGGCTCACACACAGCTGTCTGCCTTTTTCTTTGTTTCTGCAAACAGCTGGATTGGCGGTTGGGGGGTGGGCGGTGTTAATGGCATGCCCCGCCTGTCATGAGCTGCTTTTCATTCTGTGTTTTTCCTCGTTTCTGCTCGGTCGGCAGCGAGGGGGGGCACGTGTCCAAGGTGTTTTATTTTAATTACCCCTGTTTGTTTGGCGAAGGTTTACTCCTGCTGCCGAATGATTAGAAAATAGCTTCCAGTGGTGAAGATTGGATTCGGCTTATTTGAATGCCGCCCAACTGAGAGCCCCCACCCCGCCACGGGGAAGCCGGGGATTCGGCCAGCCCTCCCCGGCACGGGGGAGTCGCTGATCCAGCCTCGCAGCGGCGCGGCAGTACCGGCACTGATAAACTCACCGTGTGCGACACAGTTGATGTTACTGCTAAATCAGCTGCAGCTAGAGCCTAAGTAACAGCACCAGTAAATACAAAGTAAACGTTAATACTGTGTTTGCTGCATTAAAAACCATTAATATTCACCATTGCAATTATAATAGGCATCTGTACTGCAGCTAGATTCTTAAATCTTATGCTTTGTGGATATTTCCGGATAATTTCCCGATGGAGTCCTGGAAAGCGTGGCCTTCCTTCCCGTCCGCAGATTCCATGCACACTGCTCCTTTTGCTGCCGCCCACGTTTCTGCATCCCATCCTTTCCAGATGCACGGCTTGCGGTCACCAGTTTTGTGTCCTTTTTAATTTAAATTTTATTTTTAGGGATCATTCCAGTGTTCCTATATAAAGCCCGATAGCACTGATGTTTTTTTCGTTTGTTTTCTTAGTTTGTGTCTTCAGTTTATTGGTTTCATAGTCATGCCCTTTTCAGTTTAATACTCTCCTTCATTACATGAACGTTTTGAAATGTGATAGTCTCACATTCACTCTAACAAACACTCTTCATCTCTGTCCTCTCCTCTCCCTTTGTCCCCCTCCTCACAGTGGTGTCTGATCGGCCACCTCCGGTGGTCCGGCAGGGTCCGGCAAACCAGACAGTGTCGGTGGATGGAACCGTGGTTCTCAGCTGCCTCGCCACGGGCAACCCCCCTCCCACCATCCTGTGGAGGAAGGACGGAGTGCTCGTGTCCACCCACGACTCGCGGATAAAGCAGCTAGATACGGGCGCGCTGCAGATCCGCTATGCCAAGGTAGGGGGCGCCTAAGTCAACATTGCTGTACCCCTTCCTCCACTTTATAACATCCTCTGGATCAGGGGTCTCAATCTCCAGTCCTGGAGGGCCGGAGCCCTGCACAGTTTTTGGTTTACCCCCATTAAAAACACCTGATTCAACTACTTACCTAATTACCACACAGCTCTTGAGTTGAATCATTTCTGTTGGAACAGGGAAAAAACTAAGCTACACAGGGCTCCAGCCCTCCAGGACTGGAGTTTGAGAACCCTGCTCTGGATGGTCCAGGAGCGACCCGATCTTCATAAGTCTTCATTGCTTTGTGCAGGGTGATTTTACACTGACATCCACACGAAAGGCGCGCAGTCTGTGCCCCTGCTTGTGCCCGTTTGTGTTTACGCTTTCGGCAGGCCACTTTCTACATTTGCAAGCCATTAACCACAGTGCAAACACTGTATGAAACCTCATGTTTACACCGATGTCAATGGCCTGACAAACAGCTCAGTGAAGGCGTACAGCCTGTGGCTTCCCCTCCCAGAGGACGTGTCTCATGGCTTGCTCTGCCTTATCACATGTGCCTAAAACAAACCGCATAATGCCTAAAAACAGCACTATTCCCAATAAGGCCAGTTCTTGGTAAATGGAATGGTTAAAAAGAGTAAGAAATAACAGAATATGTATAGATTGAATCAGCAGTGAACTAACTGTGGACAGGAGGTGTTTTGAGCTGTAAGAGGTAATGCTAAATACCATATTAATGTTCTCCAATTGGCTAATCTGACCCAACAGAAGGTTTTTCGTTGGAAAGTCATGTGATCAAAAGTGTGACCCCCCCCATCAGCGAGTTAGCATCAGAGCTCCATTCAGCCAGGGAGCAGAATCAATCCCTGTGTCCAGGGCACTTAAGCTACCGAAATTCTATTAGTGAGGAGTCGATCTGGCGAGTAGCAAGGCAGCCAACACGGAGAGCACTAACGGCGGCCAGTGGGGCTGAGCTATTGACAGTGGGATTGCACACAGGTTGCAGTATCCAAGATGTGATGGATAATGATTTCAGCTGTGGGGAAACCTTAGCCCAGCTAAGTAGCTACAGCAAAGCAACGGTGTATTGACCTACTTACTAATGCCCACATATTATTTTTGTCTAATTATGCTACAGTAATATATGATACTATAATTATTAATAAATGTATAGTCCAAAGATAGTAAAGAAGCAAAAATGGAAACAGGCAAATAAGAATCCAAGACTGAAAACCTTGTTTCCAAATGAGGCAAAATAGCTTTCGCTTGTTCGCGAAGCTCTTTGTTTAGCATAAATATTTGAAACCCTAAGGAGTAATGATGAAAGTGTGAGATACTCTTCATCTATCCGTACTCCAGCCCCTTACCCCGGACAGAGTGATACTTTTCAGTGAAGGAAAATAGCTAGAAAATGCATAGAGCCTTGTCTCACGTTCATCCAGGGGGACGGTTTGAGTGTCTCCGGTTCCCGAAGCTAAAATAAGGATACCTTAGCTATGTTGTTATATTGCAGGAATAGCAGCTGTATTTCTTTGATAGGATCTGCTTTCTGCATGCGCTGTCTGACACGTGCTGTTGTGATAAGAAGCTGATACCCCCACGTCGTCATTAAATTGTCTTTGATTATTTTTCACGTTTGTGCCCCCACTCCACCCAGTTGTCACTCCCCGCTTCAGCAAGCTGCCTGTCATGTATTTGAGCATAACACGTGATTGTATGAAGTCGAATGCACTCCCCGCTAGCTGGGGTACGTGCACTCATCCCCCATGTGTTCAGATTCTTTGCTTTCAGCACTGCATGGGAACAAAGGAGGAAGCTGCGTAATGAGCGTGTTCTCCTGAGAGATCTGCACTTTAGCCACAGGATCCATATTCATGCCAGAGCACACACGGCACTTTCTGACTTTCTGACCGCTGTCCAATCAGCAGAGACCACTGGCTTACCTCCCTCTTTGCACCCTCGCTCATTCTTTCCCTTTCTCCCCCCCCCCAGCTGGGTGACACGGGCATGTACACCTGTACCGCTTCCACACCCAGTGGAGAGGCGTCCTGGAAGGCCTATCTAGAAGTTCAGGGTAAGGGGGCTGCTTCACCCACATGAAGCACTACAGGAGCAGGGGGTCGGGGACACAGGCAGAGGGGCGAAACCACAGTGAATGAAGCCTCTTCAGTACATAATTGCTGCTCCTCACTGTGATCTCACTCAGCTTTGGGCAGCTTTACCCTGAAGCTCTGGGCCTATCGTTATACAGCAGCTCTTCGATGTGAAGCACAGCCATGTACATTAGAAGGCCCGTAGTCTTCCTCTTTGTGTGCACTGTGCAGACAATAAAAACCAAAGTAGCCTCTGTGTGCCATGTACACATTCTTAGTGTGGGTTGAGGTTGGTTTTTACAGATATGATAACATTGTACCTGAACTGATCTTCCATTAGCTGACCTAACATTTATTAAACATGTTTTTACTGTTATCCTTTCAGAATTCGGAGTCCCAGTGCAGCCGGCAAGGCCAACAGACCCCAATCTCATCCCCAGCGCCCCCTCTAAGCCAGAAGTGACCGACGTCACCCGCAACTCCGTCACCCTGTCCTGGAAGCCCAACCTCAATTCAGGAGCCACGCCCACCTCTTACATCATCGAGGCCTTTAGGTGAGCGTGTGTCCCCTTTGTGTGCCCGCCCACCTCCCATATGATCGAGGCCTTTCGATGAGCCTGTGTCCTCTTTGTGTGCCCGCTCACCTCCCACATCATCAAGGCCTTTAGGTGAGCCTGTGTGCCCACCCACCTCCCACATCATCGAGGCCTTTAGGTGAGCCTGTCTCCCCTTTGTGCGCACTGACAACAATATTACCAGGTAACTGTGCTGTGCCTCCTTCATTGCAGCCATGCCTCCGGCAGCAGCTGGCAGACGTTGGCAGACCATGTCAAAACGGAGTCATTCGTACTGAAGGGTCTGAGGCCCAGCGCTGTCTACCTGTTCCTGGTGCGGGCTGTCAATGCCTACGGCCTGAGTGACCCCAGCCCCATCTCTGACGCCGTCAAGACACAAGGTGACCTCCTGTCGCCTCTCCTACAGCCATTAAAATCTACGTCCTGTATTCACTATGTTATTTATGCTTGACAAGCTTTATACTAGAGTAATTCTATTAAAATTGATGAGCAGCAGGTAGTATAGTGGGTAAAATGTACTTAAAGGTTCAGGTTCATCTATGAGTAGCACTGGTGTAGTGTCTTTGTATAAGCAGGCACTACTGTAGGATTAAAAGAGATTTTAAGTAAAAATGTAACTTTCTACAGAGCATAATATTAAGATCTGGTACGAGCAGAGACCACTGTTTGCTCTTAGCTATTGTGCTATTTGTTCTATGTTCTCCATCGCTTCTGCAGACATTCTGCCCACCAGCCAGGGCGTGGACCACCGGCAGATCCAGAAGGACCTTGGGGATGTGGTGGTCCACCTGCACAACCCCACCATCCTGTCATCCTCCTCCGTCAGGGTGCAGTGGACAGTGAGTGCCCACTCAATATGCTTAGCTCTGAATCATTATTCCTGGCAGTCTGACACTCTGACAGTTTAGTTGGGAGGGAGTCCATTCTGTTACACATCACGGTTTTTCAAGGTGGCGATTTTTATATCACTATGAGGGTTTACAAATCTATTTTAAATGTCGGTTGATTATGTCAGTTATGTTTGTTATTTCTATCCATCCATTTTCCAAACCGCTTATCCTTTTCGGGTCGCGGGGGGTCCAGAGCCTATCCCAGAAGCTTTGGGCACGAGGCGGGGAACAACCCAGGATGGGGGGCCAGCCCATCGCAGGGCACGCTCACACACCATTCACTCACGCACCTATGGGCAATGAACCTCAGCATGTCTTTGGACTGTGGGGGGAAACCGGAGTACCCGGATGATACTCCACAACAACATGGGGAGAACATGCAAACTCCACACACATGGAACCCAGGCGGAGACTCGAACCCTGGTCCCAGAGGTGTGAGGCAGCAGTGCTAACCACTGCACCATCATAAAAATAACTTTTCTGTATATCGATTAGGGACTGACATGCCTGAGTCTGGCACGCTGCTATCATGAAGTTGCAGCCATGTGTAGAGAGTTTTTCAGCACCGTCTCTATTTAAATGCAAAGTCTGGGCAAATCTTAGATGCTATGAAATAAATGGACACCTAGACATGAGTACACAAGCATATGAGTATGGTCATAGTTCAGTGCAGTTTCAGCGCAGCGGGGACACACAACTTGTGTTTAATTTTTTTTTATTGCACAAATTTTACACATTTTATTACGAAACACAACCTGAGAGTTCATTTTCACAGTAAAAATAAATATGCAGAAATAAATAAAAAATAAAAAATTAGACAGCATCATCACAATCATAATGAAGTTCCATGTTCTCTGCTACTGAGTAAGATCACATGTCTGTAGCGATAAACACCCTCTGTGTCTAATTACTTTTTTTTTAGCCAGGTCTAAATTTCCAAGCAAAAGCACCTTAAATCAGAGTGACATGCCGAGGCTGATGCGGGAGGGTCTTTCAGCTTCACAACACTAGCCGTAACCAAACTCACGGTCACACTTAGCATAATGTTTTCCGTGTTGAACATTTACATCTGAATTTAGGTTTCGGCCATGTCAAGGAATGTATTCATTTGTTTCATTTTGCTTTCTGAACCGAAAATGATGTAACCGAGGCAGGAAGGAAGAAGTTCTGAGCTAATCTTTCAGTTACGTCCTTAATATGTGTGTGCTTAATAATTATCAGGAATTATACTAAAGCCGCATGTCAAAAAAGCGAACGCCGAAGCTGTTGAATGATTTAATAAAGCAAAAATCCACCGGTTTCTAATATTAAATCAAAACCAGGAAACAAAGCACAACTAATAAACATAATTATAGCCACAAATGCACCAAACCAAACACAATTTGCCAAATCAGTCTGCTCTACCCTCAGATAACTTAGTGGAATGCTCAGTAGCAAATTCTGAACTTCACAATGGCACCTGTCCTAAGCCTCTTATCATCCGTCAGAAGTCACTAATACTCTACAGTATCTGCGAGAATCACTAAGCAATCAGAGGGGCAGATTCAGCGTGCTGATCTGTTATTTCCTGCATTTTCCAGTTCGGCCAGGCTTTCACAGTTTTAGTTAGACATTTACACATGCTTTTATAGCTTTATATTTCTTAGCATTTATGCATTTTTCTAATGCAATTAAGGTTTTAGCACATTCCTCTAGGGCATAAAACAGCAGTAATCCTGGGATTTGAATAAGCAGTCATCTACTGCATGAAAACAAACCAGCCAATGTGGCTTCCCTTACGGCAGTGGCTGGCACGGCCCTGGCACATACAGGGGGGGCATGATAAAATCATTTTTAGATTTGGAAGAGGCCCTTGGGGTCACAGAGTCATACAGGCCACAGGAAACACTGTATTCCTTTAATTTATTTTTATATTATTGAAACATTAGGATTTTAGAGCACTGGAGAGACTGATCTGTGCCAGCGTGGTCTTGCGCCTGCTTCTCACAGCCTCTCTTTCTGGTTTGCTTGCTGGTGCCAGTAGGACAAGCTCCAGGTGATCTGGGCCAAGGTGGGCTCATCTCCAGCTAGCTCCCAGAACATGCAGCGGGGGCTAATGCAGACCACATGAGTGGGCAATAGCTTTATTTTTTATTGAGGAGGATATAAAAACAGTGTTAAACATTTACAAGCGTGTGCTGTTTTTCCCTCCTGGAATCCATGGGCCACATGCCTCCCATCAGCAGCTAGAGCTACATGCAGCACAGTGGGGAATAGTGTCTACAAGCCAACTTCCCACTGGGGCAGAACTCAGCATAGCGCCGCCCTTATGGTCAGGCCGGGTTTGGTGTTTCCATGGCTGGCCAACTGCTGGGTGATGATCTCATGGCATGGTTTCCATAGATGGTCGTGGAGAGATGGGAAGGGTCTGTCCCTACATCTGGGTACCCCCCCCCCCTACATCTGGGTACCCCCCGAAAGAGCCAAGATGACATGAGGCTGTCATTCATTAGCTCTTGGTGAAACTGGGAGGGTGCCTACCTCTTAGTAGGTACCCTACCCTGCAGCTCTTAATGGGTTAAATCACATTACCAAAATTCCACTACCATTTTCAAACATATATTTCAGTTTCTTTTGTTTGGTTGAGGTACTTTGCATTGTCTTTCTATTGCTTCCTATCACTTTGCAATGTTTTTCTATTTATAGCGAAAACGTTTAAAAACTTTTTGTTTTTAACAGAACCAAAGGTCACTTTGTATAGCCATGTCATATTTTGCCCTGCCACTAGGTGGAGCAGCAGTCCCAGTACGTTCAGGGCTACAAGGTGATGTACCGCTCCAGCCCAGAAGGCGGACAGCCTCGCGGGGAATGGGGCGTCTTCGAGGTGCGCAGCCCGGGGGACGACAGCGCAGTTGTGCCTCAGCTCAAGAAGGGGGTCACCTATGAGTTCAAGGTGCGCCCGTACTTTAACGAGTTCCAGGGGACGGACAGCGAGGTGAAAGTGGCCAAGACGCTGGAGGAGGGTGAGTTGGAGAGAGTGAGAGTCATCTATAAAGAACAGAGACCAAGCAGCAAGCAGTTTTTCATCAGTATAAACAATAAACAGCAAAAATGACTCCAGATTGGAGCACCGCTAGGAATCCTGAATACAACAGAGATGATTATTGTGCTAATTGGTTTTTGAGGTGGGGCTGCTCTCTGGGGGCGTGGCTTGGGATTGGCCCAGCGTTTTCAGGGTAGTGTAGAGGCTGTTGTTTCTCTGGCAAGCCGGCATTCAGCGTACCATAGGGAGGCTCGCTGTTCTTTTAATTGATTTCTGGTTTTAGAAGTGTGGCAAGACACCGTAGCCCGTTTCCGTGTTTTTTTTATTATTATTATTCATTGGGAAATGCATTCATAATTGATTAATTTTCATTCTGCTCCTGGACTAGCAGCGCCGCATAGCTGCCCGGCTCTTTTCAGAATAGTAATTACTGCTTCTTTATTTTTAATTCTATATTCCAACATGTTGGTCTCTGTAGTCACGCCTGTGTGTCGAAAAAACACAGAAGAAAAAAAAAGAAAAACATTTGTCACTGTTAATGTCTTGTTTGCAGGGAAGCGCTCTGCTGATTCTGTGTGCATGTGCTCCTTGTCTGTGGAGAAGCTCCCTTCGCTGTATTGAAGTGACTGGCTTCCAGCTGAGACATTGTGCCACATCAATACCAGGCCTCACTGCAGGCATATTCTCCACAATCACTCCTGCCATAGCTTGTGGGGCTAATGATAGAAAAAAGCAGCAAATGAAAGAGGAATGATTACTGTTATTCTCTGTTAAAGTGTAGTGGGCTGTCAAAACAGCAGAAACAAAGGCCACAAACAAACTCTGCCCTGTAAGAAAACAAACAAGCAATTTTTTTGTGAATGTGAGAATTTTGCAGGCAAGGCTAAATGATGATCGCTGGGGGGCTTCAGGGATCACGGAAGAACAAATTGACTGGCTGACGTTTGTGTCCGTCTTTATCCGGCTGTGTCTGTCTGTCTGTCCCGGGTCAGTCCCCAGCGCAGCGCCCCAGGGAGTCACCGTAAAGAACAGCGACAGCAACGGCACATCCATCGTGGTCTCCTGGAAGCCACCGCCAGAGGAAGACCAGAACGGCATTGTCCAGGAGTATAAGGTAAAGACCCAAAGACCTCAGCAGGGATCGTGCAGACCCTCGCGCCTCTGCTCTTACAGAGGATGCAAACGGAAAGGCCAGCTGTGTGAAAACTGAATTATAGTGAAACAGCGCCATCTTTTGGAGGAAGACCAGACTGCCCCTCATCACATGACTTATTGAATAAGACCTTATTGTGGTTCCCTGTGCACTAAACATTACAGAGGAATGTTCCTGAGATTCTGTCCATAGCTGGAGATGATTGGTTGGATGTTCAGGTGACGGCCATATGTTTTCCTAAATATATAGTCAAATTCTGCCACCTTTAGGAGGAATATATTTTTCAGGCTGACGTATATTTCAGTCTGCTTTCTCACAGCCTTGTCCCTTACTATTCACAGTGGGCCTGTCCTCTTAACCATCAGTCTCTCTAATACCTCTTCAATAAACCAACTGAATTCTGTTTGGGCCGTGAGTAATGAAAGGCAGTAGGGGGAATCGCATGGGCAGTCCTCTCCAACCCCCTGTGAAGGGCCGTGTACCTGGTAGACGGCTCTTTGTGTACAGCTTAATCTAGGTATCGGGACCATCTGAGATCTCTGTAGCGCTGTGATTAACCTCTTGCACCCCATCCTGGCCAAATAATTTTATCTCCCTCTTCAGCTGCAGGTATGAGTGAATGCTCTGAGTGAAGCTGGCTTTGGGAGCACCTCTGTCAAATGTAATAGTCTCTGAGTATTCTGTCACTTAAATTGCATACTGTAGGTTTGTGTGTAAGAAACAGCACCCAGTATGGAGGGTGGTTTGGAGGGGGGATTTCCACTTAAAAGCTAAGGCACCTCATTTCCCATGTAAATTTTTCCTGCCGGTGGCACACAGTGCAAATGCAAGGCTATTAAGCCCCCCCCATGCTCACTGGCTGCCATTCCTGAGGTGTACAAGAAGCAGGTGATTTATGTAGGGAAAGGAGCGAGGAGCTGGCATAGCGGCGTTAATTCCCGAGCTGAATGAGCTTCAGCACAAAGCCCTCGATCTAGGCTGGCCAAAGGCTGCGATGCAGAGCTGAGCTCCAGGAAGCACAGATGCGATGTTAGAGATAATTAGGTTTTCGGTTCTAGGCATGTGTTGCATTCTTTAGAAAGATGTACATTATGGCTGACGAGGGTGGTTTGCTGGGTCAGAGGTTAGACTCACACCTCCAGCGTTGGCTGCCTGAATCCCATTACTGGCTCTGTGGGTGTGCCAGTTTACATGTTCCACTTTTTAGTGGTGGTGCAAAAATGTGGGACTAGATAAATTGGGCTTTAAATTGCCCATGATTTGTGATTGTGTGCGTGAGTGTGTGCTGTGCAATGGAGTTGCATCCTGTCCAAAGTGTCCCCTGCCCTGTGCCCTGTGCATTCTGGGATAGCCAGCAGGCACCCCTGTGATCCTGCACTGTAAACCATGCCCCCAACCAAACTCTACCCCCACATAGCTAAGCCACAACTTCCCTTCTCTGACAGATTTGGTGCCTGGGGAACGAGAGCAGGTACCACGTGAACCGTACCGTGGACGGGTCCACCTTCTCGGTGCAGCTGCCCAGCCTGTCCCCCGGGATCCGCTATAGTGTAGAGGTGGCCGCCAGCACAGGGGCTGGTCCTGGAGTCAGGAGTGAGGTCACCGTCTTCGAGCTGGGTGAGTGTGAGCTGGCCTGCCATGCAGCTGTGCCCTGTCATCCCAAGTCCTGCAGATCCTCCTTTTCTTTCCCTTACTCTACTTTCTGCTTTCTGTGTGCCTTTGTCCACAGCGTTATATACCTATTTATACAGCAGGATTTCCACACTCATTCCTCTCAAAAGAGCCCCTCCTTGCCATTGTACTGGGTCTTTCATTTGATAATCTCATGTCCTTATTTGCTTAGTTTATATAATAAAATAAATGGCATAAATAAGCAATTCATACTTTTCAAGGGCCTGCCAGGTGCCTGCTTCAGGATAATAGCTGCTGTCCTCTGTCTTATATTCTAAAAGGTTGAAGGTCATCGTCTTGCCTCTAGCATTGTTTTCTCTTTCCTGGCTTTACTGCTCTTTACTGGCTGCATTAACAGTTTCGGCCTCATCAGAATCCCTGGCTTATTCCAGATCATTTGTGCCAGAGATAGAGGCTTTTGGAACATGGTTAAGCATTTATTGTTATTTTCAAAATACGTTTCCATCATGTACTGAATAAAACATTTCCTGCTTTCTCTGTGTCATTTAGCTGATTGCATCTGATCCTCACCTAATTTTTCAAAGCAGAAGCTCTGATTTGTGGCCAACATGAGGCTCCAGTCGTAAAAAGCTCGTAATCTCTGCTAGTGTAAATGCCGTCACCTGTTGCAAAAACAATTTCCCATGGCTGTGCTCTGCCATGTATTTCCCCTTCTCACTCCTTTTCTGCTCCAATCTTTCACCGAGTAATTGAAATCATTTCAGGCCAATTATTTCTGTCATCCTCGATACTGCCTGTGACGAGCGTGAGTGGCAAGGCCTCTCGTCGGATTAATCTCCGCCATTAGCCTGTTTATCAGTTTTCCAGTGTAACCTGAATAATTTCATGTCACAGCTGCTTAATGGAAATGTTTGTTGCGACACGGCAGCAGCCCCGGCAGTGCTGATTTACTCACGATGGCAGTGGATGCTCCCAGAGCGATTTACATGGCTTGTTTTTCCAACAGCGGCATGTTTACAGCAGTGCTGTAGATTAATTATCCAGCTGCCGTCTGTGGGGTAGTAATAGTCACCGAACTGGAGCTAGAAGCACTTCCAGTATAACTCGACTTCACTAATTTTGCAGCAAATGCACTGGGGCTTGTCCAGTCTTGTGTTCTGCTTGGTTCTTCTTGTTAGCATGGAGCAACCCCTGTGCTTACCCTGCTAGAGCAGGAACAAAGACACAAGCATGAAACAGGACCCTCACTCAATCTGCTTTTGGCTGTCACTATGACTTCTGACCCCTGGTAGTTTGGGTCAGGGCAAAGATATAATTCCGCAATGTTTGAGACACGCATGTTAACCGTCGTTAATCATTACGCTCGATAGAAAGTGTCCATCATGGCTCTACTGGTTCATCGGTCACTACAGCAAGAAAGTGACACCCAGGTAAACTGTAGGCGCCATGGTTGGTGTGCTCACTTAGTGTGGCGCATTCAGGTGGTTTGAGATCATGCAGCAGGGAGGCAGCAGAAACTGCGCTGAACGTGAAACACGCCTTCGCGGACCGCCAGTGATCTCTGAGAAGAGTAAAAGCCCTCTGTGACAAAAAAGAAGGAAGGAAGTGCAGGAAATCACAGAGAAGTTGGTGTGATGGGAACAGGACTTGCCAGAGAGGTGGAAAGTCAGGAAATGAGGGAAAAGTATAAAAGCTGTCCTCGTGTGAGCATGTGCCTGTCAGCCAGCCGCATTCATCAATAATCCAGCCAAGGAACCCTGCCGCCCGGCCCCCCCCCC
>JAODLD010000042.1:15923799-15952395 GCA_026781065.1 Mormyrops boulengeri | reverse complement strand
CCCCCCCCCCCCCCCCCCCCCCCCCCCCCCCCCCCCCCCCCCCCCCCCCCCCCCCCCGCCGCGGCGGGGGGGCGGCCCCGCCCCCGCGGCGGCCGCCCCCCCCCCCCCCCCGTAGCACAGGAGTCACACCCCGGGGGCTGGAAAGACAGCAGCCAGTGGCCATTCTCTCTGCAGAAGTGACAAAGAGGCATTTCAGTGCTGTGTGTAGGGGATTGGGCTTTGCTGACGATACAACAAGCAGAGAAAATACTTAAAAAATCACAACTCGCAAAACCGTACGGAGTCTCACATTTATGCAGGAATATGGTGACCCGGTATTATGAGAGTAGGCGGCAAAGTAGATTAGAGAGTGGAATTCTGGGAAATGCTCTTGAGAACCAGGGGAGGCTTGGTTGATTGATTCTTGAACAAGGATCTTGACCTGGTTTACCTCACTTTACTGATGTTGATTTACCTGTACGTGTAAGCAGAGTATCTAAGACAAAACTGAACACATGAATCAAAGACAGTCATAATAATTTTTTCCCACAAAGGTAAAAACTTTCCTGTGTTGTGGATGAGCCTCTGGCACTGAGCATCTTCCGTTGTGTGTATTCGCCGGTACGGCGGGAGTTTGGGGGGGGCGGGGTGGTGTTTGATTTGTTAGAGGTTAGATCAGGGGCTATTTTTGTTCAGGAAATAGAAATAAACATTCTGGAAGGATCCTGTGGGTTTACTCTGCTGCTAATCGAATTGCTTTCCTGATTTCCATACTGTTGTTATAGCCCTTAATGTAATTTAGGCTAAGTGCTCAGTTATTTAAGAAATGTGGATGAGCCACAGAGGTCAGGACGGGACTGCGGAAAGTGGCCAGCATTGGGGAATCGGGCGGCACCTGAACAATGCGGGGAGGGGCGGTATTAAGAGACGGGAGGAACAAGGTAGCCAGGATAATATAAAAGGAGATGGATGGAGGTGAATTGAGCAAGTAAACAGGAGCAGGGAAGAGTGGAGCGGCCTTTAGTGGAAACAGAGAGGAGTGGAGTACCAGTTAGCGGGAGCAGGGAGGACTGGAGAGGAGAGGAGCAAAATTTAGCGGGAATGGAGAGGAACAGAGCCGCAGATAGCGGGAACAGAGAGGAGTGAAGAGCAGCAGAGCAGCAGTTAGTGGGAGCAGAGAGGTCAGAGCAGCAGTTAGCAGTAGCGGAGTGGAGTGAAGAGGAGCAGAGCGGCAGTTAGTGGGAGCAGAGAGGTCAGAGCAGCAGTTAGCAGAGTGGAGAGGAGTGAAGAGGAGCAGAAGAACCACATCATGCTTTACAAGGGGCCTTCAGTCTGGAAATCAGGGCTCTTCTCAACGAAAACACTGTGTTTGATTCTGGGAGTGGTCTAAAGTCACAGCCGAGAGAGAGATGGCAGAAGATTTGGGTGCGGGGAGGGGGATGCAGGAGGTGCAGATAACCCGGGCAGATAGGTCCCTGAGACACAGCGAGAAAGGTTTAAAGCAGCAGGCCCTCTGAGGGTCCCCTGGGCTTTAAGCAGAAGGGTTCACCCTGCTCTGGCCCCACTATTAGCTGGGGGCTCTTTCCCAAAAGCACCCCACGGTGCCTCCTTATGTGACCGCAAGGCTCACTGATGCCCTCTGGCAGCCCAAACAATGACCTCCTGCCACCCCTCCCATCAGTTCCGGTGTCCATATTTGTCAGGGGGGAAGGGTTTCATTTTCCTTAACCTGGGCTGAGTGTGAATGGCTGCTCTTCTGCACTCACCCCATGATGAGCAGACATGTATAATAAGCAGTGTGAGGGCTGCAGTGTTACAGGCACTAAGGCATGCAGCATGGCCGTGCCGTGTGCTCACACGCTGATGAGCGTGATGGGGTCCACGCGTACCCCTCACCTTAAGCAGGCCTCTCACACTCCGGCCTTTGAAGTCCCGCATAATCTTGGCTCCTTGGAAACCCCAGACGCTCCAGAGTAGCCAAATGTCGGCGCAGCACGCCGAGCGGAGCGGAGCCGGCCTGCCGGCCTTTTGAAGATTTAAATGCATTAATGAGTGCGGCATGCAGCGGGATTCACTGGCAGGATTCCAGCCCCCGCCCCACCCACCCCGGGGGACTGATCCGGATGAGCTCAGATGTTCCGCTGGAGGATCTGAGTAGCTTGCGGCTTCATCTCAGCTCCTTCCCCTTTCGCTTCACGGGCCGTGAGAGAGGAGGGTCGCTGGAAGAGGAGGAGGCCTGCTCGACATCTGAGCACCTGCTTGCAGGACCCGTCCTTATTTACATGTTTGCCTAAAGTGATGTAACAAGATAAATATGTCTGCCTCCAACGGGCTATCCATCATTCTGAATACGCGAGCAATTTAATCGGCTAGATTCAGTCTTGCGTTGAAGTGCCCATTAATTTTTAGTGTAGAGTAAAGCGATGGCAGTCACGCGGTCATTACTAGTAGAAACACTCGATCGCTAACCCCTCACCCCACCCCCGTGTCACCCAGCTGATTGCATCGCCAACTATAACAACCAGCTGGAAAACAAGCAGACTAACCTGATGGTGCCCGAGTCGGGGGTGTACAGCGACGTGGACCTCCCCAGCAAGATCAACGAGATGAAGACCTTCAATAGCCCCAACCTGAAGGATGGCCGCTTCGCCGGCCCGGGGGGGCAGCCCACCCCTTACGCCACTACCCAGCTCATACAGTCAAGTATCACCAGCAGCAATGTCAACAGCAGTGGTGGAGGGGGGAGTGACCTCAATGAGAAGCACTGCTGGAAGCCGCCACCGGGGCCGCAGCAGAAACAGCAGGAAGTGACCTCACAGCTACAGTACAGCATCATGGAGCAGAACAAGCTTAACAAGGGTGAGTGGCAGGCAGGGTCCGCGGCCAGCAGGGGCCAGCTGGGGATGCGGCTCCTGCCCCCCCTTCCTGTCACCGTGTATCTCCATGCCCTTGATGGACACGCCCCCGCACCTCCCCGCCCTCCTGGGACACGCCCCCAGAAGCCACGCCCTCATCCCATTCAGCAACATCAGCATATCTCTCTTGTAGACCTTTTCTTCATCTTCTCAGTCTCCTTTGCTCCAGTCCTCTGCTGATCTTTACATGTCTTTGCATACAATGTTATTTCTGAGAATGACTCTTCCTGTCCACATCAAACGGATGATGCCATTTGTGCCCAGATCATTGTCAGTCTCACAGATAAATGGGCCCTTTGACGCAGTAAAAGGTTGAGATTGTTTGAGTTCTCCAGTTGTTACACCTCCTGCATTCTCTCATTTATACTTTATGGCATAGAGCTCTAAGCGACTCATTTGCGCCCCCTAGCACATAACGCATGTTTTTGTGTCTCCATGTGCATGCTGTGGTCCCGCTCTGGGTGTGAGTGAGGGATTAGTCACCTGTGTGCATAACCTGGTTTGTATTCTGCACGAATAACAGCCTCTTCACTACAGTGAGTTTGTCTTATATGTTTCCCGTTTAATGCCACTTACACCAGCTCACATTAAGCTCCCCCAGTACCATCTTCCACCAAGACAAGACACAAATTACATTTTCAGAATAAAATTAGATTTTATTAGTTTTAGCCTTTAAAAGGGAATGATCCTGCTGGACGTTTCTGGAATGTTGCAGTTTAAATGCAGGGACTTTTACTCCTGTCTTCTTCCTTTTGTCTTTCTCACCTCCCACTGGAGTGCTCCCTGCACCTCCTCATTTCTGCTTCTCCTGCTTGTGCGGTCGGGGGCTGCGATCTCCCGTTCGCAGGCTGACGCCGCTTCTCTCCCGTCCGCCCATAGAGCACTACAGAGGCGGGGACACGCCGGCCACCATCCCCTACAGCCAGGCACACGAGGGCCACGCCGCAGGCGCCTACAGCAGCTCTGAGCGGGGCAGCAGCACCTCTGGTGAGGGGGCTCGGGGAGGGTCATGTTTGACTTTATTTTACCGCGACCTTTCTGCGGCGAGCCGACTCTCCGCCAGGGTTTGTTTGTTTGGGTATTTACTCAGACTGTGCTTTGAACTAGCCAGCAAGTGGCGGTATAGACCCAGAAACCCCAGGCTGAGCCGCCCCCACGGGGAGGGGGGCGGTGGGGGGCATGAAGAGGACTGGGGAACTCTTGTGGCTGGTCCCTTGACGCCCCATTCCTTTTTAAACTCTTCCCCGCTGTTTGTCGCCAAACCATTAATTACCGTTGTCTTCATCGTAGCGAAGGGAGCAATAATTTCATGTGGGCACCGCCGTTTGTTCCTGGACAAGGACAAATGACGTGCATTGCGGCCGGCATGCAACGCTGCCATCATAATGCGTCTTATCTATTTTTATATTGTATTTGAAGTTGCCGTAATTAAAGCGCAGTGTTCACTGCAGCAAGGGACCACAGCTCATTGGGTCTGAATTGTAATTTATGGCTGTTAATCGGCCTCTGATGCGTTTTTCTGCTCTTTATTCCTTTTTTGGCACGGAATGATATTACTTTTGAAAAATGAGTGTTTTTCTGTTTGATGGAATGCCTGACATTAATTACAAATTGAGAGATAAGGTCTCCATGCATTTTCCCTGCATAAATAACGACACAGTGCCCATTAGCCACACTCCTGTCAGGTGTCAATATCAAGCTTTGTCCGTCGGTTTTGATGATCTCGCTTGTTTCGGTTGTTTTGTGTCTGAGTGCGTCTGTGTGTTCCTGAGTGTGTCCTTTATTCTACTGAGCAGGGAGCCAGGGTCAGAAGAAAGGCATCCGCACCCCTAAGCTGCCTAAACAGGCCAACATGAACTGGGCTGACCTGCTGCCCCCTCCCCCCGCCAGCCCCCCGCCCTGCCGCGGCGCGGAGGAGTATTCCCTGCCTATGGGTGACAGGTGGGGCCCGATGCTCGCATCGCTGTGTCATCGTGCCGCGGTAAGCCGCCCGCCTGCCTGATCGGTTCCCGTCTGCACATCCTCAGCTACGACGCAGACGCGCAGTGCCCAGCCCCCCCCTCGCGGATGTACCTGCAACCCGGAGAGCTGGAAGAGGAGGAGGAGGAGGCGGAGAGGGGCCCCACTCCTCCTGTGCGCGGGGCGGCCTCCTCTCCTGCGGGCGCATCCTACAGCCACCAGTCGACAGCCACGCTGACGCCGTCGCCGCAGGAGGAGCTGCAGCCCATGCTGCAGGACAGCCCCGAGGCCCTGCCCCCCCCACAGCAGGACCGCAGGTGAGCGGCAAGGCTGCCCGTGGGGGGGGGGCTCGCTGAAGTAGACTGGAGACCTGACGCCGCTTGTCTGTGGCTCTGTCCCCTCATTGTAGGCACCATACTGTGAGCCCGCCTCCCCCCCCACGGCCTCTGTCGCCCCCGCACACCTACGGCTACATCTCCAGCCCCCTGGTGTTGGACACGGACGGCATGGAGGAGGAGGAGGAAGAGGAAGGGGACGAGACAGACGCGGAGCTGGCTCAGGCACACCTGCACTCGCGGCAGCACCCCCCCCTGCAGCCACGCCGCCTGCTGCCCCGTGGCCTGGAGCAGACGCCGGCCTCCAGCGTAGGTGACCTGGAGAGCTCCGTCACCGGCTCCATGATCAACGGCTGGGGCTCCGCCTCCGAGGAGGACAACGCCTCGTCCGGCCGGTCCAGCGCCGTCAGCTCCTCTGACGGCTCCTTCTTCACCGACGCCGACTTCGCCCAGGCCGTGGCCGCCGCCGCCGAGTACGCCGGGCTCCGCGTGGCCAAGTACCCCCCCTCCGAGGCGGGGCCAGGAGGTGAGCACACCGTGCCTCATTGCAGAAGCCCTTGATCTCCTGCTGACTGACGAACATGACCTGTTTCCCGCAGCGACTTGCCATTAATAAAGACATGAATTATGCATGAATACGCGTGCTCATACCACTTTCCAACACTAACGCAGCCGTCAGCGTACAGAAACGTGAGCCACATTTCACACGTTAAAGCTGTGCATCTTTTCCAGGCCGGAAGTATCCCATGGCCCCTCCGGGCCACCGTCCCGGCAGCCCCGTGTCCACTGACAGCAACATGAGCACTGCCGTCATGCAGAAGCGACCGCCCAAGAAGCAAAAGCAGCACGCGGCCGTCCACCCACTACACCAGCGCCAGCGCGAGCACTTCCAGGAAGGTAGGCTTCCATGGACTTCCTCTGAGGGACCCCCTCCCTTCTCCTCCTTGAGCTCCGGCTCTTTGCTCAGCATTCTCTGTTTTCTTCTCCCTGACATTCCTACACACACCCCCTGTAGGGGGCGCTGGCAGTACTGCCGACCCTGATGAGGAGTGCTTCGGAGGCGTGGCCTCTCACTGGGGAAGGTCATACATTCACTGCTCACGTACTGCCTATCCACATGATGGGCTGGGGGTGGCGGGCAAGGGGGAGGGACGCCGTTTCAATCCCCTACCCCATCTGGGTGCGAAAAGGCGGGATCCCTCCCACCCAGACATGGGGACGGCGCTAATTGAGTGAGTGAGTTTGCCTCACAGGTCATAGCCTTAAACACACAGAGTGTGACGACCCTTTGTGTACTGTGTATACTCCCCATATGCAGTGTTTCTGAGCAGGTGGGGCTTTTGGAGTGGGGGGTGGGGGGTCTGGCGTCCCGGGAGACTCCGATTGCGCCGTGTCTCTGCGCTCCTGCCTTTAATGAAATCGCCCCAGGTGGCCTGGCTGTTATTGAAGTGCCCCCCATTGCAAATGCGTAGGTAGACAATAGCAGATAGGGCTGGCTCCGCCTCCGCGGGGACGCCGAACCCATACCTGTCCGGCTGCCGCTCCCCGTGCTCCCGCTCTCACGCGCAGGCGGACATGCTGCATATTACTTAATGAGCACAGAGCAGAGTAAATCTCCTTTATTCACAGTTTTGACAAAATCCCCACCAGCAGGACTCGCAATTAGCAGAGGCAGCCCCGTCGGGTCCTAACACCAGGCATGAGTAAGGCAGCCCAGTCGGGTCCTAACACCAGGCATGAGTAATGGCAGGGGCCGGCCCTCTCAGCCCTGCAGAAAGCAGCCTCTGTTCGTTTGGCCACAACTATTAGAACAAAAGGTCCTTTGTGTGTGTGTTTGTGTGTGAGTGTGTGTGTGTATGTGGGTGGATGGGTTTGCATAGATCACATTTGGGGACCTGAAACGTCCTTAATTTTGGGGACATTATTTCAGGTCCCCATTTAGATAACCACAGTTTTATAAAAAATCTGTGAATGCAATCAAGAAACTAAAAATGCAAAAAGAAAAGAAAGGAGTTAAGGGTGTCATGATTGGGATTGTGTGCAGGTATGTGTATGTGTGTGTGTGTGTGTGTGTGTGTGTGTGTGTCCAAGCATACTTTACTTTGTGGGGACCAAATTTCCCCATAACATGATGAATACCTGTTTTTTTTTTGTTTTTTTTTACCTTACGGGGACCAGTTTCCTGGTCCCCATATGGAAAAACTGTATTTTATAAAAATCAGTGACTGTAATGAAAAAACTAAAAATGCAAGAACTCTTGTATTTTGTTTGGTTACTTATGTTTATGGTTAGGGCTGGGGAGGGGTTAAGGTTGTCATGGTTAGCAGTAGCATTTTTCCCATAGAAATGAATGAGCAGTCCCCAAAAAGATATGATTACATGACCGTGTGTGTGTGTGTGTGTGTGTCTGCTCTGTGTAGTCTGTGTCTGATCTCACTGTCAGGTGTCCTTGTGTGTCGGAAGCACTTGACAGTGAGATTAAACATCCAGACTCTGGCGTACAATATTGCCACCTTAAATTCATCTGCCCCCACCCAAAACACACACACACACCCCACCCAGCGTGCCGCTGGATGTATTGGGCTCTGGGCCCCCTCTGTATTTCTCGGTTGTTTTTTTCCGTTTGTGTGCCCCACAGGGACATTTCGCAGCCTCCTCCCTCCCCCCGCCCTGCACGCTCGGTGCCTCCCGGGCCACTTTAGCCCTGACTGGGGCGGGCTGGCCAACCATGACACCCATAAATACTCAGAAATGCCCATAAATAGCGCTCCAATTAAGGCTGAGCAGGCTGCTCTCCTCTCGTACCCTGCGCCTTCATTCTCCGCCATTCTCCACTCTGCTAATTTCACCCCTGTTTACACAGCAGCAGAGGAGTGCCCCTCCCACACAGACACACCATCTCATAGAGTTAGCCCTCTGCTCCTCTCTCCTCCCCGGTGGGCTCCTGACAAAAGCCAAATCGAGGTCCTCACAGGCCTGCATGATTATAGCTAAGCCACCTTGGATCCCAGTGTAATTTTGCCAACTCCCCCCACCACCTACACCCCTGCCTGGAGTGCATCTGTTGTTCCTGGAAACAGCCCCAAAGCTGTGCTAGGAGTCAAGCACACGCTAGGACCAGTGGCATGGGAATTACTGTGATCGGGGAGTCAGAGGGCACTCCGTGCTGTGTGCCTTCTCTATCATTTCACCATTATTTTTCATCACTTGATTGATTTCTTTTGTGTTATTTACCCCTGAATTACATCAAATAGACACTTAGAAATGTAGTGATTAATCTTATGTTTTAATCTGAAGATTGCATTGTTTTACATGTTACACTTTTTTGACATGACCTAACCAGTGGTCCAACCATTATGTGGGATCCAAGATCCTTGGGGACGGAACTCTGGGGCTCTCAAGTCAGGAGCATCAGTGTATACATAATAATTTTGTTTTAGTGCATTTCATTTAATAAATGCATTTTTTATTGTGCTGCAGTGTCAAGCCCTCTGATATGATCTCATTCTAATGGAGGCTGTGCAGGGAGGCACTTTCTTGTGTGATTCTGCTGACTCCTCCGCACAGCCCAGCTCCAGGTCCCTCCTAAACCCAAGTGCCGATGCCTGGTGTCAGAGGCGGCAGCCCAGCGCAGTCTTAACCCTCAGCAGCCAAGCTGCGGAGGAGCCGCCGGGGGAGGGCAGGGCGCAGGGTCTGAGAGCTGTGCTCCAGAAAGACAGGGATCGCAGCAAGATGGGGCAGCTTGTCCATAGCATGAACTACGCAGGAAGGGTTTTCTCAGCTTAAATAGTGCTTCACCAGTCCTGCGTTCCTAAGGCTTGGTCTCTTTGCGCTAATGCGAAAGAGTGAGTGGTCCATTCCCTTGCTGAGCCGCATTTTGCCAGTAAACTGCTTAACTTCATTTTGTTTGATCCATCGACCCCCAATAGCTATGCTGGTCTTCCGTTTTCCTCATAGCTTCTCCTCACATCCTATCTCAGTGTAAATAAAACCTGTCTCAGCCATCTGAGCTGCTCTTTTCACTGATTCCGGCAACGCTAAAAGTCTAACGGGGGGGGTTGACTCCCTGCAGTGTGCGGGAACTGCTCCCTTTCCTTATGGGGGTGTTAGGGAACTATGGACTAAGCCTTCCCCTGGTCTCCCGTCTCTCCTAGAACTGCCCCCCCCACCGATCCCACCACCGGCATCACTCAAGTCACCCACTCACCCCTCCAAGTCAGTTCTGGAGGGCTGGGCAGAATCCCGCGACATGGAGGGCAGGAGAGCGCCCCCTGGGGGATACCCCCGGACCAGCTCCGCCGAGCGCAGGGAGGTGCAGGAGCGGCTCAAGGCCTCACGTGGAAGCAAGGGCGGCAGACAGGAGGGGCCCCCCAGCACCAAGGGCCGGCAGCAAGCAGGTGCAGGGCCCACCGTGAACAGGCAGTAACTGGGGAGACAGGGGGCTCACATCACAGAATATACATCAAATACAGTATGCAACAGTGTGTGTGACGGCAACTTGCCAGTTAGCACTGCACCAGCGTCGTGGGCTTGATTCCTTGGTTAGGACAGTGACCATGATTAGTAGGTTGCTGGTTCCAATCCCATGTCCAGCAGTGATGTCACCGTCAGGACCTTGAGCAAGGCCTTTAACCCCACTTGCTCCAGGGACCCCCTGCTATTTGAATTGTATGTCACTCTTCTATATAAATAGATGTAAATGTGTTGGGCAGTAGCTCACGTGAAGCTGGTCACACACATCGTCAGACTGATTCCTGCCTCATCCTTCCCCAGGGACAGAGGACATCCCCCCCTATAGCCGGCCCTCCTTCCCTGGCATGCACAGCCCACGGGATCGTGAGCCCAGCTCCTCCAGCTCCATGTCCTCCCGGGGCTCGGGGGGGCGGCGTAGGGGAGAGGCGGCCCCAGGAGGGCGATGGAACCCCACTGACGGGGGGCACAGCACCATGGGGGCCTTTCAGGCTGCAGATGGAGACTTAGAGGTGCGTTGGCCAGTCTGCTTTCCACTGGGCCACAGGGAGACGTCTGTAGGCCACATTTATTTTAAAAAAAAAAAGGAAACCTGTCTTGATTGATGGAATTTTTTTTGCACATTTGTTCTCTCCTTGTTTTCATGCCACAGAGGAGGGTTATAAATGTATTTCCCAGGTGCCGCCTCCCCTTCTCTAACACCCTCTCCTTCGTCTCCATTCTCCTCGCTTGTGTTCACAGCTGGTGGAGAGCTGAAGCCCGCGCAGGGAATCCCGAAAAGGCCATCACAGCTATTTCAGGGTGGGCGCATGTCCCCTCCCTGGATTTTAAACGTCACAGCATCTGACCGACATCCTTTTCTGACAGTTATGTCAATCATGTTTCTTCACATCTGGAAAACTGACCAATATTTTTTGTTTTTAGTTTATTTTATTTTTCAGTATCCATTTAAAAGAAGCGATGCAAGAGAGGGAAAGGGAAAAAAATATGAATTTCTAACAAATTACTTGGTGGTATTTTAGGCTAAATGTCAATGCAATACGGAGTCAGAGTTTTCTCATGCTGTTAGTTTGCCCTGTTGAAAATTATGAACAGAATCACAAGAGCCCTTACAGTCAATTTTTACTGTAATAAAATTAGCTACAAGCAGATGGGTGGGCTATCTTGTAAATATATATAAATATATACATTTTTTCCATAATAACCTGTTGTGGTACTTAAAATTTGTCTTCCTTATTTGATATTTTCAATAATAATTATTTTATTATACTGTTAATTATAATTATTTTGTTGTTTTCATCATGTTGTAAATTGTTAAATCATTTAACCACCCCAAGAAAGTACCACATAGGAATTTATTTTGTGTAATGCACTGTTATATTTTTGTTGTCGTCAATGTTTGTTATTTGTTTTTTTTTGTTGTTTTTTTGGTTTTAAAAGCACAATCACTAAAATTTATTTTAAACCATTTTATCTATTAACCTTTTTGTCTTACTGGAGGACTACAGGCATGACAAGAGAGCCTCATCGCTCAGGATGAAGTAGGTAACGATGTGAAGTGTTGAGGAGTGTTTCTCTGGTGGCAATAGAGGGCGCCATAAGGGGGGGGGGGGGCTGGGGCAGTTCAAATGATTCCAAGGGCCCATGAGTGACAGGGGCCCTAAAAAAATTTGAACACAATTGGATTGGTCAGGGTAGCGGGTCCAATATGATATAGAGCCCAAAATGTCTAGTAGCACGCCTGGGCATATGTGAGGGAGGTAGGGCAAACTGCTGAGAATCTAGGGCTTCACCAGGTTTAGATTCCCAGCCCAGCTCCAGTGGTGAATCCAAGGGAAATAATCCTTATTTTATGGGGGAAAATCAAAGCAGCTTGTGGAAGTTTTGGAAGTTAATTCAGGTACAGTAGTGACTTTGTCTACCTATGCACTTAAAAGAAGGTGACAAATGGAAGATCAGTGGTGCTTTGTGAACTGCTGCTTAACCAGGACTGATGTTTCGGGGTGGGGGGGGGGGTGTTACTAGTGCTGAGGAAATGTCCAATTTGTCAAATGGGGGGCTTTGTTCAAAGGACCTCTTCAGACCCTTTAGAAAATTGAGTGGAATTGTAAATCTGTCCTGAGGACACTGGTGTCTCTGGGACCGTGCTGTGATGGACTATTCAGTGACCTACCCTTTTCGCCTCAAGAAAATCCACCTGTGATTCTCGACGGAAGAAAGTAAAACTAGTGGTTTTAACGCTCAAGGTGCTGTTCTTGGTTCAGGTGACTCTGCTCCAGGAAAGTCCAAACTCAAGTGCCATCCATTTAAGCCAACTTTGTGTTTTGTTTTCGTGCCTCAGTTGAGTTGAAGCAGAGTGAGTTGGCTGTACTTTTTGAGGGAACTTAGTGTTGTTCTTAATTTTGATTTTTTTCTATAGTAAAAAAGGCTACTTCTTTATCATTAGCCATGCATTTACATACAGAGGATCACGTAATCTGAAAATGTGTCATTTTTTCCACATTATTTATTAAAAATGTCCTTAAATGCCAAAATCTATGCTTGGTCTCTGCTTTGACATTGTGGAATAAGCATGGCATTAAATGCTTTGCTGTAACAAATCTGTGACATTTATCCTGTGTTTTCTCTAATCTTCTTGAAGCTCCTGACAGCTTTTGCTATTTATTTTGATGCTCAGGCTCACATACGCAAACATACTCATCACATACAGCAACGACGGACACCCTGGCCTCCTCGTTGCTTCCCACCACGCTTGTCTTAACCTCCTGTTCCTGTGGCAGATGTCTTGTTGTTTGAGGGGTGAGCCATAAAGGTTTGGCAGGGTCATCAGTAAGGGCTGGGAAAAGTAAGGGAGATAATGAGTACTGATGGGGTAAATGAGGCACCAAAGCCCATAGTGAGATGAATTGTCACACATTACTGATTACCGACCCGTTCAGCAAACTTCCCATTGGTTACTGTTTTGGGTTGCTGCTGCTTCAGATCAGCGATTGACAGTAACCCCCCTCTCAGAGTTTTAAGCCTCATTTCTCCCATCACTAGTAATGAGGTTAATGGAAGAAGACTGGCAAACCCAAGGCTGACCTCTATAATTTCATTGGCCACAAATCCACACCAGTAAGGAGCTGGACGTTACACACAGATGGCGTCCATTTGTTGTCCTCATAATACTGGCAAGGCTTCCAAAGGACAAAATACACATTTTGAACACTCAGTTATATAAACAATATGCCAAAACTCCCAAAACAGACCATGATGATGGGTACAACATCACTATTCATCAAAGTAAGTCTAATATTAAAAAAAACACATTTGGCACCTGACATTACTTTTATTGACATTTTTATCATTGGCATAATAGAAATGCATTGCAAACTATAAAAGCCAATACCATAGAATCTATCATATTTTGATAAGAAATCCATTTGAGGCATTCTGGCTTGCAGGGCCAGTCAGCTCCAGTACCTGCATTTACAGAGTTACGTGGTGCATTCTACTCCTGTTTACGATGATTCTGACATTTATACACCTTACTGAGTGTTCCTTCCAAGATCCATGAATCAATGTATCATGAACGGAGGTGTAATAAATCCGCTGTGATAAATATGAATCATGTTGGAACTTCAATATTCAACTACAGGCAGATTTTATCACGATCCCTGCCCACATTTATCCATTAAAAACCTTAATTAATAACCAGGCAGTTCAATATCCATTCATATATTGAATGATAATTCACTCAGAGTTGCAATGATCTAACCAGGAATCCACTCACACAATCCAGCGTGAGGAATGCAAAGACTTACAGTATAAGAAGACCTCACAACACAGAACAAGCATCAAGTTTCAGAGCAGAGGCCAGATTCAAAACCATAACCTGAAAGTCTGGGAGGTTTAGCCATGGGTCAATTCTACACACTGATGTTTAAATGAGTTTTCAATATTACATTAAAACAATGGTTTTTCTTGCACATTAATTCTTATCAAAATATATACATCTCATGCTTCACCTAGTCCACACCTGGAATTCATCATCTACTCTTCAATGCTTTCTAAAAGTATTATGTTTGTCTTGTAGCCCAGTCCCTACAAAAGAACTCAATCTTTCAGGCCTCATTCACTCTAAATGTTCCACGAAGACGTTGCTTTACACTGCACATTTCTCCTCTTCAGAACCCGTGGGCTAAATGTCCACAGTTGGCTTTTTCAGAAATTAACTTGTCCTGAGCCAGTCTAGTCTCTGACACGAGCCCTCTAGTCTCTGTGACATGTGGCCTCTATTTTCCCAGATTGCATCTGTCTAGACATTTCTCTCAGTGCCATTCTGCACTGTGGACGTCTAGAATCTTTTGACTCGCATGGACATCTCGCAGAGTGTTTTGGTTTGCTTTCTCTCTGCCACATCTTTATACTCACAAGCCATTACGCAACCTTATGGCTTTTTACGCTGCCATTGCGCTTGTCGGATTTTGACAGTTGCCTTTCCAAATGACAGGTTGTCAGTGGAAGTGTTCGATTGAATAATAGGCTTCAGCTAAAAGCTATGTCCTTTATTGAGCCCTGGAACCTCTCCACATCCTCAGCGCTAGAAAATTCCCAGATAACCAAATTGTTTTAGAGTTATAGTTGACATTCTCCCAGAATTACATTAAACATCTGACCAAACCCCTCCTTCAGGCTATGGTGCTGACAGTCTGAATTACTGCATGTCCACACTTATAAACCACTGACAATCATTCAAAACAATAGTGTCCAAGTAGGATTCAGCCTGCCTTGTTAAATATACAGTATGCCGTCAAAGAAAATTGTTGAAATTATCTTCACGTTGGTGTAAAACAGTGATTTTATGTCTGGGTGTGTTAGCCATTTCAAAACTTTGCCTAAAGTGACCCCAATATTTGCATTAACTGTCCAATATAGCCATGTATTGGACTCAACCACTAACACACCCTACTCTGTTTGGCCATTTGTTGACTAGCATGTCACGGTTGAATATCTCAAGGTATTTAACTAATAAAGTGAGTTGGGGGTTAAATTTAACAAATACATGGAATGACCGGGATGTCCCCACGGGGGAACCAAAGCTGTACTCTTCTAACCACCCGACAGGACTTTGATAGAAGAAGAAGTGAAGAAATTCTTGTTACTGTTTATTGTGTTCAGTAGTCCAATTTGCTTATTAAGAAATATTCTGTTAAATTATGTGGTTTTTAGGAGCAATGATTTTATGAGCAATGTTTATGATAAAAACCTTGAAACATTTTGTTTGACAGCCAACGATTTTTTTTCACAGTACTGTATGCCTCACGTTTTTTCTGTTCCTGGTAAATTAAAATCTCCAGGCTCCTGTTGTTCTTCTTACAGTACATATGCTCCAAAGGTTTGCTTGCCTTATTGCTGTGTTACAGAAGTACAGGTTTCTTTTGGATTAAAACGTTCAAGGCTGGTTTCAGGTTCATATTCCATCTTTTCAGGTCGTAGCCTACTTAGAATTTTCTCAGATTCATTGAGCATGTGTGTGTTCATTCAACTTATCTGAAGGTTCTTGTATGTTTTTCAACTGAATTCACAAACATTGCGGTCAAGACATATGCACCATTCTTCATAGTTACCCTAGTTAATGACAAGTTTCCTCTCTGACTTGTATTACAGCATCACTCTATTCACCGTTCCTTACAACAATGAAGTATTGTAAAGCACTGTTTCTCAACCCGGTCCCCGAGGACGCTCAGACATTTTTGCAAAAATGTGGACCGCCTGGGGGTCTTTGAGGACCGGATTGAGAAACACTGATTTACAGTAATGCATTCCTGGCTAAAACTTCTTCTTCTGAGTTAGATCTCTGCTTCTAATCATGGTGGCCAAAATCACAGGCCTGCCCAAAATTTTCTATATGACCTTAAGCATAATGAGATGTTAATCGTTTAATTAACTCTGGAAGCACATGTGTGTGGAAGTCCCTCCCTGCCTTCAAATATGATCTCCCTCATTTACTCTAAATTTTCCTTTTGTTAGTGAATTATATGAACTGAATAGTTACCACTGTTGTGACTTGATGTGGACATAATTTTTTAATTCTGTTTTGTGCTATTTGCTTTTGCTGAATATCTGGTATGGCGAAAGATACCACATGCACTGTACTTTTTCTGGCATTGCTGGCGTTAGTCTTTGTTTTGTGAAAGTAGCCCAAGGCATATTACATAAATATATTAATTGTTCAGATTTGAGCTTTGCCACATCATTTGTCACTATTTAATCCATTCAAATGGCATAAATGGGGAAAGCAAAAAAAAAAAAAAGTCAAACACAATTGGTCGCAGTGAGTGAGAAGGCCTGGGTTAGCAGTGAATGTGAAGGCCTGAGTTGCCAGTGAATAAGAAGGTCTGGGTTACCAGTGAGTGAGAAAGCCTAGGTTGCTAGTATATGAGGAGTCCTGGGTTGACATAGCTTGGGAATAGAGAGCAAATCAAGGCAAACTAAGGAATAAAACACAATTAGTTTCCATTTGTTAGACCCCATCCTGGTGATGGCAGAGCCCTGCTCCAAACAAAAGGGGGGTTGAGGGAAACCCACACCTTTGGGAGCATATAAACTCATGTGGGATTTCCTCAGCATCCATTTGCAAAATATGAAATACTAAGAGGGTCAGTATTGGTCTACTATACAGTAAATTTACATAAAAAAGTAATGTGTGCAGTGCACAATGCTACATTAAAGTGAACGATACTTACCTTCGCATACTCAAGCCGCAGGTCTTTTACCCTGTCTGAATTTCTTTCAAATGGCAGTCAATAAAGTTGTTTCAGCTGAACTTGATGTTTTTTAAGGATTCGGGTTAGAGAGACCTGTTGGACATTATTGAAAACTGTCTGATCATTGACAATGTTGGTTTGAATTTTTCTAAGTCTTATTGCATCATTGGCCAAAACCATGTTTGTGATCACTCTCTCGTTTTTGTGTGAATATGGGTCCTCTTCCGCCTTGCTGTTCTCGACCCTCCATCCTCTGTAGACCAAACAAAATACATGCCTACTGTAAAATATTACAGGAATGGCTACCAAAAATGCTGATGCAGCGCATACACCAAGCTACTCATTTATTGTATAGAAGTCTATATGTATTGTATATGTTTTTCACCTGTGTTCTTGACAAAATGTCCGAATTACTGATGCCACTGTGAATCTGCTAAGATTTGGCAGAAGTCTCAGTCCAGCCTCCCTCAATGTTAGTTCATGGTTTATCACGTGGTCGACTAGTTTGGCATGAATTTCATTCGATAAAATCGGTCCTCTTTTTCTTTACACATGTCCTCTCCCTCTTCCAGGTCTTCCTCTACCTTGGCTTCAGCCTCTTCCTCTACCTCCTTCTCCTCCTCCATGGACTCTGCATCTCATCCTCACCCTCCCTCTTCATCTGGTGCCTTCCATTTTTACTGAAGACAAGTTAACTCACCTGTTGCCTTTTTATAGAGCTTAAACCTGATTGGTGTGTCTACAGTTAAGCCCCTACATGTCTTTACATGTGTTTAACCAATTGGTTCATAGGAGTGGTCATTTGAAAGTCAGTGCTTTGAAATGGTAAGAATGTGACATCATGATATCTTTCTGTGTATAATGTGTACAGGTGTGTTTAGTGTTTTGCAAAAAGTGTGAGGCTTTCAATGTACTTGTAGTTCTACAAATTTGAGCTAATGTTTTGCTTCTTGAGTGGAAGGTTTCGCTAACTGTAGAGTACTTTTGATTTTAATGTTTAACTAATCGAAAAAAACTGTAAGACCCATCCATACCCTGACATCAAAATTCAACTCCCTTATGGCACATGCACTCTCATCCAGCATGTTGTCAGGGTCGATGCCCATCCATTCCTGCACTACGTGTCTTATCCCTTTTGGCCATCAAGCGCTGCTGGTCCCCCTGCTTCCTCCTTCTGTCTTGTAGCTCTAGTCCCTAGTGTGTTTCCCTGCTCCACGGGCTACTGTGTAGGTCAATGGTTTGAGCATGTAGCTCAGAGGCTGAAACTCTCTCGTAGCAGGTTCGAGGCTGGCCAGAGACCATGGTAGTTATCTTTGCTTCCCTGTTTTTGCTTTGCCCGGCTCGTGTCCCGTTTTATTTTTGTTGTTGTTCATAGCATTTCCTAGTGTAGTCAGCCCTCCGTGTTATGTTCCCTAGTTTGAAGTTCTGTGCAGTTAATGTTTCTTAGTTTCAGTGTTTGTTAAAGGTCCTGCGTTCTGTGCTTGTTTAGTGTAAGTTACTCCACCTGTTGCTTGTTGCTCTGTGCCTCTGTGGATTGGTTGTTTTGGTCATGTTTCATACCTGTAGCCTGTACTACGAAGCAGGGTTACTGGCTTAAATCCGACCTTAAATCCGACACGTTACCCCGATAAGCCAGTAACCGCGCTTCGTAGTACAGGCCACTGCTCTCCTGCTCTGTTCTGTACTCTGTCATTGTAGGTGTTCAAAGGTTAAGGTTACTATGTGTTGTTGCTTTGCTTTATTACCTAGTCCTGCTCCTTGTGTTTTCTTAGTTCCCTCCTTGTGTTTATGTCATGGTTTAGTTCATTTTTTATTGTTTCCTGTTTATTCCTGACTGTTTTCAGTGTTATTCAATAAACCCCTGTTGTCTCGGAGATGCTCAGTGGATCGTTACCTTCTGTTCTCTGTCTGCGCCATGCCACTCTGTGACAGATGTATTCTCTGTTCTAGTCACTCATTGGCTTCTTCAAATGTTCAGAAACATGTGAACAGTTAATGATGACAACTGTGTGGTAGTTGAGCTTTACTTTTGCCTTCCATGTTTGCCGTTTTCCAAAGTTCATCACGATGCTAAATGTGTTTTGGTGAATGAGAAAGTCTGACTAGGCTAATGTTGTTTAAGGTTTTACCAAATGATTGATTGATTCAATAATTAAGTTTCGAAATTGATGATTTTGTTCTGAGAATGGGGTTTAGTGTTATAGCATTTCAGAAAAACCTTAAGCTCTTGACTGAAATACTGCTTAGAAGAGGACGAATGGAGAAAAAAAAGATGCTACTTCCTTCTGTACTGAGGCTTTTCTAGGCTGCATAGAACTGGCAAGGAAATGGTTTAGTTTAGTTAATGGCGTGTCATCCTGCGTCACCTCCATGAGGTTAGACACTAGATGAACGATTAGTCTTAGAAAGGGCAGCACATTCAGCATAACACACAAATCAATAACTGGTGGAGATTAATCATCTGCAGGTTATTGGATTTGAAATCACACTCTGTAGCTGTTAATATTCAAACCTCACCAACTTTATTAACCTTAAATAATAATTCCAGATTAATTTATGAGCCAGAATACGCTTCTGTTGGCATTTATTTTGCCCAAAAAACATTTGTGAAACTGGTTTCTGTCAGCCTAGTGTGACTTTTTAGGCAATATTTATTCCGAGATATCATCAAATTCCGGGGGTCGACCACGCAGTGAAAAATAGAGTATTCCGTCATGGTCCAAGATGCATGAGATACCAAAATAAAAAGCTTTCAGGCAGATTATTTATGTATCATGCTTTTGTTATTACATTTGACTGCCAGCTGTGTTGATGCAGTTTATTCACATAGAGGTGTATTCCACTGATAATCAAGTATAAAATTGCTATTGAACTGGGCAGACTACAAGTAAACCTTATTCAGAACCTACTGATGCTGTTGAGAATTCTACAGTCATTTATTTAGCATAAATAAATATATATATTGATTCAGAAAGACACCTTAGATTAAGGCAGCATTCTATTCAGGTTTTGTGGGAGCTGGTATTACCCAGGAGTGTAGGAAGTAGGTATTTCTACGTCAGCATTCAAGAATGGGTGATTAAATTGTGTTATTATTTGGTCATTATTACGAGGTGCCAGCTGTCATTAGTCTCAGACGTCGACTCCGGGTGACCATTCATACGGCAGATACATGTTGCTTTTTGTGATTGCTGAGGCAGTCTATATTGTGTTGCCAGTCATACTATTCCCTTCACCGTCAACTCTTCCAAGCATTATGGTCTTCACCTGTTGGTCTCCTCATAATATGTCTCAAACACGACAAATTTAGTACAGTCATTCATGCTCCAAACGGGTGCAGGCTGGACCAGATCAACGATCCATTTGTGTATCCTGTGGTATTAGGTCTCAATTTAATTGGAGGACAGAATGAGGACTGGATGACTTTCTGGAACATTAAGGTCAGTGATTGATGCAGTGGGATCCAGGGGTGAACAGCTCAACTTTGTTTGTCTGGTTAACTTTATTATTGCAACAGCCGCTTTCACATTGCTTACAGCTAAACGCACTGGCTTGGAAAGAGGAGAAACGGTAAATGTTGTTTGGTTGTTGTTCTGTATTTAAGATTCTTTCTGATTTTTTTTTCTCAGTTAGAAGAACTCCTTGTTATGAGCTATAGCAAGGACTGTTATCGACAGCTGTATTTTGCACTATTTTTGCCTACATTTGAAATCAGTATTAACGTCTCCCTTAGGCACTGCAGCACGCGTCTGAAACATGTATGCATGTCTGCCAGGAGAGTTTCAGACAGTTAAGTTTGGTCCCGCCCCCCCCAGCTTCCCCCAGGTGTGCTCTGATAAGCACGTTTCTAAACGAGAACAAATTCGGTGGCAGGCGTAGGAAAGAAGGGAGGGGTCTTGTGTGCCGCCATCCATCATTTTAATGAGCAGATATGTGTCTACTGGTGGCAAAGAGGTGCAGGTGATTAAGGAAGGTAACCAGATGGGAGGGCTAGCCGGGCTATCACTAAGGGCTCAGGGATACAGTGGGGCGGGGCGTGTGACAGAGACCGGCCCCATCCCATGTTTCATCACCAACAAGGGCTCACCTGCCTGCTGCCAGTCAGGCCTCACCCCTCCCCATATCATTCCCGCCTGCTCTCGCCGCCTCGGAGGCCACGCTCACGCTCCCCAGGGTGGCAAAGCACTGCTGGATGGAGGAGCCGGCATCCAGCTACAGAATAATTAGGTTCTGTGTGTGTATTTCTGTCTCCTCCCAGTGCTCATGGTAATAAATGATCAAAAATGGCTTGCGGGTTGGTCCGGCTGCTGCCAGCTAATTTGCCTTTGTGGGAATGCACGCTATCCATTTTTTAAAACTGCTTGATTAGCCTTTTTTGGAGCTGTGAGATAATTAGCCAAGCAGCTGTGTGCCGTCTGGGAAGCCCACACGTCAGTGGACACAATCTAGAAGACGGTCTCCACGGAGACCATTACAGGTGCACAGGGCCACTGGGGCATCGCAGCCGCCGCACTGTCACCGAAATCCTGCCGCAGGGATAGAGCCGGCACCTCCCCCACAGCGTCACCTGCATCGAGACAGCAGTCCCAATTTGTGTCCAGAGTGAAAAAAAAACAATATATAATAAGGAATGCGTGTACAAGTGAGCTACCTGTGCATCCAATAAGCTAGGCTTTACATGCACGGCTACAGAAGATTTGGAATGGACAATCTGTGATTATAATAAATTCACCTGTAATGTGCCTTTACCTATTATTATAATTATTATTAAAATTCTAAGAGTGTAAATTGGAGGCTTTATGAATTTGTTTTTTCAGTGGTTTTCTGATCAGCAGTATTAGTCAGTATCAGTCTACCAGCCTTTCCAGTTGTTGCACAAGTATAACTTATTACAGTGCAATGTGTAATTCCGACCCAAATCTGCTTGAACAGTTCTTAGCTTTTTTACCTTCAAAAACTCATTTTAGACAATTTAAATATTTTACGGAAATGTAAATTTTTTTTCTATTGGAATATTCAACAAGGTAACAGTCTTAATGACAATAACTGCCATGGCACTTACTGAATATTGATTGAGGGGTGCTGCAGACCTTTAAGTGAGATTTGGGAAGTTTTGTAAATAAGGTGCAGCACTATTGCACACTTCTGAAAATGCAGTCTGGCGGATGCAATAGTCTGTTGGTTGAAAGAGCTTTTTTGTCTATCAGTGTCAACTTTCAAGTAACTGAGTGTGTTGGAAAGAAAGTTCACCTCTAGAGCAGATTTTAGTAGTCAGCTGTTCTTGCTGACTTTTGATTTATTTCTAATAACTTTCACAAGGAAATTAAGGCAGCACTAGTCAGTCCAAATTTGTTTCTATGAGCTCCTGCAAGAATGACATTAGAACCTCTTCAATATTCTGTCAGAAGCCTGGATCTGGAGAGAGACCAAAGCCCAGTGTTTTAATAACATGAGAGTAATCTCCATTAATGGCATGTCCATATTTCACGGCACTGCCGTCACTTTAAGGGGTCTTATTTAGTGCCCATGCTGTGTCCACAGTTAACCTGTGGGAATCTCGCTGTCCCAGCACATCTGCAGAATCCCCTTGTCTGCTTCCCCACCCCTCCAACTCTGTCAGCAGATTGACGCTCTCCCAAACTCCACCAGTCACACCTGCACTTTTTATCCTTGTTAAAAATTGCCTTAACAATATTACGAAACACTTCAACTCATTTAATTTGTCAGGAGGCAGATTCACATTTCAGTTCTTCTGCATTTAACTAAGGAAGGTTTACTGGAGTTACACTTAATACTCTAATACATATATTGTTATTTGAACTATAGACTATTATAATCATGCAGTAGTCTGTTTTCTCTGGCAGAAGTCATATGTAATCAATATTAATCATTGGGTCACTAATTTTCCCGGAAGTAATGTCACCTGTCTATAAATTCATTTACCCAGAATAGCTTATCCATATGCATTTGCATTACGCCTGTGGAGTTCTCAGTACATAACGTGTTTCTTTACTGAAGAAAAGGGCCAGACATTTAAGAAATGGCTTTCCAGGCGCAGTGTCACCACAGAAAGCTCCATGTTGCTAGAATAACAGCTAAGAATGAGGCTTTCACACGGAGCAATTACAGGAGTAAGCGGCACGAGCGGGGTCTTCCCTGGGGGCTGCCAGTGCGTAATAGGGGCAGATAAGCTTTTTCACAGGCGACCAGCCCAAGGGCCACTGCTGTTTGGACAGGAGCGAGTTTCTGCAGCACTGAGGGTGGGAGCCTTCAACTCTCAGCATAGCTGCCTCCATACACCATCCAGTCGGACCGGCAGCACAGACACTGAGCGACGCCCCCTGCTGGAGCCAACTCATCGCTTTATATCACATGGCGCTTCACAGCTGTTTTGACATGGGCAGATGCAGTCTTTGTTTTTTACTACAACCTTACTCCGTGTGGCTTTTCTATAGCATCTTCCTTCTTGTTCGCGGCTCTTTTAACTTAAATGTTAATGCTCCGTTGTTTTTCTCTGCAGAAGCCCGATGGCTCTGTAACGTCTGGCTGAGGGCCAAGTGTCCAGCCCAGATAAAAATGATCCAAGGAGACTAAGCTGCGTGTCAGCTCTGCGTTACGAGGTATGCACCGCTGGAGAGCACTATATTTCTCAGGCCTGTTGAGAGCTTGTTGTATTGATTATTATTTTCTATCCCTCAGAAAGACTAATGAGAGCCGAGATTTCCCACAAGAAAGGTTAATACAGTATTGAAATGTCAGGAGATTAATGACAGCCCCCCCCTTCTCTGCCCTCCTGCAGCAGAAGGTGACAAATTCCTTGCCCTTTCCATGCCTTGGTCCGTGACACGTGCCTTCTGCCATCCGAGGGGGGGCATGTTCTCCACAAACACAGCAGCATCACCAGCTTGATGAAATGCAGGGGAGGGGGCTTTTTGTAGATAAGGGCATTGATCTGCCTTCATTAAGATATATGGGTATGAGGCGTGTGCCCTCCTGCCGGGATTGAGGTGGGCAGAGACAGCGTGGGCTATGAAACAGGAACTGCAGGTGGCAGAGCAAAACATTTCCTTCAAATTAGCAACTACAAGCAAATTGTGAAGCTATTTTACTTTTAAGTAATTGTTGGGCTGTATGAAATTTAGATGCCAACTAGAATGAGCCCTCATCTTCTGTCAGATACTATGATGGTGTGATGGTCTGTAGTCACAGGGTAGTCTGTGTTACGGTCCAGCTGGGGCAGACAGTGTCCGGCCTCATTGTCCCATGATTTGCGGTTCCTTAATTAAAGTAGCATGTAGCTTCGATTGGATTAGAGCTCACACACCAAGCAGTGTGATTGCAACCAGTGTCACAAGCAGAACTGCGGGTAGCCCACAGGACAGGAGGCCCTGCAGAACCGGAGCCCTGAAGAACTGGAGCCTTGCAGAACCATAGCCCTACAGAACTGGAGCCCTGCAGAACTGGGGCCCAGCAGAAACGGAACCCCTCGCAACCATGGCCCTGTAAAACTGGGATCTCACAGAACTGTTGCCCTACAGAACTAGAGCCCTGCAAAACTGGGGCCCCATAGTACCGGAACAACAGCAGAACCACAGCCCTACAGAACTGGGGCCTCACAGAACTGTAGCCCTACAGAACTGGAGCCTTCCAGAACTAGGGCCCTGCAGTGCCGGAGCTGTGGGCCCCTGGGTGTGTGCAGCGCACAATGGGGCCACACCTTGATTGACTGCCTCTCCTTCCTCACCAGTCCCCATGCAATTAGACCCCAGCACAGCAGAGAAAGAAGACATTTCCTGAACGACCATCTCATTTTTCACTAGGCAGCCCAAAACACAGAGCTGCATTCATGGCTGCAGAGCGTAACGATTGCTCATGTATCTCCGATGTCTCAGCGTTTGACAAAGGCCCAGGTTTGTTCCCTGAATGACACATCAAACAATCGAGGGCCTTGCAGTCGCATAAATACATCTTCAGGTAATTAATTGCTGTGTGTGAGCCCCCTCCTCTGCATTTTTGTATTTCCAGGAGCACACAGGCATTAGTTTATTGCCCCCTCCCACTCTTTCTGAACAGGCTGTTCCTGGATCAGAGGTTTGCCCTTTAATAAGAGCAAACTGAAAGTTAAGAAAAATTACCCGAAAGCTCCTATAACCTGAAGCATGGCTACCCCCCTGAGCTGAACCTTTCCTCCACATTTCCCCAGGTGTCCCCCAACCCACCCAGCTGGCACTAAATACCTTAACAAGGCAATTAGTCCAATTATGGCCAGGTGGATCTCACTAACTGGGTTACCAGTAAGAATGGGCCTGGTGATAAATACACATGGAAATGTGAGAGGCTACTGCTATATCCTCAGCTGGCTCACACAACCATACCTGCGATGTCGTTCTCATGTCGCTCTCATGCCTGCAGCCTCGCATCTCTTCCTAAGTTTGCCGGTGATGTGAATATCAGTTTTGATCCCCATGTGTTGCACAAAAACATTTTGTGGCCGTTCAGGTCCTGACGTAGCTCTGAAGTGTCTCCAATCCCTACTGGGATGTTAGTCTTCTGGTTTCGGACATACCCATATCTACCTCTTTTCTTCACGCCTATTGCAGAAATCCCTTCCTCATTGCCTGTTACTCCTGTCTGACAAATCAGCTGTAAGCCTAGAAAAGCTTAACTGGCTTCCTCCAGACTCACAGAGCAAACATCGCTGACTTTTTCATGATGTCATACAGCCCTATCGATATAATCCTATAAGTTCTAATTAATGTTTTAAAATTTTTGTTTTTTATTCTGGGAATTTAATCATTGTATTTCTATAGGTGATATTCAAAGGTAAGAAAGAGATGTCTGGAATGTATCCAGACAAAGGATATTCAAGTAGGCTTCCATCAAGGCCTGACCATGATAAATTCTTCATGTTCTGAAAGTAACATGGAGTAGGAGGAAAGAACTGTTTCCAGGGAACAATAAATTATTTGTCAAGCAGGTCATGCTGAACCTAATGTACTGAGCTGTCTCTGTAATTTTTAATTATTATTTCTATCCTACCAGAGCTCAGGTGTGATGTTATGGAATATCTATTCTTCTGGGTTTCCTGAGCTTCCATTCCGCCCCCACCTCCCGCCCCCCCGTACCACGCTTGCCCCTGCCCTCCATTCCCATTTAAACTCCTGGATGACCTTCACTTCCCTGAACGTGATCGGACTCTTCATCTCCATCCGCGTCTGCTCTCCACCTGCACACCCCCACTCCCAGCCCCCAATCCAGCCCTCATCTGTACAGCTCATTCCGTGCTGCTGACATCTGTCCCAGGCACCCTGGCAGCTTCACGCTCGTTGTGTACCTCCGACCCCGCACCCCTCCGCCCGCCCCGCTTTGACTCCACCGCCATCTCACCATTGTCTTGCTCGCTGTTTCCCAGCCCCGTTCAGCCTTTCTAATGGTGTGTTTCTGACAGCTAATTTACAGTGTGGCAGGAGGCATCTTCTCGCGGCTGATGCAGCTGGCAGCGTGAGCTGCTGCTCCTTGTTTACGCCGAATGAGACGAGCGCGCAGCGTACAGCTCCACGGGTCACTTAACAAAGACCCTCCAAAGGAGGCTGCTCTATGGAGACGAACTGCAGCTATGACATGCATACACTATTCTCCTATTCTCTGTGACATAAGAAAGGTATTTTTTTGTAGATTATTTGCCAGACCCCTGTCACTTTTTAACATATGCCTTATCTAGTCACTTGCATTAATTTAGTTTTTGATGCAAATGGCACTGACATTATTATTATTATTATTTACTATTGTTTTTTGTGTGTTCAGCACTTTGGTCTATACTCTGGTGTTGTTTAAAAGTGCTTTATAAATCAAATTGATTGATTGATTGACATCCCATCCATGGTGACCCCCACCTCATAGTGCTGGGATAAGCTGCCAGCTCACTGTGAATCTGTACTGGATAAGCAGTTATGAAAGGTGCCTGGAAGGACAGAAATGGGGTGGAAATGGTATGTTCATTGAATTATTTTGTGTAAGTATAGATAAAAGGGACAGGATTCAGGTAATCTACCTGCTGCCCACACTAAAAGTCCGCCAGTTGATGATTATTGCATTTAGTTAATCTGTTTTAATCTCCTTTTTAGCTTAATGCACAAAATGCAATGATCACAAATTCAGCCCAGCTTGGGTTGGGATGATCGATTGATTTCACCTGCAGCTCGTGAGGCAGCCGTCCCGGAGCCCGTGATCAGAAGCTCGCGGCCGCACAGCCTTTGGGCACGTGAGGATCCCAGCCCTTTCAAAAAATAAACTCCTCTCGTGTTTTATTGAAAGATCTGAAGGTCCACTTTTCTGGCAGAAGAGTTTTTTTTCCCACTTTGAACAAGAGAGAAGGGGTTGAGAAAAGAAGGGTGTCGTTTGTAATGCACGACTGTGAGGTGAATCACAGCCGGCTTGAAGAATGGGACGGGAGAGCCATTTTGACAGCACCTTCAGAGGAACTCCCGGAGGCATGCAGGGAACAAAAGGCTTTTCCCCCATTTGTGGGAGCCCTCTCACAAAACTAGAAAATGCTTTGGACACAAAAAAATAAATCAAAACAGCATTAGATAGATGGGTGGGTGTAAGGTGTAACACACTGGCTCTCGGCATTTCTTCATGGTGTTGTTTATTGCTGTGAGCTGACAGAGGTTCGTTTAACTGGCCCTGCATGTAGAGCTATTTGCTGCTTCAGTCTGAAGCATCAGCTTCAGTTAAACTTCTCCAAGACTTTTGTACATCATTCCTACATTCCTTTCTGATGAGTTCTGGTGACTGAAAGCAGGCTTTTTCTTCACTGTTTATGTCCACCTCCCAGCCTCACCAGGGATACGTGGAGACCGTGCATTTATTGATATCGGATTCATCCTGGTTCATTCCAACATTTCTCTCACCTGTTCTTGTCTGTTGCATTAATGATTCATTTGCAAAATGGCGCAGAACCTGCTTAAATTACCCAAAGTGCCTTGCACTCAAAACATGGAAGACAGTGCATAGAGTACTTTAGATGTGTGGTAGGTTGATGAAGCTAAGAAAAAAATGTAGTAAAGTTTTTTCAATGTGACGTTGTTTCCTGGCAAATGTGAAGCTGCCAGCCAATATGTACATACCTTGTACCATTGTAACGTCCATTAGATTCAGATGCTGTCCATTGGAGGGCACAGACTTAGACACAACCTACCAAAATTTAGAGACACAGATTCACTCATCCACATTATGGGCTAGAAACTGGAGTCTGCACTCTTTGAGCTAGGGGATGAAATCAAACCCACAACCCTGGTGGAAGCCTTCAGTCTTAGTTGGCTGTAAATATAAATGTATGGCCTGACCATGCTAAAGGAAGACTACAGTCTTAGCTAGCTGTAAGGATTAGTGCAAGGACTGACCATGCTAAAGGAAGCCTACAGTCTTAGCTAGCTGTAAATATAAATGTAAGGCCTGACCATGCTAAAGGAAGCCTACAGTCTTACTGTAGCTAGCTGTAAGGATAAGTATAAGGTCTGATCATGCCAAAGGAAGCCTACAGTCTTAGCTAGCTGTAAGGATCAGTGCAAGGACTGACCATGCTAAAGGAAGCCTACAGTCTTAGCTAGCTGTAAGGATAAATGTAAGGCCTGACCATGCTAAAGGAAGCCTACAGTCTTAACAACGCGATGTTGGTATTAATTTTGCCACTGTCCAGCACTATAATATACTACAGCCATTTTTCGAAATCAGTACAAAACACCCCAGCTCGTGTTGTGATTTGGCACCAGTACCAGTTTTTACGGCAGTGGAAAAACACCTCCTTGAAGAACCATACTTCTGGTACTTTGCAGCATTGATCAAGAATCGTGTCACTTCTCGTCCTCTCAGAGCATCAAGCACTGCTTGTCTCGAACCGTCAACACTTAAAAGAGGACAACGTGCATCAAGACTTTTTGCAGTGTTGGCGCCTCAGTGGTGGAACGCACTTCCTCTTGCTGTAAGAACGGCCGAGTCCCTTCCTGTCTTTAAGCGTCATCTGAAGACACACCTCTTCAAGGAGTACCTTGGAAGCCTACAGTCTTAATTAGCTGTAAATATAAGTGTAAGGCCTGACCATGGTAAAGGAAGCCTACAGTCTTAATTAGCTGTAAATATAAGTGTAAGGCCTGACCATGGTAAAGGAAGCCTACAGTCTTAATT
>JAODLD010000042.1:15905943-15923556 GCA_026781065.1 Mormyrops boulengeri | reverse complement strand
GTAAGGCCTGACCATGGTAAAGGAAGCCTACAGTTTTAGTTAGCTGTAAATATAAGTGTAAGGCCTGACCATGGTAAAGGAAGCCTACAGTTTTAGTTAGCTGTAAATATAAGTGTAAGGCCTGACCATGGTAATTTTGGAGCAATCAAGCCTTTAATTCCAAGAGACCTCATGGGAAGAATTTTTGTTGTAATAGGAGCAGAATCTTTTAGGATGATAAAGCTCCTATCCACATGCTGTAAATGGTCTCTGAATGGTGTGATTAGTATGGAAACAATGTTGACCATGTTGACCATGTGACATAGCCAGATCCCAACCTTTCTAAGATTACAGAGCAGAACTACTGTTTTACATCTTCATCCTAAAATACTAAGATTTCTTGTAGGGGAATGGGTATCTCATGCATCCTGTTCCTCACAAAACGCTCCAAAACAGACTGCTTCTCCATAACTTGTACAGCTTAATTTCAACCACATTTGTTGATACTTATATCCAAATAGATTTTTGTCTATTTATATACTTTTGCAAATCAATAACAATTATTATCAGTTCCTAACATTTAGGTTACCTGCTGATTCCAGCGTTTTTCTAATTACATGTACAGTATAAAACTAGTTATATACATTTTAAGAGAGATAGCACTTCACCATTAATGTAGCAGGCAGAGACATTAATTTCATTCTTTTTCACTCTATTCTTCAATTTTTGTTCACTTCAGCCATCTTTGCCAAGATCCCCAAATGTAGGAGAGTAAATATTAGTCTTATAAAAAGAATACAGCACATGCCTGTTACTCACAAGGGGCATTTTTCAATTTGTGTTGGTAATTAGGACCTGAGCTATTCTGTAGGTCCACTGGCCCCTGCATTAGGTGGGAACCCGACCATGAAAGTAATTGGCAAGTAGGACACAAATTGGATCTGTGCACGATGCGGTTCCTGTTCTCCCCGGGGCGACATTTGCACAGCAATTAGAGCGATGCCACTGCGTATCTATGGAATGGGCCTCACACATTTATAGAATTAAACTTAACACCATTTTCATACACAGGATAATGTGCCATTCGTTCAGAGACACATCCCCAGTGAAGGAATGTATGGTGACATGAATAACGGTGAGTAGGGATGGTAGTGTGAGCACCCTGCACAATCGGAGCACTGCTGGAAGACGATTTCTTTCAAAGTTAAGGCTGTGCAGTCGGTTGACAAATAATCAAGCTGATGGTAAAGAATGAATGGAGATGTGAATAACAGTGAGTAGGGAAGGTGGTGTGAACAGCAAGCATAATTCGAGCACTACAAGAGGACTTTCATCAAAGTTAAGGCTGCGCAGTCAATAGAAGAATAGTCAAACTGAAGCTGAATTGCTGAAGACCAAGTAATATTTGATGAATTGAGTAGATATTGATTTTATGTTTATTTAAAACATATCTTATCTGTGACATAATGATGTGAGTTTGTTTTGTGTAAAAAGAACCAAGTAGACAATTCAGTTTTAGCAGTGTTCAGACTATGATTTCCAAATAAATTCATTTTGACGTTAATTTCATAGGTGCAAACACACGCAGCAGCCAAACAAATACATTCAACAATGTTGTTTAACCTGGAAACTCACTGAGATTTAAAGGCTCATTTTGAAGCAAAGCCTCTTGAGGGACTAATGGAGAATAGCAGCATGTTTAACAAAATATGGCACGAGACCCTTACAAATAATGCGATTAAAAAGCAGATTCATTAGCCGTATAACGGCGTGTTTGGTAATGAGATCTTAAGCTTCACCGCATGCAGCTGAGGGCTTCGTGAGTCAGGCAGGCACACGCGTGCGTGACCCCTGATCAGACACACGCAGAGACTGTAAAATCAGCAGTTCACGCGGGATCGCAGCACATAAATGCAGCTCATCTCTAGGAAGCGTAGGTGAGGCACCTGCATGAATGCCCAGCTCAGCTAAGCTCAGGACAAAACAAGAGCGAGATCATTCAGGCACTATGAGGTTCAATAGCTTTATCACCTGAGGTGAAGCTAACGGACAAACAAAAACATTGAGGTTCAAAGTAACTCCAAGATGTCAGGGTTATTTGGTCACCAACATCGCATTGGGGCAGGCATGAGGCTCAGTGGGCTGAACCTCTTTGTCTGTGATTGGAAGGTCACTGGTTCAAGCTTGCCCTCGACAGAAGTGCCACACGTCTGTGGGCCTTTTAGCAAGGCTCCTGACCTTGAGTTCCACAGGCAGCTGCCCTTCGCTGTGGTCCCCAAGCCTGCTCTCATCTGTGTGTATCATGGAGAGTAAGATGGGGTAGGCAAAAAGAGAATTTCCCCCCAGGAATCAATTAAGTATCATCATTCATCTCACTGTGCTGGAAGAAGTGACCCCTCTCCTGACAATTTGATTAAATATGCAAATGAAAGAAATAGCATTAGAACTTAATGTATTCATTTAGGTAGATGGCAGTCTGTATATAAGTAAATACATAATGTAGGTCAGTAAATGTCAAAGGGGGACACACTGAGGATGCAAGAGAAGCTACCTACTATTGACAAAGATCCCCTCCAGATAGAAGAAAGGAGCTTTATACCAAATCTGCTAGTCATCTGTGCTGTTGAAGCCACATAAATTACCCACAATGCATTGCACACTGAACATGAGGGAATAGGTGAGGGGGTCTGGCAACAACCCCTGGGATACAGGGATGCTTGCTGAAGCTATGGACATGGAAAAGGAGGGAAAAACCTGACAGCATATATTACGGGGGAAAGAACTGGAAACGTGCGTCATATGCTGAGCCTTGTCTCCTATCAGTGAGAGAAGTGAAGGAAATGGAAGGGTGGGTGACAACAGAAGAAGGAGGAGACAAACGAGGAATGGGGGGAGAAGGATTTAGCTACCTGAGGTAGCACTATACCCCCAGATCCTGCGATGTATAAGTGGTGAACCGGACGTAAAAGTCAAGCCTAGCAAGAGGTTAGGGCATTGATTAATAGTGACTGACACGCTATAGAGATGCCAAAGGAGGCAGCCAGTCAGGTGACAGCAAGGTCTAACCATACAGTTATGGGATTTTTCCAGCACTCAACAAAAAGCTAAAATCAACATTGCTTCCCTTTAATCTTCACATCTTTCCTTCCACTTTCTCTCTCTCTCTCTCTCTCTCTCCCTTCCTGCCTCCTTTCTTCTCGGCTCTGCAGCATCGCTGCGTGTTAATTTGCTGCTCCAGTGACACGCATCATTGGGGAAGTCATCTCTAATAACCCCGGCAAACCCCGTGCGAAGGCCTGTAACTCGCCAGCTGAGCTGTCACTCATATTATTAACAATGATGGTGACAATAATGGGCCTCCGGTATGAAGGCTTCTGGCTGCCCCCCTGCCCGCCCTCAGAGCCAGCCCCGTAAAATCAACACACGTCGCCTCCCCCGTCTCCGCCTGGAGTTTATAGCGCGGCACCTTCTGGATGAGCCGTTTTTATTTCTCGGAGCTTCTAGCTATAAACATAAGCATCGCTTCTCAAGGATCCTGCATCTACCTGCCTCTCCAATGTCACCTTCTGACCAGCATTGTCATGCAGAGGGGGCTTTTTGTGTGGGTGGTGCTGGGAACAGAACAGCTTTGCCGCTCTGTCATGAGTCAAAGTGGGGTGTCATTCATCAGAAGGAGTGACAACTGCCTGACAGACCTGTCTGGGGCTTTTGCTGTTGGGGGGCCCTGCTCGGTACGGGGGTGTGGCGGGGGGTGTAGGGCAGTATCTTGTCCTGGATTGAGGGATCCCTGTTCCCAGTGCGTGGTGCAGTGCCCCTGAGTGAGACAGTGTCAGTGGTCACCCCTATATGTGTGTGTGATGACAGATTTCCCTGAGTTATTGATAGAGAAAGCCAGTGTGAAATGGCGGACGAGGGCTGGCAATAAAGAACTGAATTACTAACCATTAAGACCCCATTGCGCATATTAATGCCGTACATAAACACTCCTACACTTATACACTAATCTCTGCCTTATCACAATTATTAGCTTTTGTCAAACAGCTCCAGTGTTCCTACGGACATAGAAAATTCCAGACAGTCGAGAATCACTGCAGTATTTCGGAAACCAAACAGCACATCCTGTTTATTCATCGCCCTTCGCTCTATGTGCGGTTCATAAAGAATTTATATGGATGTTTAAGCACCTTGGCTCCAAACAGCAGACGGCGAGGCTGTACCGTTGCCGGGAGGCGCTGCCAAAGCAAAGCCGGGCGGGAGATGCAAGGAGCTGAAAAGCGGCTGCCCAGGGGGGTTGTGGGAAGGCAGCTTTGCTCTTCTACATAAAACCAGCATGTGGATATGTCGCCAGCGCCAGCCACTGCCGCTATCTACCGTGGCAGCGATCGCAAGGACGATGCTGATGGTGGCTTGCAAGGCTTTAGGAGTCTGCTGCTACAGTCTGTAGGAGGCTCAGCTACGAGAACCAGGGCCCCCCCAGCCATCGCGGCTTCTCAGCTTTGATTAGCGTCGCTAATTTTTAGCTGTCATTCGGGAGCTAATTAAGCTCATTCCTCCAAAACCTTACGAGCCGCGCCTCCCGAATAATGCAGTGGCTGGAAATAGATGTGGTGTTTTTATCGTCTGATAATTTGCTTGCTCAACGTTTGCTGATTTTGTGGCTCACTTTCGCGCTAGGCTAGCCGGCGCGCGGTCGCATTCAGCATGCTGATTATGCGGCACTCGGAGCAGAGGCGTAATGAAGGGGATGCATGGAGCCGGTGACCCATCTTAGTAAAGAAGATAAATTCACATAAACATCTCATTTGCATGACGTGCAGCAGAGGGACGGAGGCTCCGTCAGCTTTGGCTGACCAGGTGGCCCATTTCGGTGTGACTCCCTGGATGGGGACCAGAGGGCTTCCATCTTCCTGCTTGCTGTCGGGGTTCAAGGGCGTGATCTCTGCCAGCCTCGGCCTGACAGGCCAAAGCGTGAATGCTAAGTGCCCGCTCGCCCGTGTTGACCTGACTTATTAGATGCTAATTAACCACTGACACTTCCCATGGGGCTGTGCAGCTACCCGTAGGTTAGCCTCATGGGGGCGCTATGCGGTTTCTCCCACCTTATCCACTCCCGTCATCGCTTTTGATGAACAGTGAGGAAGAGTGTGGAGAAAAACATGTAAGAAGATGAAAGATAAAACCACAAACGCCTCCCTCTAATTAAAAGCACATCTGAGGTGCATGTCGCTCCTTTCAGACCTGGCATCCTTCCTGGGTTGGAGTGTGGGGGGGGGGCTGGCTTCTCATCAGTACCATTCGCATGCGCATACCTGTCCTGTCAACTGCGGCTACCAGCCACAGTGCTTTGCGTGGGTTTCCTCTCGAATATAATTGCACTGGGTTTTCATTTTCCACCCTTTCTTTCCTTTTATTTCCATCTTACCTCACTCCTGTTAGGAAATAAAAGAGACGACCTTGGCCTGCTTCTTCATTCACTGTGACAGCGTCTTATAAGCGAGGATCGACAAAACAAAGGCCCATTTTTGACGGAGGGGCGCACTGGCACTTAGGCACCGTGGATGCAAATGTCCAGCTTTGGCTAACGGTGACGCCACAGGAAGTAGACGTGTAACTTCCTCCTGTTATAGGACCTCTATTTTTGCCCATGATGCACTGAGCCAGGCCATTGCGTTACATTCTTGTGTGTCACTGTGCTGTCAGAGAGAAATGCTCTGAGTTATTCCGCAGTCAGAAAATACTCTAAGCACAAAACGATGATGTACAATGCAATCTCTCACTGCTCAACACTGTTTTTTTAATGTCTTGATAGAAATGTTATTATACACTACATTTTCAAGGTAAGTTTGAGTTAATTCTCATAAAATTGCTATGGAATGAATAAACAGTAATAAAAAAGGAATGAAAAGGGGATTAACAGGATTTCACTGATTCACATGAGAAATAACTTGAGATTCTGAGAAATCTGATCAATGGTGGTCAGGAGAAGAAGATATTTGACAGTAATCTTATTTCAAGATGTCCTGAGCTCCTCAGAGGAGCTGTACAGTGAGAACATCTCCAGGATGCTGCAGAGATCCTCTTTCTTAGGTCGGACAGAGTCCTGGATTTTGAATGATGATCTCTCACAATAAAGACCTGAGTGGCTGACCTAGCATGACTGTTTCAGCCTGGTGTATTCCCAATCCCACTTACTTTCCAGGAGGAATAGCAGCCTTGAAAACTGAGATACCTCCTGGGCTGTAGTTAACTTCAAACGGATTTGTACATAAAAGACCAGACTAAATGGTAGTGATCCAGCAGCCAAAACCAGAAAACACAAATAATATATTCAGCAATACCATTCAAATGTATGGGTTGAGCCTTAGCATTTTTGATTGAATTTCCTCCACTCTGTCTCTCATTTCCAGGTATGTTTACAATAATACATTAAAAACAAATATTCACTTCTTATCATTCATGAATGAAGAGTGTTTTTCGGGGGTGAGTAGGAATCCTCTGCTGTATTTTTGTACACACATCATTAATCACAAATGCCTCTATTAACCAGGTCACCCAGGAGTATATGCTGGGCAATTAAGGTTTGATTAAAAGATGTTCATCACAGAAGCCCCATTGTTCGGCAATGGGCACAGGCAGAACCACAGGTGATAGGGTTAGAACCTGGACCTAGCAAACCTCGGTCTAGTCCCAGTGTGTCGCAGACTGGAGGCCCTTCCGTTGATGAGCTTCTCCTGCTCCATCATTTCCTGGTTTGGATACCGTTTGGTGTTTAAAGGGCCCTGCTGGATTGTGCTGGCAAACCGTGCAGGAGATTACTTTCATTGCAGATGCCTTTAAACACTCTGAGCCTTAATCCCCAGTTACAGCAGCTGTGTGGTTAATCATGGAGCACTTCTGTAAGCCACCTCAAAATCATTGCAGAATAAAAAAAAGATCAGCATTTCTTTAGGTGCGTATTTGAAATGAGATTTGTATTTTAATACATCTCAATTCCATACAGCAACATCAAAGCCTCCAATGTAAAGCTGATCTTTTTCTAAATTTATTTATACTCAAGAACTCAAAAGAAGTTTAAATGGACTAAAGCAGACCTGTATAGACACTGTACGATGTCACTGAAAGTCGTAAGGGACTGCTCCATGTAGGTATTTGTGTTTAAAGTAGTTTTGTATGTTTGTAATACACACATGCACGTACACATACACACATACACACACACACAGACATTTGCACATGTGTAAGTGTATATTTTGAATAAAGGCTTTTAACCCTGCAGCGCATTTACAAAGCCAGGTCTTTCTTTCCCCCTCCCAGTAAACAAACGCTGCCTTTGATGCCCCCTGAATAGCAGCACATGTGAAAGGGCCCAGAAGACAGAGTCTTACTCTTCTACTTCTTGCCCTCCCCAGTTCATTAAAAGCAACCAAGAGCATGAAAAGAGGCTCTTTGGAAGGAGGGATAAGAACAGAAGGGTGCAGGGCGATGGATGGGAGATATTTGTCAGTACCAGGTGGGCGGGGGGGGTCACATGATATGAGATAAATTCTTCTAAGAGTCAGTTTCCTCTGCACAGCACTGTCCTGTCAGAAGGAAAACACGTTTTCCTGGGTTTGATTTTTTGTACGACAGTTCTCATTCAGGAAGAAAAGCTATTTTTGTTTGTTTAGCAGAGCAAAGAATGAACTCAATTATTAACAGCATAGGAGAAAGGCAGCTGAGGTGTTTACATGTTTTAACAGCTGTTCCCAGTCTTACGTGAGAGGACGGTGTTCCGGTGCATGCGAGTAACGTCTTTGGTACTGCGATAACCAAGCGTACGAAGCCGAGATGTTCATGCACTGTTGTTTAATGTCATCTTTCAGCGCCCTATGATATCCGTGCTGTGATGTCGCCTCCCGACTTCACCATGCTGGGCGTGTGTGCAAGGGTGTCCTGGCATGGGGGGTGTCCTCGCTTTCGGCCATTTCTGCCTATGGATGAGGGGAGTGTGAAGTCTCGCCAGGGGGGCACAGATGGGTAATTTGATCTTGACAGCTGTTGATTTTACATCGAGCTTATGAATTGAGGAACAGTCACAGACTACTAAGCACTTGTAAGTCGCTCTGGAAAAGAGCGTCTGCTAAATGCGGTGAATGTAAATGTAATTAGTGAGCAACAGTCCCCGTGCAGATCACCGGTGATGTTCCTGCCGTTGCTCTTCAGTCAGACACGGCACAACACTCTACTGGAGTGGGGAACAGCCTCTTTGGACAGAGGGAGGTACACAGTGTAGGCCGCCTCCAGGGAGTTCTGGGAAAGCCAGCCAGTGCGGTCCTGAGGGCAGAAGACGAAGCCGGCAGAGCAAGTGAGTGAATGAACAGAGATAGGCCTGGATAATGAGGGAGGGAAACGGGTAGCAGTATGAAGGGTAAAGGGACGAGGCGGAGGAAGAGGAAGTTATAGACAGGGCCACATGTGTGGGCTGGTATGGTGGGGGGTGAGCTGGCAGATGCTGACTAACGGATGCTAATGGGACTGTCACTCTGTTGGCATTTCTGTGAGCCACCCTTCCTCTCAGGGGGTGTAGGGGGGCTCATAGGGAAGACAAAGTGGAAGGGGGGGCTGTTTGATGGATTGAACCAGATTGCCCACACCCAAAATCATTTAAACTCAATGGCAATTATGCATGACATCAAGAGCCAAAATAGATGCAGATTCTAATCATATTTATAAATAAATATCAATCCCCACTTGAGTTCCGGAATCCATGCCTTGATTATTATTCTAAATATTTAATTGTGTAATAATTGCTTAATAAATACTGATGCGCTATTTCATTGTTTTCTCAAGGGTTCAGCGGCTTGCTTCCTTTTTGCAGACTGTCGAGATCTTTAACCAGCGCGCCTCCTGCTACGCCTGCAAAGGCCCACCAGTAAGCGGCGCTCCTGTAATTACAAAATGTGGCCTTTAGTCAAGCTGTGGCACCTGCTCCCGCTAAATACCAAACGTCCAAATGGATGCATACAATTGTGGCCCCCTGTCACAACACAACAGAACAGACAATGAGGGAGGGGCGAGGCAATTTCCTCTTCCTTGTACCAGATGCTATCATTTGCCTGCTTTCGCTGTGGGGTTTGTGGCCGTCTTGTTATATGGTTGTTCCGTTTCTTTGTCTATTTAAGTGGACATGTGTATGCGTGTTCGCAGGCTTCTGTGAGTCCAGAAATACATGTGTATATTATGTATTTATATGCTCACCTTTATTTAAATCAATGTTGACACATGTGGTCCAGAACCTGGTCTGCTTTTTCATTTCCACAAGCATGGTTGTTGCTCGTGACATCACCTACCTCCAGAGAAGTCGGATGATCACCCACATCTGCACTCAATACATTTAAGCTCCTTCTGCTTATTGCCTGGTGGCTCGTTCTTCTGGTCTGCTTCCATCTACTTTGCTTTGGCATTCTGCTTTTTTGTTCTGGCATGATTGATTCTGTGCCTGATTTCTTCTTGTTTCTTTGGTGCTGGTGTTGACATCTTGTTCTCTGGTCTGTGTGACTTGGAGCTCTCCCATCTTCTGGCCCGGATTAGCCCTTCAGCACTTCTTTTCAATGCTTCCTACTTTCTACTTAGCTGCCTCAAAGACGAGACTCAGGCCCTATCAGCACTATCAGGAAGAGGAAACATTCTGACAGTCTGCAGTGTGTCATTTGATCAGCATCAAAGTTTGATGTTCCAAAAATCCTTCTTTGTGACAAATATCTTGATTGATGCTTCACAAATGAAAGATTGGAATGATTTGAATACTACATGTCTAATAAAACTGAAGTGTTTTTATGTGTGTTTTTTGGACCCAGGGAAATGGCTTATAGATCCTATAGATTCTAGGTTGGGTCTGGTCAAATGCTTGAGACTCCACTGTTCAAACCGACTGTGAGAAACTGAAACCACAAAATGGTTGTCACTCAGCTCTCAGTATGATTGTCATTGATGGTTAAAGACCTTATGTTGGACAGGACAGGATGTAGGAATGGTCATTTGGTCATTTACAACCCAGGGCTGTAAAAATACATATGTTGTTGTACAAGTCCACAGAAAACGTACGGGTGACTAGATGATGTGAACTTGAGCTGTCTATTAATAGTGCACTTACTCAGCTGTCAGAACTGCAGGAAGTTAACCATGTCAATGAGCATTGGTCCCTGACAAACAAAGGCAATGACGAATGATGTAGAAGGAGGAGTGAAGGGGGTAGATGAGAGAAAGAAATACCGAGGGAAAGAAATGAAGGTGACACAAAAAGGAGTGAGCGAGCAGAGGAGTGGAATGAAATGCCATTACTGCCCACATGGCTTGACACACCGCTGTGAACAAGTGACACGTGTCATGAAGCAAATTAAACGGCCCGCACTCATCCTCATCCTCATCCTCATCAACAGGGTGGAATTAAAGGTACAGTAAGCGGAACCTCTGGTACCCACGTTATCTACAGGGCAGAAGCTCTGTCTCTCCTTTGTTCCTCCCTCTGTGGAGTCTCTAGGTACTGTGGGGACGGTCACTGCTGCTATGAGTCCATCCCCCCAGAATGGTGACATCACCTCAATGTTGTTGCGTATTCCTCTTCTTGTGCTACAAGTCTATGTACGCTATTTGATGCCTTGAACAATTCAGCATTATGTGCTTTTACAAATAGTCTCAGCTCTTGAAATTGGACCAATGAAGCAGACTCAGGCACCAGTAAAAAAACAGCGAATTGGGCCAACAGCAGGAGCTGCAGGATTGAAGAGCATGGGGACAGGCGGCTCTCTTCCAGCTGTTCCCTGGGAGGGGGGGTTTGTGGAGCAGACGGCATGAGGGGAACCGCCCAATCACAGTCCCGCGCAGGCTTTTAGTTAGGGGCACAGTGAATTAGCCACCTTCATCCCTAAATGCAAACCTGATTTTCCACTCGTTTCCAGGAAGTGGCTTGTCATGTGATGCATGATGGTCGCTGTGTGCGTGGGATATTTGTCAAAGGGCCGTGTGGCTGGCTGGCGGTTGCTCGTACAAGTGGGTGTGCAGCTGCTGAAGACATGCGGGTTGGGGGGGCTTTAGAGACACTACAGATTAGAATCCTCAAACCAGAACTATGAAGCTCAGCTTGGGTCTCATTCCTTCCTTACTGTGACACTCTGAGGCTGAGACCTTCCCTAGAGATTTTTTTTCTTGAATAAGGGAACTTCAACAATGACCACAAACCGTCTAAAACCAAAAGAGAACTTTACTGTCACTGCTCTGTCCTCTTTTAGTTATGATCTACAAAGGCACCACTTTAATTGAATTAATGCCAATGTTCTACATAATTATAATTGTAGTCATTTTCTTTTTATTGTATGCAATATTTAGAATTTTTTAGTGCCATTTTAGTTGGACTTTGTAATAATTATCACCATGATCCCATACTGGGTAAGCAGTTATGAATGATGGCTGTGTGTGGCTCAGCGGGTTGGACCTCTTTGTCTGTGATCAGAAGGTCACCGGTTTACATCCCTTGCTTCTCTCTCACCTGTGTGTATGTATTAATAAAGCATCGCTTCATTTTGTAGCTGAACTTGCACAGATGTATAATACAGATGTCATACTGCTATGGGTTCACCTTTCATGCCAGACCTGGAAAACTTCCATTGCAGGATTGGAACTTTGTGCTTGCAGTAAATTGGCTCAGGGCATGCAGTTCGTGGATTAACTAGATCGCTGTTTAATTCTTATATTTTCAGTTATCAAAGGTGAAGCACCTGTGGTCAGAATGAGATTCCAGCTGGAAGAACACCTCCTTTAAAAGATGGTTGTTAAAACACACCTGTTCAGTAGCAGATAAAATAGTCTGTTTGCCTGTGGAAGCAGAGGAAGCAGAGGTGTATTTGTAGTGGATTAGAGTAACCAGTATGCAGACAGTATAAAAGCTGCTTCTGAGAGTCCAGGAAGCTTTTGGGGTCAAGCTGAGAGGAGAATGAGAAGCAAAGATGGTGACCTTCACAGTCACCCAGCAGACCCTGTTTCCCACAGTCTGCTCCTGGTGACAAACACCTTCACCCCTACCAGGCCCCCAGAGTAACGCTACCCCCCAATACAGATGTTCGGTCTCTGTATCACCAGGTCCCCAGATTGACCCCCAACCCCGCCCCTGTACAGATCCCTGGTCTCTGCAAGATCAGGTCCACAGATTGACCCTCCCACCACCCCCAGTACAGATCCCCAATCTCTGTATCGCCAAGTCCCCAGAGTGACCACCCCCTGTACAGATCCCTTGTCTGTGCATCCTGCCCGTTAACATGGGAGGTGATGATTAGGAGAAAAAAATCATCTGTGCTGTTGCTGTCTGAAAGCGGGGGATGGATTCCCGATGAAATTACCTGGCACATAAATTACGTGGCCTATCGTGGACCGGACTTATTATCTGCTAATGCAGCTGTATTCCATTCCTGCTCATCGGCAGCTATTTCGATAAATGCTATTATTGTCAGTTTATTAGGGTTGTGGCTACCGCATCTCAACGTGGAAATTTGGAGGGATCTTCTCCTGTATGAAAGGGAACACAATTCTGTCATCAATTCCTCTCTAAATCAAAGCCGGAGCGCGCTACAGCGCAGATATGTGCGTTAAATACGTTTTGCCATATGAAATGGGGTTAACCTAACAGCCGTGGTGAATGGATCTCAGGACTCTGTTTTGATTATATCTAATGACAAAAGCTCCCTGTGGATGTTACTACAAACAGGGCAACAGGCTTTGGAGACACTCAGCATGTGCTGCCCCAGTTTGGAGTCTGTTCCTCCCCCCAAATAAGAGCAGCTGGAATCATTGGAGGCATGCCTGACACTGAGTACTGACCAGAGACAAACACCTAGGGCATGTGTAGACTCTAAATCACCGAATACATTCTCCAAAAATAAGAAACTGTATACCTTTAGAGTATTATCTCAGCTCTGTTTTGGTTACCCCAGATACAAATGCAGTCTAATGCACTTTTCATGAACTTAAAGTAGGGCAGCCAGATTAAGGGGACAAAGCTGAACGTCCGTGTCTCTGGGGAAATTCTGCTCTTGTACTTTAACCTGAACAGTCCTATTAAAAGATTCAAGTGGGATGAATTGTAAGTTGCACTCAGTGTGTTGTTAAAATTGTCAATTAAACAGTAGTACTAATTACAGATGATATATTTTACTATGTATTTAATAAACGTACATTTATTAGGTCACTTGGAAATGTTCCATGTGCTTAAATGAGTGAGGTGAACCACAGATATTAATATATTTTCCTTGAATGAGTGGCTAGCACTGTTGCCTCACATCTCTTGGACCAGGGTTCGAGTCCCCACCATGGCGCTGTGTGTGTGGAGTTTGCATGCTCTCCCTGTGTTGTCGTGGGGTGTCCTACAGGTACTCTGGTTTCACCTCACAATCCAAAAACATGCTGAGCATAATTGGAGTTACCGAATTTTCTGTAGGTGTGAGCGTGCTCCGTGATGGTTGGTACCCGCCCCCCCCCCGGAGCCTGGGTGGTTGGAGTGAAAATGTTAATAATATGGATTTATAAACCGCCTGTTTGTAAGCTGAAGGAGGAGAGCTTCATCTGCAATCACCTGAAGCAGAAGCCCAAGCAGGAATCAAAGCCACAGCGCCGCCGGGGCGACCCCACGTCACAGCCTGCCGGGACCCCAGGTCAGGACTCGGGACCCCAGAAGCAGGTACAGTGTTCATGTTTAAGAGGTTATGATAAATACCACTGCTGAATAGTAGCACAGGCTAATGTAGTCTTTGCATCCTGAATTATTCAGCTGGGGTGATCATCCTGGCATTTTATGGTTTTTGAGCTGAGCGCCCCCTTGAGACTTAGATTTAAAACATGACGCCTGAAGACATCTCCCAGGAGCTAACTGGCTGATAATAGTGACAGCTCCTGGCTGATTCACATTTTAGGCGTGTGCCTCCCCCAAAACCTCCCCTTACCAAAGGCCCTTCGCCTCAGTGCTTCGAGTGTTGTCCTCATCTTCCCGACTCTGCTCTGATCCCGGCCTGGCTCCCAATCTCCTCACTATGCAGGAACGCTGCGTCAGGAGCCGCATACGAATCGCGTCCCCTGGAAGCCACTGAGGGAGGGCTATGGAGCTTCCGTAGCTGGCGGGCTGGCTATTTGCTGAAAGCAGCCCGCAATTTGCTCTGTTTGAAACAATCTGTGTTCTTATGAAAGATGCCCGTGGTCATTGTTCTGTTTTACACTAGATCCATGTAGACACCCATGGAGTACACCAATGCTTTCCTCTAGGTGACAGAATCAAACGTTCAGCAATCATAACAACCTTTACCACACAAGCCCGGGAGCAGAAATATGGCTTTATCTTTTGAACTTTAACTGCATTCACTCCACGTGCACAAACCAGACAGGAAAAAAACAGCAAATGAGAAGTGCTTCCGATTTTTCAAAAATATTTTATTTGTTGCTAGTGATCCAGGTACAAGGAAAGAAAAAGAAAAATGATTTATTTTACAGAACATGATGATGATGTTTGCAGAAGCTTCTCCTCTATCTCAGATTTCCAATTTTTTTTTCTTGGACAAGAACATGCAGGTGAGTACAGAGGCTCGCTCAGGGCAGAGAGAGGAGCTGAACAGAACGATGGCATCATAAGCGGGGCAGAGCCCGCACCTCTACACAGACGTCACCCTACGAGGTTTTTGTTATTATTATTATAATTTTTTTTTTTTTACCAAAAAAGGCAACACACAGGTTACAAAGAACTGACAATATTTAGGAAGGGGAGCCAAAAACGAGGGAGAGCCGAAGGAATTCTCAACTGTCCAAGCAACAGCGCTCCGTGTGGCCACATCCAGCAAAGCATCTGGCGACATTCACAAAGGTCTTTCTCAAAGATTTCATTTTGGAAATGAGAGGAAGCAAAGGTGAACATGCAGGACACAGAGTGAGATTTTTCAGTACATCTGAAATCTTGATGATTCACTACTTTGACTTTAGTGATAATCTTGAGATTCAGCAAATCCCTATGGCTCCTCGTCTCTGATAGCTAAGTCGACAATAATAAAAAACAGTTTATATTCCACAAATCTTTATGCATATATCACAATATACCTTTTTATTATCATTTTAATAAATACAAAAACAACAACACTGTGAATTTAAAGAAAAGCATGAGTATCAAAAAAGACAAAAATGTTTAAGACCTCTTGAAACGGATGGCAGGTGATCTGAAATGGGCATGTACCATTCGTGACATCATGTTATTATTCATCGAACAGACACAGGTTAGTGAATTGGTACATCCCACATCAACTCACCAAGATGGAAATGGAACACTAGACTGATTATGGGGGAAAACTTTACAGCAGAGAGTAATGAGTCAGAGTAATAGTGTGGGTTATGCATATGAATATACTGCATATATATACACATGTATATTCACACACACACCTAATGTACACACACAAACACCACCAGAATGCTGGATAACCTGAGATACTCCATGCACCTCATTCCCAGGGGGCTGCCCAGTTGGCCATTCAGCCAATGACGTGATGGTGACATTAATACAAAGGTACAACAGTGAATCTGACAGACCATTACATCGCAAACTTCCCTAATCTTTATTTGTTATTCATATAAAAGATGAGAAATAAAACAGTCGTCGAACTAGTAAAATCCTGAACAGTAATGCTTAAAATTGATTTTTAAGCAGCTTCTGTTTTAGTGTGAGTCCTTTTCTTATACAAAAGAATTTTAAAACCACAGGAGGGAACAGACCTACAAAAGGAGATTTAATTAAAAAAATTCAGTTGAACACCTGTGTTAAGTGACTGTGGGTGACACTGTATGCATGTATGTGTGTGCATGGCGGGGGGGTTGTAATCCATCCCATATTGCAGGTCTACTCTGCACCCCAAACCGGCCTGCTCCACACCCCGATATGGCCCCTGAGGCCAGTTTGAAACAGCAACAAAGCTCCTTTCCAACGTTGTGGGACCAGCAAGGTTGAGCCGGTTGGGTTTCCATAGTAAAACCACCAGGGGATGGATCTTGTATGCAGCACCATTGCCTACTTCTCAGGCTAAATTCAGGTGTTTGGCTACAGAAGCCTGTTAGACCTGCATGAATCAGCAGTTTCTACCCATCGGTTCTGCATCTAAATGACTGAGTTTGGACACTAGGCAGTGAAAAACAGACCAGCAGGTTCCTGCTTGGAAAATGAAAATGTATTGAATGTTTATTCATGGATTTGATGCTTGTGGTGAATTTATGGGATGGAGGTGTGGGAGGGGGAACTCTTTTGACTAACCAAGGAGAGGCATGAAATCATGGTGAATGCAGTTCATTCCTCGGGGCCTATAAAACATGGCCTGATTGGGCAGGTCTGCAAGCCCGACGAGGGATGCATGGAATGTGCTGCAGTCGACGTGCCAGGAGGCCAACGCATCATCAGCCTTCATCAGGGATTCCGCCTCTTCAGTTACGATGTCAGCAAGACAGGCAGGTGATCAAATGAACGACATTGGAACACCCAAACTGGGTTACAACTAAGGTTTATTTTTGATGTAACTTTGAAAGGAATCACACTTTAAGTGCTTATGTCCCTTGAGATGGAATTAGTCAGGGTACAGCTTGAAAACAAATAATAATTACATCACTGAAAGAACCTGGAACCCAACATGAGGACCTGGTGTTGCGGTTATGGGGACAGACCTACTTCAGCTACAAACCGTAGCCTTTCTGCTCACAGGCTGGGCTCTGCTCATCCAGCTGCAGAGGGAAGCCCTTGTGATGCTGGGTGAAAATGGCAGAATGGCAGACAGAGGTTTGACATGCTGATGCTGTGTGATGAGTTGGAGAAGCAGTCAGTGCTCCGTGTTCCTGGCCCTCAGACCTACTGAGATGGAGCATTTTCCCTCTGGAGCTCCTCGCAGATGCCTGGGCTGATTGGACCCTTTACCCATGTGATAAAACTCGCCCTGCATTTCCACACACTATCTTCCAATGATCTATCATCACTTTATTCTCAGTAGCAGTGGGTTTCTTACAGGCATACCACCCCCCCAACCGAGTACCTAAAAGACCACAAAGAGTGATAGTTAAGGAAAGACGCCACCCCCAAAATACTGTCAAAAACGAATTGCTTGTCTAAGCATGAGCAACTAGAGGAGGGAATGGTAGCTAAACGCCTTATTGTTGCCCGTGTGAGAGTGGGCGTCAGGTTGGTGATCACCTCACACCTCCACGTCGTTAATATCTCTCTATACATTTGTATATATTTCTTATTTTCTAGTTTACAGTACAGCAACTCCTCTTCACGTATCCTTCCGGTTCTTCATGTCAGCAGGAGTTATGTTTTTTGTGCTTTTCACCAAAAGATTGCAGTGCAAAAAAACAATAGAAATTAATAATATTAATTAAACAATGAATGATAATTATTAACAAACATGAATAATAAAACAATTCTTTTATGGCACCTTAGCCGACGGATTCACATATAGTACAAATGACCTAAAAAAATGATATATGAAGAAGCAGAAACAGAATTAGACTTGCATAGCAATGCACAAACAAAAAATATTTACAGGAACAGGGCGGGGGGGGGGGGGGGGGGGGGGGGGGGGGGGGGGGGGGGGG
>JAODLD010000042.1:15895154-15905843 GCA_026781065.1 Mormyrops boulengeri | reverse complement strand
TTAACGCAACACCCCCCCCCCCCCCCCCTTTAGCCCCCCAAGGACTATTACTCTGTGGGCGTTTTTATGTGTGTTCTTTTTTACATTTCTGCTTACTTACTGAATAATTTGATACTGTTTCTCAGCAGGAACTGGCTGAGTTAGGAGGAGGGTGAGACCGTCCCGTTAGGACAAAAATAAAACACAAAATCGGCATTTTGTGAGAGGGTGTGTTTCTTTACATCACATTTGCAGTTTGGCTTTTCTTTGAATTTGTTTTCTTTCTTTCTGACGGTACACAAATATGGAGAAAAGTCCATTGCACCAGGAGGTGAGGCATTGCAGGGTTGAGGATTGGTGAGCCACAGTCATCTCTCAGTCAGCTCACGCTGTGGGGGACACAGACAGACAGCGGCAATGAGGCGAGGCCTACAGGCCAACTGCCACTGCAGACTCTACAAACGGTCACCATAAGTCTAAGACTACAAGGCTAACGGTAACGTCGCCAATACAGCACCACTACACTGAACCTTGTTAGCTCACAGCACGAACCACAGTATTATTACTGACCTGCAAAGACCCATATTCTAATTCATTATTTTCTTTATGATTTTGTTTAGTTAGAATACTTCCATCCAGGATGATACTGTAGCTGTATAAACTAAATAACTGCTTTCAAAAGTAAACCAGCATGCCTCCTAAAACTTCTAAAAAATGCCTCAAAGGGGGGCAATTTTATTATGTCCTTAACCACCTTGCTGTCTGCTGCCTCGACACTATAAACACTGTCGCTATCATTATATGAGCATTATAAATTTTAACAAAAACATTATAAGCCTGAGCTCTTGTCAGCCCAGTAAATCACAGTGAAAACAGGCCAGTCAATGCCACAAAGTCACCGAGTGTGAATGAAACACCTACACAGCTCTCCAGAGTGCTGTCCCTGGCCGTTGGTGCCCAGGTAACTCAGGTCAGGGTGGTCTATGGCAGCCCGCTGGTGGGCGCCCCTGCTGACCTCCCCCTTGCGGGGCCCCGTGGAGCCCTTGGAGGACGCGGTGCCGGAGGTGCTGTGGCCCCCAGGGGATGGGAAGCTGGGCTTACTGTATGGGAGCAGGGCCTCTTCTGTCACCCACAAAGGTCAAAAGTCAAAGGTCAGGGAAGCTATTCGCACTGTGATTATAGACACAAAAGTATGTGCAGCATCTGTGCGGGTGGTGGGGCGGGGGGGTGCCTAGGGAGCGGTGCCAGCGTGCAGGCCTGCCTGCCGGACTCGGGGCAGCGCTGCCAGCCATCTGCCAGCCTGGTGGCCGAGGAGCTGCGCGCTTAGACAGAGCAGAGCTGGCAGGGGGTACTGGCATCCGGAGGGGATAGTGCCCCAAATCCAGACGACGACGACCTGGCCTATTGCTTTCAGGGGACAAGGTCTCACCAGACAGCTTGCCACCGTTCTGCTAATTATGGGCACATATATCCCAACTGGACCTTTATCAGGACCAGACAAATCCTACCCTGCAGTGAGCAGTCAAAAGATTATTAATGGAATATTTTAAAAGAATATTTTTCAATAACAATGCTACACTCCATTACCCCAGAAACTGCCCCACTGCCTCTGACCCCACTAAGGGGCAGCAGAATATCGAAAATGCGGGTGGACCGGTAAGCTTTTTAATGGAGGGCGGCCTGTCCCTCCTGACCCCTCCTCTCCACACCCCCGGGCCCTGAGGAGTATGTGTGCGGGCAGAGATTTCAGGCCTTTGCTGCTGTACCTGAGCCATGGCCTGCCTTGTAGGCCCTGCGGCCCTCGTCCCCGCGCTCTCCGGGACCCAGCCGCTCCTGGGCCTGCCTCTGCCGCTCCAGTGAGCTCTTCATCTCCTCCAGGTTAGAGATGTGCTGTCTCTCCAGGGAGGCGGCCTTGCGCTCACCAGGGGGGGCACGCGGGACCGCCATGCGGGCCCCATGGCAGGGCGGGGGCTCAGGGGGAGGAGGTAGGTCTGTGAGATGAAGAAGGGTAAGAAATTAGATTCCAAAATTCTTGAATGACCTTGGGCATTGAGGGGTCAGTTGCATCTACAAAGTGAGCACCTTCAGAAAGCCATGCTCTCCGTGGCACAGAACCCCATCCCCCCGTACCGTCTGCACCGGCGTCTCGGCGCTGCTCCAGCCGGCCACCTCTCTGCTTCCGACCCGGGCGGGGCGCCCTCTGATGGCCCAGGCTTTGCGTCCCCACCACACTACCATCAGTGGAGAAGGGACTACTGGGGCGTAGCCGCTGGGGAAAGTTTTTCCCTGTAGGGGGCAATAGAGAGGCAGGGTTAGCTTATTAATAATAACAAGTAAACAGCACAGATAAGCATTGGACTGTAGATACGACCCGCTTTAATTTAACAGCCATATCAAAGCATCTGTTAATTAAGCATGAACAAAACCACAGATCCCGACACCACATATCTCCTGGCCAATCGGATTCAAGCATTCTAGAGAGAGGTCAAGAAAAAGCATGTCAGCCACTCATAGGTCTGAAGAGAGCCCAGCACCGCTCATCTGCAGAAGTGAAAGGGAGAGCAGGCTCAGTGAGGGGGTGTCACCGAGCACAGAACCACTTGCACGAGTGCCATGCATGCCCAGAGACAGCCAGCCGCAAGTCCCCTGGAGAGAGGGGTGGAGAGCAGGAGGAAGGGAGGGGGAGCCTCCGGGGAGTCACAGGGCCCCCTGCCCCCGGACCGACCTCTCTTGGTCAGACTGGTGCCGTCACAGCGGTAGCCTGCCTTGTCGGCGGCTGCTACCAGCGCCTGGGCGAAGCTGGCGTGGGTGAAGATGGAGCCGTCGGAGGAGCTGCCAGCGCTGGACCTGTGGCTGGAGAAGTTACGCTCGTCCTCAGAGGCCGAGCCCCAGCCATTCACCATGGAGCCTGAGGGACACACGGCCATGAGCACGGTGTGTGCGCGCGGGCACGTATACGTACGTGTGTGTGAAGAGACCAGAGCATAGGGAAATGTCCTCTTTAAAAAGCAGATTCTGGCCTCACATTTGCACTAAACAGCCTTATTAAAACAAAAAAAACTTAGTGCCAACAAATGATGCTTATTAAGAATTTTCGTCTGTGTTTGACTTTGCTGGGATTTGATTATAGATCGTGAATTTGCATTAAATCAGGATTCGATGGGAAATCGGCTTACAGGTGGAAATGCAAGTGGGATCTGTGATGCTGTGTTTATATTTCTGTGAGTGTGTGAAACATGCCCTAATCTGACAACACTAAATAACAATATCCACTCTCAGCCATCCATTTCAAATCAAATAATTTCCCCTCCTCTAGCAGCGCATGTGTGTCAAGCACTATATGCTGGAACAGGAACAATTCATTACCCACCACCCCCCTCTGCTCGTCTTTGCTCCTGAATGCAAAACCTTCTATAAGAAATTACAACTCAAAACCAACGGAATGGAAATGAATGCAAACCTCCTTTACACCAGGCAAGGTGTGTTAAGGGACTATTACGACAAATATCAAATAGCCAATATTAATTTTGGCAATAACATAGCAGGCTTTATTTCAGATCTGTATTCTCCTGACCATAAATCATGTCCATGGTTCTACGCAACCACTTATAGATTGGATGACTGATAAATCAATCAGGCTTTCCTGTGCCACAAATCAAAGCACATCAACTGTAATTTTGGCTGCAGATTCACTCCCCCTTCTGTGATTGGCCGATGCGTCTCCCCTATTTATACAGCTACGCAGAGCTGGGAGGCATAATGTTCTCAGAAGCCGGCCCTTTCATTGGTGTTTTTCCACACAATCACACAAAAGCTGATATCAGTTTATTCATGTTGATATGCAGTGATGCAAGGTAGGAATGGACGCTAATGCTGGGCACCCCACGGAAAGGGGCTCCTTGATTAAGCGCGCTTTGGGCTGCAGGGGCTTCTGGATCGATGCGTTCTGTAAACGTAATTAGGGACGATATTAAGCTGCTGTAATTACAGTGTGGTGGATTAATTCAAGCTGCTGGAACATCACACTCACGCTGTTGCAGCCCTGACCTCTCGCCTTTCTAATCTTCCCCAATCACTCACTGATACAGTGAAGAACAGCCCCCCCCCTCCCCATTAGATGTGTTGTGATGCTTCATACCGATTACCTATTAGTGCAGTTATGACCACCTGAGTTTGCTGCATATTCTAGTTGCCAAACCTTCAGGGTAGGGCCACACAAGGCATGCCATATATATTTGACAAAAAAATCCCAAATATGCCTTTATACCCCAGAAGTGATTCTAGAAAGTACTAATAAGAATGTGTATACACGAGGATTACATGGACATCCCTTCTCCCACTGTACACTGTCATTCACAGCAGAAACCAATTTTTCTGACCCCAAAAAATCAATAACTAGCAGTGATTCCCTCCCTGTTAAAAGGCCTGGCTAAAGTGAAGCAAATATCACTGACACGTATTTACATACTGCAGTGTTACTGACAATGGTACCGCTGCCCAGTACATTTACCACAAGCACCACCTGCAAACAGCCGCTTTCAGGATAAAAGTCACCACTTTAAAGTGTTTCATAAACCAGAAAAAGCATTTCATTGCTTTTGTACATCACTCTTAGTAAGGTCATCACTAATATAGGCAATTTTTTTAATTGAACTGAAACATTAATTGCAATGTTCTGTAATTCCCAGGAGAATTGATAGAGCTAATTTTATCATAATTACTGAACATTTCCTGTGGTCTTTCCCCAATCAGTTAATATGATGTAACAAGTAGAAAACATGGTAGTCTGAGGTAGTCTACTTGTCACAGGGATCTCTTGCAACATGCATACATTTTAGATAATAAAAACATAGGTGATGCACTAATTTGTTAAATTGAATATAAATTAAATAAATTGAAAGCTTATTGTATTTCCTCAAAAAAATCAGCCAACATAAATCTGCTAATCTGCATAATAACGCGACAGTCCTCAGGAATGACAGTGTTCATCTGGCATCTGTGAGACAAACAGCCTGGGATAACAGTGGCCCCAGCCCAAGCACACATACAGACAGAGAAAGGCAGAGAGAGACACTCACAGACACAGAGACACACTCACTCACAGACAGAGAGAGGCAGAAAGAGACACTCACAGACACACAGTCATACAGACACACACACAGACAGAGAAAGGCAGAGAGACACACTCACACACACACACACACACACAGGCAGAGAGAGACACTCACAGACACAGACACAGAGACACACTCACACACAGACAGAGAGAGGCAGAAAGAGACACTCACAGACACACAGGCATACAGACACAGACACACACACAGGCACAGAGTCACACACAGACAGAGAATGGCAGAGAGACACACTCTCACACACACACACACACACAGGCAGAGAGAGACACTCACAGACACAGACAGAGAAAGGCAGAGAGAGACAGTCACAGATACAGACTCACACACAGACAGAGAGAGAGAGACACTCACAGACACACAGGCATACACACAGACACACACAGACACAGACACTCACAGACACACAGACAAACAGAAACAGACACACACACACATCAGTGTGTAATTGTATATTTGTGGAGACTCTCCATTCATTTCTACGGGGGGAACTCTAATCCCAAAATGACGACCTTAACCCCTACCCAGCCCTAACCTTATCCATAAGTAATCAAGCAAAATATGAGACTTCTGGCATGTGTACTTTTTTGATTGCATTCACAGATCTTTGTGGGGACCTGAAAAATGGTCCCCACAATGTCAAAATAGCAGGTTTTTATTACATTGTGGGGGATATTACATTTGGTTCCCACAACATAATATAAACATAATCCACACACACACACACACACACACACACACGGGGCTCGGCAGGTCTTCCATCAGGAAAGGGGACTGGTAGAACCATGGAGGATTGGGGGAAAAGGCTGAGAAAGGAGAGATGAGGTCAGGAAAGAAAATAGACAGAGAGAAAGAAAGAGAGAGACAGACAGAGAGAGATGGAGTGAAAGGGAGCGAGGCTTACACAGCAGGGAGCAAGGGGTGACAGCCTGAACGCTGGCCAACAGAGGGCAGCAGTCACACCACAGGCTGCCATGTGGGGAGTGGGGCTTTCCTGGGGAAGTTACAGAGACTGGTAATGGAATCGCTGCAGGGTTTGCAGCACGATTATGACAAACATGCGGACAGTTCATTAAATGTCTGTAGCTGCATAAAGGCTATAGGGGCCATTATTTTTGTGTGTTATTCTGAATCCCCCTCCCCCCCAGGCCATGCAGTGAAAGGGAGCTGACAGCCTTCAAGGAGACCTTCAAAAACACACACACACACACCCACACACACACACACACACAAAGGAATGTCAGCATAGATTCTTTCGTTATCAAACTAATAAAAACAAGCTCAGTCCCAGACTAACTGAAAAAGCTGTGAGAGGGAAGGAAAGAGTTTGTTCCTTGTATCTTATTGGTGAAAAACAAAGGCAGGCAATGAGACGCCCAAGCGGTGGGAACTCACAGAGGAGACACTGGGGAGCAGAGGGAGGACATGAAGGTGTCTTTGGGATCAAACAGTCCCCTGAAGCTGCCTTTACACCTCCCACAAGACATGGTTTCACAACGGAAAACTGAATCAATGCTCCTCTAAGCCATTCTTAAGAATCCCCTAAACTCCCTGCAATGTCAAAAGCGAAAACAAACTGGGACCCCAGCCCTGCAGCTTCCGGAAAATTCTGCACCTCCAGTTCCAAAACCTGTTATCGCGATCCAGGCCCATAAATCACCCCATGGCGCCAGCGCTAAAACTGATTTATCCTGATGGGCTCTCATCTGCATATCGTTAAGCACAGGAATCATTTTCCTTGACGAGCGGGCGTCTCCACCTGCTGTCGGCATGCGTGACCTCACTCCCCGCTGCTGTTTGAGGGGATAAAATCAGCCAGAGCGCCACCTCAGCCCAGAGAGGCACTGATAACACTTGCATATTAAACACATCCATCATACCCTAGACGGGAAGTGCTACTCCCTATGTGGGGAAATCCAGCGACCTCGCTCTTAAAATTGCATTGTACTATGCATTAAATGGTAATAGGCAATATACTGTGTGTCAGTGCTGTGGAATATAACAGGAATGTGGAAAGAAATATATTCAACTAAATATCTTTTTGGTGTTTTTGGATTTGTGTGTTTGTATCTTTAAATGGAATCTACAGCCTATTTGATCAGGTCGTTTTGATTCTGTGTATGAATAAGATTAAACGTGAAAGAGGGCCCATTTCAAAGTCTCTAAAGCTGAGAAAATCCAGGCCAACCCCCACGCCCCCTACCCCTCCAGCAGCTCCAGTGGCATAAAATGGCAGAGAAGATGGATCTGTGGTGAGTCCCCCCCACCCCCGACACACACGCCCCCCCCATGAGCAGCCGGTGCTGGGCCGGTCCTGTCAAGCTTGTGCAGGGAGGGGGAACTGCTGCAGCGATAAGGAGAAATAGCGCCATCGTCGGAGTAATGCGCCGCGTCGGAGATGCTGCAGATTACAAAGCTGCTGCTTCTTTATATTCGTCTAAATATATCAGCGGGGGCCTGTGTCATGGCCAGCGAGCCTGCTGCTCCATCATCCCGCGCAAAACCTCATCCCAGATACTGCCAAGGCCTCCAGACAGACCTCACGTCCCTGTCCCAGAGGGGACACTGGTGCTGTGGAGGCTGGAGGGAAGGGGGGGGGTGGGGCACCACGTGCAGTCAGGGGGAGACAGCAGCTAAGCCCGGGAACTTCAACTGGCGCATTGTTTGCGATTGGTGCTCCAGTTACGGCAAACCAGGCTTCAGGAACCAACGTTACATTTACAGGCGAAATTGAGGTTAAGGGCCGTGCTCATGCGCTCCACATTAAAGTCACCCAGCCATGGAATTTGAACCAGTGACCTTCTGATCCCAGGCGTAGAGTCCCGACCCGCAGAGGCACACGTCACCCTAATAGATATTGTATACAAAACCTGAGCTAAAACTGGCTCAATACAAAACCTGGGCTATACATTTGGCCTCTTTCACCACCTAAAATGTACGGTTTCCTCCACGTTAAGTCAACAGCGAAATCCTTCCTTGGGTATGAAAATAAAACAGGCCGCTTCCCTGTTTTGATGGTGAGCCGTCTTAGGGGTGACCTCTCCTCGTGCATGAGGATCACCGTGTGGCTGTAAGCGGTGCCGTCATGTTCCCGTTCTGTCCTGCGGGGGCCCTGCATGAGTGCAGCGGGCTCCCCAGTACCTTAATCAGCGTACGGCAGGCAGCAGACAAGCAGACACATGGAGGCGCTATATCACTTTTGGAAATCCCACCTCACCTCCTCCACCTCTGCCGGGTCACTGGAGGCACCTCAACCGCCCCTTTCCTCAGCTCTCTTTAAAATTCATGAACTTTCGTATCTCCCTATGCAGTGATTATTATAATTCCTCTGAGTCTGGCAAAAAAGCTGCCAAAAAAATACATCCATTTTCAGGTGAGCAGCAAATTTTTACATGCGCAATTGACAATAAACTGTGCTTTCCTGACACAGAATAACAACTCTGCATTAACAAACCCCCCCCCCACCCCCGTCCACAGGCCAAGGGAGCTTTGTGTGATTCCAAAAGAAACATACTTACCACCCTAACTGGAACTTCATTTGACAGACAGTTTGATAGTATTATGAAAACAGCTATTAAGTTACTTCTTTCTGTTCTTTATTTTACTGCGTATTTTCCTCTATAACTCATAAAACATTATAAATAAAAACTAAAAGCTATTGGAGGCACTGATATATTGTCACTGATAAATTGCCCTTTGAGTAGAACATGAAAGCCTGTGCAGATGTAATGATGAGGTTAATGTGATTGTGTATTAATTTTCAGTACTAGCTTGTCAGTCGTGCTTATAAAGACTGATGGCAAGAAAAAGGGAAAAGGAATAGAAAAACATAAATATGTAGAACTGTGCTTGGGCCCAGCAAGAGAGTGCTACACATACGCATATAACTATATAAGGGCCCAATAAGAGAGCAGGGCACATATGTTTGACTGTGTAAGGGCCCAATAAGGGAGCAGGACACATACGTAGGAGTGTGTAAGGGCCCAATAAGGGAGCAGGACACATATGTATGACTGTGTAAGGGCCCAATAAGGGAGCAGGACACATATGAATGAGTGTGTAAGGGCCTAATGAGGGAGCAGGACACATAGGCATGACTGTGTAAGGGCCCAGTGAGGGAGCAGGACACATATGTATAAGAACATAAGAACATAAGAAATATACAAATGAGAGGAGGCCATTCGGCCCATCAAGCTCGTTTGGGGAGAACTTAACTAGTAGCTCAGAGTTGTTAAAATCTTATCTAGCTCAGATCTAACTACACGCTGTGTAACGAAGTGCTTCCCCAAGTTCATTTTAAAATGTTCTCCCACTATGATTGTGTAAGGGCCCAGTGAGGGAGCAGGACACATATGTATACCTATACAAGGGCCCAGTGAAGCAGGAGCAGATGTGTGCAACTGTTTGATGAGCAGCAGAAGGACTCACCCGTCACAGAGCTGTCCAGGTTATCCATGCTGGATCCAGGTGTATGCTCCATGCCGTGCAGTGGTCGTGAGATCTCGTAGCCTTCGTCGTCTTCCTCATCATCATCCTCATCATCATCATCCGGTATGTCAGTTTCTAAATCAGACACCAAGCTGCTGGACACGTAGCCAACTGGGGGGGCGGGGGCCTGGGGTGGGTGAGGACCCCCTTGCATGTGCCTGTGACAAGAGCAAATGATGTAGATGAACCCTCACCGAATCTGCAAGAGGTACAGCAAGCCCCCCCCAGGAGAGTCCTGCTGACTGGCCTTCTTCAATAAAGGCATATGGATGACTTCACTACTTCATTTAGCACCCTAGTGTGTTTGCATGGTGGGGGCGGGCCTTAAAGAACAGAGGGACCAGTGAGCAACGAGCGAGGCGAGGGTTTTGTACACAGGGTTTGTAACCCGGGACAATCCCGTTCATTTTGCAGTGGTACATCTCTACACGGCAGCATAATGACCCCGTGACTGGTGCAAGGGGATGCAGAGACCGCCGGCCAGTGGGGCTGTCCATCACCCACCTGTCCATCAAGGTGTGGGCACTCACAGCGCTGGCAGCCTGCAACGAGGCCTGTGGCAGGACCCACATGTAATTACCGGCTCTTTTCTGTTGTCAAAACCTTACTCGAGCCAACCCAGTGATTACAGGGTAACATGGCAGCCCCCGCCTGACAGGGTCCCCCGCTTTCCCCGTTGTAATGCAATGAACGGGTGCCTCTGTCTCGTTCTGGATGACAGGATGAAACACGGCCTTTATTTGCCTTGCATGAATGCCGCGGAAATTGATTGTGCAAAATTGAACGCGAGGAACAGGCACAGGTGTGCAGACCTTGCAGACAGGCAGGTGCGTGTGTGTACTTTGGATATGGATCCCTTTGAGTGTGCTAATACCTTTGACGTATTTGAACATGCCTTCAAACATGCCTGCAATCATTCAGGAGTGCAGGACCGAGCATCCGAGAAAAGTGGACCTCAGGAGATGATTAAGAGCCTCTTGACACGACAGCTCTGCATTCTGCTGGACTCATACGACTCATAAGAACATAAGAACATAAGAAATTTACAAACGAGAGGAGGCCATTCGGCCCATCAAGCTCGTTTGGGGAG
>JAODLD010000042.1:15870521-15886360 GCA_026781065.1 Mormyrops boulengeri | reverse complement strand
GCTCACATGGTCCAATGGTATGGTGCATGTGTTAAGTGTTGTGAAAAAGTGGACATGGTATTGAGGCACGCGTTAAATGATTGGAAAAAACTGTAATACTTCAAAAAACAGCACATTGCATTTTTATTCTCTATCCCAAGCCGATAAAGGCTGTCCCAAAAATGAATGAAAAACAATGACATTAAGAATTGGCCATGTCCTCCTTTAGCGTAACGTCTTAATAATGCAGCAACGTTGAAAAAAGCCTTGGCTGTGAAAAACAGATCTACCAACCTGCCATGCCAAAAAAAACGTATTTCCAACTGCAGTAGCATCATGAGTACAACACAGGTCAAAGACAATAGGGGAGAAGGAAGGAACTGGGTAGTGTTAATACAGTTTTTAGTGAAGCATGTGATCATTTGTGCATGCAGACCATAGGTTCAACCAACCCGTGATGTCCCAGAGCAGTCCTTAGATATACTCTGCGTCAGAGAGCAGGAACCAGAGCCCTCTCTTGACCCATGGTAAACCAACCTGATAGGCTGCCGCTCCGCTCTGAGCTGTTGTGAGAGCTGGTGGTGCTGAAATCTTGTGATTGGTTGTGTGGCATTCTATTAGACAATCCTTCAGCCAATCGGTAGTCAGGAATGAAAAGAAGCGCTGGGGGGGGCGGGGGTTAGAGGGTAGAAATCACAGTGGCATCAGGTGATTGGCTAGCAGCACAAGCACATGCAGATCATGCAGTTAGAGCATCAAGCAAGATGCAGGGGAAAAAGAACTTCTCTCTCACACGTGTGCACACACACAACCAAGCAAACACACATGCTCCCTGTGTCTGCGTGGCTGAGCCACTTTTGTTACTGACCCAACACAAACAAAAGTGGCAAATGAGAGGGGTGTATGGGACCTGAGCAGGAATAAAACATTAAGAATCATTTACAAATCTAATGTATGCAGGAATGAAGCAAATGAATGTGCCGTTTATCTTTCCAGTTCCATCTAATTTCAATTTTCAAAACAATGCAGGAGACCGAGGAAGGAGTCAACACTCCAGTTCAAGCGGATTGCATTAGAAACGCATGGCAAAACTGTAATTAATCAATTACAGACCTTTGGAAACTACATGCATAAATATAAACAGAGCTTTACAATACTCATTAGTCATGACCTTGAAAACTCATTGGCTTTTCAAAGGCCTTTGAGGGCAAAAGGTAGCTTTATATTTACATGTAATGACGTTAATGCAATTATTATTTTTTTTTAAAAAAGCAGTCTAGAAACAAGAGCAGGGAAAAGTGCCCTGGTGTAGAGGAGGACGTCTGCTCAGACAAAGGACAAAATAAATCAGCTTGCTTCCTTCCCTGCCTTTGTAAGGGTGTTTAAGTGAGGCTGGCCACACGCCTCCATTGCTCTTACAGCAAGCGGCTCGTGCTCCGAAGACACCCTGCAAAAGATCAGAGAATAAGCTGGCTGTACACAGCGGCCTCGCCATCGCATCCCTCAGAATGAGAAACCTAAGCGTGTTTCGCTGGTCAGGAAAGCACACTTAATTGGAGAAAATGTGGTGGAGGGCTGGGGGGGGTGTGTGGAGATGGGATGGTATGTATGGAGTGTGTGTGTGTGTGTGTGTGGGGGGGGTGTCTTTCACCATTGAGTGCACAGGTGATGGGTTACTGACCCGAAGTCAGATGACAGGCTCATTGTAGCAGTAACAATATTCAGGAACACACACGCACACACACAGGCTGAAAGTGCCCCCCCCACCCCCCGCCTCACTCACTGTTGTTACCGCAGTTCTTGTCAGGCAGTGAGTAACCCAGGTTGGTCATCTCCTGCTTGGCCTGCAGAGAGGCCTTCCACTGGCTGTCTGGCAGCTCCACGGAGAGCTCATGGATGCTGGAGGAGTGTAGGATCTGTGTGGTGGCGTAGGGCGTCGCCTGGGACCCCTGGCTGGGGCTAAGGTAGCTGGCCTTGGTGGTGAAGTCTATGCTGCTGTAGATGGCCCCGTCCGACATCATGGTGCCCGTCTTCTCGCCCTGCCCGGCAGGCAGCACGTCTGGGGGGGAGGCAGACAGGGGCGGGGTTAGGTTCTGAGAGCAGAGGGGGCGGGGGGAGGCTGTAAAAGAAGGAAGGAAGGAAGAACAGCTATTATCAAATAGCCAGAGGAGCGTTGTCCATTTCCCTGCTGTAAGAGCCCCTCTGATGTATCTCTGTCTCACTGTCTTCTGCACTGGAATCACCAACGAGCTAAATTGCTGTATAGATGCACTGTATTGCCAATGCTTAGTGTATGGATGGTGCAGCAGGGAGCATTTGATTCTGATTTGGCAGAGATAGAGCACAGGCTGAACCATGTCCCTGTATTTCGGGGAATTAATACTGAGTGCCGCCACTGATGCAGGTCACGATTGATCATTTAAGCGGAATTAGCATTCATAGGATCATCAACGACACATGTGAGCAATTCACACCAAGAGCAGGTAAAACCTTGGCTAGCCGTGAAGCCCCTAGTGATCCTCTTTGAAGTCCTGCCTCACTGTTGCTTAATACGTTCAGTTTGAGTGTGATCTAGCCCCTAGCTCTTCCGAAGCCGCCTGCCTGCTCGGTTGTCTCTGTCTGGACCCTCTCGCTGCGGACTGAATGCTGAGCACGCCCACTTTACTGTACACTGCTTTGGCACGGTTTAATGCAAGCAATGCTTCCACGGGTGACTGCACGCTATTCTAAGGCAGCCAAATGCACGCCATCACTCCCCATTGCATCATCTTATCGGCTGATATCCTAGCACAGCTAACGGTGCGACGCCCTCCTGCAGCTGATCACATACTGTCTGCCTGCAGTTGTGGACTCAGTGAAGGGGGGATGATGTACAGTCACGACAGAGAGGCCCGCATCTGTGCCAGTCAACGGTGCCCGTCCTTCATGACTCACTGCACAGGGCATCTTTCCACACACAGTGCTCCCCCTCCCTACAACTCTTTCATTGCACTCTCTCTGTGCCCTCTCCTAAGAACAGGATGCCTGCGACCAGTGCTATGACAGTGTGCAGGTATCGGACTGAGGCTATGACAACATGCCAACAATGTGCCAGACCAAGGCTACGACCGTGTTCCAGTACCAGACCGAGGCTATGACAGTGTGGCACTGCCACATAGATTCCATGACAATGATCACCACATTATATAAAAATGAAAGGTTTTTCTCACATTGTGGGGACATTTGGTCCACACAATGTCCCCAAGGTTCTCACACTCACCGAGAGAGTGCCATGACCTTAGCCATAAGTAACCAAACAAAATACGAGATGTTTCACATTTTTAGTTTTTTGATTTAATTTGATTCCAGAAAAATGGTCCCCACAACATCAAAATCACAGATTTTTATCATATTGTCGGGAACATTTGGTCCCCACAATGTAATGTAAACATAATCACACATGCACACACGAACACACGAACACACGCACACACACACACACACACACACACACACACACACACACACACACAACAGGCTTTTTGGCTTTTTATTTTTACCCATTATGGAATATGATTTTTCCTTTATTGTTAGTCTATTAGAATGGATCAAAATAGTCAATCTTTGTTAAACGAAATATGAAAAAGCACATTTTTGGATATAAACACAGTACAGAAAAACAAGAGTTTTGAAGCGCTGTACCGTTTCTACATTTGAGGGAAATCATTCTGAATGTGTTCACTGTGTTCAGGCATTTAGGCTGTAAAGTATAACATGTGACACGGGGACTGCTAGCATATAATGGGATTACAGGAGATCGCAATCTTACCTCCTCGGCCAAAGTTGCCCATGTCATTGGGGCCCCCGGAGCCATTGTTGACGGGCAGACTGGTAGCAGGCCAGGAATCTGCAAGCCAAGGATACGCTGGGTCGCTGGCGTTCAGGAGGCCAGGCCGGCTGTGGGAGAAAGAGAGCCGTGAATCAGATGTGAGTCTGTCAGTGCTTGATGGGGGCGTGGCTTCTGAAAATATTCACTTTTTTAAAATACAGCGATTTCAAAGGATTCCAGGGATTGAGAGTAAAAACCTGCCTAGAGTCTATAGGGAGGCTGAGTAAAGAAATTACATCAAACATACATGAGTGTTTGTGCACATGTGTATGTTTTATGCCTGGGAGGAGAGACTGCCGGTAATGAGGCCCTTACAAATTTCATACCCTGACATGGAAAATGGGGCTTTTCCTCTAGGGGATTAAAATCCTTGAGGCTGGTGAACTCCTACTATTTCAAACAAAGCCCCACCCCTACCAACTTTGTTCACCCCCCTCTCCGTTACTCTTTTATTGTTGAGGCAGAAATTCTCATTCTCTCACCTCTGTGGTCTCTTCATCTCTCTCTGTCACACCATTTCTTAATAAAATCTCCTCTCCACACTGCAGAAATGGTGTAGTCCAATTCTATTTTTGACCCCACCCCAATAACTAGTCACAGTTTTCGGGTTGGGCAAAGGGTGAAACAGCTTGACAAGGTGAAGTTCTGTCCCACGTTACGCTGGGCCATAAAGAGAAGGTCAAGGCCTGAACATGTAAAGCCTGTCATCAATAGAGCCATTACATCATACCTTCATATGTAAACCTCGTTACTGGGGCGGAGCTCACAGCTGGGAGCTACCGAATTGGTGACTGAAGAGCCCTATGGAAGGATTTCTCTTGGCAGCAAAGCTGGAACTGAAGTCCCAGATGCTGCGTGCTGGTAGGCAGTGGGAAGGGGCTCAGAGTGCTGCCTAATTAAAAGGAGCCAATGGGACACTTGTGCGCCAAAACGGGCCCTGCGGGGAAGCCAGTCGCTCAGCAACTCGACAGACACCCTCACTGCTGATTGGGTAATACATCCCAGTACCCTAACCCCCCATCTCCAATACCCTGCTGCTCCTTCACCTCCGCCTGTCACATCGTTACCCTCTCTCTCCTCTCCTCCCACCTCCTGCCCTCCCTTTCATCCCCCCCTTCTCCGGTACTCATCAGCCCTCCAAAGTCTGAGGGTTTGACAGAGATGAGGAGCGGGATACACGATCTGACAGGACCACCCCCCCACCCTGCACCAAAAAACGGCGGGATGATGATGAGTGAGGCAGCATGACGGGGCTGCTGACAGCAGGCCTTGTCCTTGTGTTTCTCATTGGGGAGGAAATGAGAAGGAGACTAACTGCTGGTGGGTTTTTTTATCAAATGGGCGTCATGGCTTGGAGAGCACAGGAGCGGAAGTGTGTTAGTCTGGGTTAGGGCCAGGCACGGCCATGTGTGCATAAACATCTACTCACCCGCCACTGTGTTAAAGACACACCGTGAGTCAATATTTGAAATACGGCCCATTATGAATTAAGCAAGAGAAACAACAAACACGGCGACGGAGTGACATTACCAGGGAAACAAGTTCATAAATCAGACCTTTATGGTCCAACGCACTGGCTGTGGAAAGGGACCCCCACATTAAGAGTCGTTTAAGTAATGTCGCAACATGGATATTCATTTTCTAGCCTCCTGTCACTCCAGCTTTCAGAATCGAGTCAACGGAGCCTCCATGGCGACCGTAACGGAGCGATTCACTGACTGGACGGCCTTGTCCACCGTCTCTCATTAGGACCTAATCTGCTCCTGCTGAGGTATTGATCGCGGGAAAGATAGGAAGTTATTACTACCTCCTAATTACAATCTCCATATTGACAAAGGACAAGGGATGAGGACGCACTGCAAGTTATCGGCTTTTATCAATTTCAGCGCGAGCAGCAAAAGTTGATGGATCCAGGCTTACTAATCTGAAGCCTCTTCATCTTCCATGAATCATTTATTCTGTGATCGATTAAGTGTAATTGTTCCGTCAGGGCAATTTGGCAACGGCCAATAAGAAGGCAGGAATAGACGTGGCTTCATTTGCTATTGTCTAATTAATGCAATAAACATCCCACGTAACAAATGGACACATTCCCCTCTACTACTCGCATGGACCGGGTAGAAAAACCCGGAACATCTGGCCCCTGGGTCACTCTGCAAAGATGTGACTGTCTGCTGCTGGAGCTCCTTCACGTCCCTCCTGGGGGGAGGGGGGTGGGAGCTCAAGATACAGGCCCCCCCCGGGGACTCCGTTGCCCCACAAACCCTACCCCCTGTGGTGAGTGCGCTGCCCGTTTAGCTGGAAAATTGCAGGACTCGAGCGAAGCGGAAATAAGACAACAGAACGGCAAATGGTCTGGCTCATTTTTCCGCGCACTCACTGGAAACACAAAAACCTCGCTCTGGCATGACCACAACACATACAAATTTATACGTGGGCACACAGGCGAGTGTATATATAACTACATTTACTACTATGCAATTTCCAGGAGGCGGCAACTATATATATGTGTTTACTGAAGTGTGTCTCTCCGCAAGTGAGTGTGCATGAGCGCACATGTGTGTCTGTATGTGTGACTGAAAGGGTCCTAATTAATTTTGAGTCCCAGGGCAAGTGTGTGAGACCGGTGCTGGACCTGCCTATTCAGGTGTGATAAGGGAAAGAGGAGAAGAGACAGAGGGGCTGGGGTCCCAAGGGTCTCTGCTGAATACCCTTATCGAGTCTGTAACTGGTGTCATTCAAATCAGCCGGCGCCCCAGACGGGGAGGAGAGGAAGGGGGCTCGCTGGGGGTGGGAGGGGTTTCCTGCGCACGGCTCCCCTGGGTAATTATTTTTACATCATTACACATGCTCTGATTCCAGCCGCCCGAGTGAGGTGACAGGGAAATTCATCACTCTGGGGGCCCCAGAATTCTTTGCAGCAGCGGCGGAAGATAAATGATAAAATAAAACCCCTCTTGGCTTAAATTGTTTCTGCTAATTCTTTCAGGGAGATTTATGACTTCATCTATTAATGCATGAATGTGTGCATGTTTAGGGTATATGCTTGTCGGCATGTTTATGTGCACGGTATATGTATAAATAAGCAACAAGACACATACTGCACAGATGGAAGCAGACACTGGAAGCCCCCTTGAAATAAGCAATCACAATAGCTTTTGTCAGTAGAAGCCAATTTTTCCTCTAATAAGATCTTTCCGGTTGCTAAAATCTGTAGTGATTCATTCAGGTATGTGAGGCGTCACATGTCACTTCCAAAATGCCGCAGTGTGCCTGAATGTACACCTGTGACTCTCATTGTTCTCCGAGCGACACCATGAACCTCGTCCATCTCGGTGATGATCCTCACCCAGTCGAGTGCTGCTGTGTTGCATTACCATTCAGTGCCGCGTAAAGGTGAAGACATCCTTCACTTTTGGAACCAGCTTTTAAATGATAGCATGGAAAGCAAAGAGAGATTAATATTCTCTCTCTTTCACCTAACATGCAATTTTTATGTAACAAATTTATTTATTTATGCTTTAATAATGAGGAATTCCTCTTTATCTACATACAGTATATATATATATATATATATATATATGTGTGTGTATGTGTGTGTGTGTGTGTGTACCATTGTCTAAATGCTTATCCAGGCCAGGCTGGGATACACCCTTGATGGGATGCCAATCCAGTACAGGGTGCACACACACACGCAGGGAGGAGGTGGGATTTGAACCCACAACCCTGAGGGGGGGGAAGCAGCAGTGCTGTCCACTGAGATACCATGCTATGTATCTATAGCGTACTTATATTTTATCATAAAATCAACCATAGTTTGTCAGACCAGCATACAGGATAAAATGAAGAATTTGCGGATGAAGGGAAAGACAGCTATAAACAGCTGAAAATCAGTGAGCAGCCTGCTGAGCTGTGGGTACGGAATGACGAGGGTGCTGGGACACCCCCAAATCACCTGTGGTACACATCCCCTCCCCCACAGTGGACCCTGTGTTCTCACCTTCCATTGCTCATCAAGCCGCCATCCACACGCTGGAACGTCACTGGGGGGTGGGCAGCAGGACCCAGAGAGCGGGGAGAGAGAGGGGAGACAGTGGGTAAGGACAGGATCACCTGACTGCCCCCATTCATATGACCTGTTACTGCAGGGGGCACTGCAAACATGCCGTCATGATGAGGACGCTTAAAGGATTTTTGGTAATGGAAGCAGCTATTGTCACTCTTATGGGCCCTCACACAGCTGTCCCCAAGCGTATGGCCGGCAGTATGGCAATATATGGATATGAACAGACAGCTGCCCCCTGTCCTCTGATGGGTAGGGCTTCTCTTCAGCTCCCCGCCGCATCTTCACCCGAAACAGAAATCAGTGCCAAATCGAGGGAAGTCCTTGGCAGGATCCTGAAGTAGTAAACAAACCCACACCCCGGGAAATGTGCCCCTCCCATGAGAAAATGCCAGAGCAACATTCCCGTTTGGGTCACAGATGGAGATTAAAGGAAGGATTCCACACATTCCCGTTCCTCCTTCTGTTTAATCGCACTGTTAATTTCTCAGGATACAGGCTGCGGCTGTTATGGAGAAGAGAGAACAATGGTGTGGCAACAGACAGAGGCTGAGTGCAGAGGGAAGAAAGAGATCTCAGTGGCAGTGTCACAGGTTGGAGCTTTGGGGGTCGGGGGAGGGNNNNAAGATATCATTGCAAACTTTCTTGAAATCAAGACTTGTTCATATCTTGAAAACTTGACTTCATTTCAAGAAACCCTAGATTGCCCCCAGTATACCAGTGAGGAAGGGGGAGCACACCCCAGCGAGACCGTCTCTGGCAGCCTGACGTGCCCAGGGGCTTATATACACCCCAGCGAGGCAGAAGTCCTCCACAGGACACAGGTGACATTTTCCCCAAATACGGGCTTCTCCCTTTATTCTTCAGCAACCCCCCCCCCCACACACACACACACACACATACACACACAGCCCTGGCGAGGCCATGCTGCTGCTCCTGTGTGACATCACCCTCTGATGTTCGTATCTGCAGGCCGACACATTTCCCCCTTTAATGTCGGCAGGCAGGCGGGCGCCCGGCGGCTCCGCTCTCCTTTCCGATAAACACTTTCTCCAATATGAGCACGGATTAATCCCCCTTAATAAGCATTAACAGGGGGGTGGGGGCTGTAATCATGGTATAAAAATTCCATCAAATCTTCCCAGCTGCCTGAATGCCAGTGCTGCCTGTGATTTACGCACCCCCACCTCCCGAAATGCCCAAGCCCGTGCAGTGAAAGCTTTAAGAGCCAACTGCACGGCATTTCCTGCACACCTCATCCGTCTCTCGGCCCTCCGCTCCACCACACCCCCCCACAAAGGCCTACAACCCAGATTAAATTCCAAACAGGACATATGCCACTAGGCCAGAGGACTGCTATATGAAATTCTCACCCACAACCTCATCTTCATGCCCAGGGTAGCACCTCATTTCAACCGTAAAAACACAAACACAGTCCTAGATGAGTGCGACTGGAAGGTTACACCCATCACCAGAGGCGTCCATGTGCAAACAGCGCCCACTTTTTCAACCATACCTGCTGGTTAATGCTAATGCTGTCTCCCCTAAACTAACACCAGGCTACAGTTCAAGGCATAAAGCATGCAGAGAGCATCTAGACGGCGGCCTGTATGAGTGAGGGTTGGCGATACGACTTATTAAAGTGATTTTGAAGATGGTATGGATGTGCGCGGTTCCAGCATCTCACAATCCAGGGCTATTCACACAGTGGAGTGTCAAGAGTTCACAGAGAATGATGTGATAAAAAAATATTTAGTCAGTGTCAGTTCTGAATGTGAAAACCTTGCTAATGAGAGTGATTGTAAAGGAAGCTGACAAGTACGAAAACTTCCAGCACCATTCCGGCTAATCTTAAGAGAAAAGGGGATCCTAGCCAGTATTAAGTAGGTGTATTTAATTAAGTGATCACTTGTCCAATCCGGTCATAGTGATCCATCTAACATAGGGAGGGTAAGTCAAGGTATTCCATAGAGAGGACAGCCATCCATTGACATAGACTCATAGGCACACGTGCACTCTCAGAGACGTGAAACAAAAGGAACATTCAGTTTGTGATTTGTATGAAGAGTCTATGTTTGGTGCGTGGGAGGACCGAAGGGCTCCTAAACGAATCCCCAGAAACATGGAGCGAACACGCAGACTCGACAGCCCCCCTGGGCTCCCACTCTGCCCATATATGTAAATAAACTGGCACAGGCACCAAGATAAAGTGTGTAGGAGAGGTTACGCACTGAGTGAAGCGGCGAATATGGAAGAAAATTGAAACAATCTGGTGAAATGTGTTTGCCATGTGATTAAACGCAATTTCACAGCCAGCATCTAATACCACAAGCGAGGGATCACGGGAGGCGACGGTGTGTTTGGACTGGCTGATCTAAAGAACTTTCTTTATAATCACAGATCTGAAAGCATCTCCCTTAAACAACAGAGCAGATGAGAAATAAAAGCCTTCAGCAAGCAAAGAGGCGGCAAAGCGCAGGGTCAGGGAACGGGTCCTGCCAGCTCCCTTTCGGTTTGCCGCATGCGGACTGACGATAGGAGCAGTGAAAGGATCCGTATGAAACCTCAAAGCATTAATGTTGCTAGAAAAAGCACCAAAGGTCACCCAGAGAAAAAAATCACCCAATAAAGCCAGAAAGAGAACAGATATACAAGAAGAGCCATAAAAATGATAACCCCAGACCAATGACCCCTGTATCATGAAAAAGCAACTGGAGCACACGACCTGGAGAATTATACCGGGTTTGGCAGGTACTGACAAAGAGAGTAACAGGAAGGAAAGCCATTTTTCACAAGGACAAGAGTAAGACTGGCGCCATTGACAAGGTGCCAAGGTGCCAGGGACGTGGAGAACACCGGAGAAGGACAGAAAGTGAAGCACACTAGCAGACTACAGAAGGTCACAGTGGCAGAGGGGACAGGGACACACAGGCACAGTACAGGACAACTAAGGGAGCCAAGGTCCTTGCAGTCCTTGGATCTTTGGGTCATGATTATTGCATGTCAATAGACAAAAACAGTGTACTGACTTTCTTCAGGGTGTATATTTTTTAATGATTCTATGGAAGGGTTCGGTTTTAAATTAAAGGAATGGGATTTACAAGAATTTACAGCATCTACAACAGTCTCTTCTCACTGTCCCCATTAACATCAATTGATGTGAAAAAAACGACATTATTACAGGTGGGTAATGGCGTCTGTGAACAGGGTGTGTCACTGAGTGAGGAGACAGGACAAATGGACAGTACCTGCAGGGGTGAAGGTGAAGGACTGAACTGCAAAACAAGAAGACAGAAATAGTTGAGTATTAAAAGCTTGAGAGAAGGTTTGATCGGGGCTGGATTTGAGCGTGTGCACAGGCAGTGGCCGCGGTTCGAAGGGGAACAAGGAGACGTAAAGCAGGAACATGCAGGGGCACAGCCAGCAAGCGGGGAAGGGCAAGCTTTCAGTCAGGGCAGATGGAGGGGTGGGGGAAGAGAGAGAGAGAGAGAGAGAGACAGGTCTGCTTCACTGCAGAATCCAAAAGGTGCACCCTCCAATTGCAAATCCCAGGAGAGGACAGAAGATGGAGAACATTAAGCAGAAAGCAGGAAGTTTGGAGGAGGAACACTCAGAGCATTTAGGAAGGGATTCCTGGTTTAAAGCCAGGCACAGCGGGAGAGACGAGGGGCTCAAAAAGAGAGGAAAAACAGAAAAATTTGGGAGAAGATAAAGCCTGGAGAGATATATTGGGTATTTTTTAAACCAGTTGCAAATATCGACAAAAACTACTGTAATGATTGATCAGAAATTAAGATCAAACAAAATGACAACATTATTATGGGCTTTGGTTCAGCTACATCTCCTCAGTGCAGAGCAACATACTAAGACATTAACATTCAGCCATTAGCCTCTGCTGCACCCCCCAGTTCTCCCACACGCCAGCCAGTCCCCACTCTAAATGTCAGGGTGGCTCCGTTGACTGGCGGGTGGGGGGGGATCTGGGAGTGCTATAAACCAGTGAAGAAGGTGGCTGCCACTCCGCCATGTTCAGTGTACAGCAGGGATCCCGTCTGAGTCCTCCTTACAGTGGGCGCTAACCATACACCTGGTCCTTCTCCAGATGATGGGCTGCCATAGGCTCATGCTAGCAAATAACTGGATGTATTTGACAAGCCTGATAATGTATCATGGAGTGAATGCTGCCTTGCAGTCATTATTAATATCAACAGAAAATGATAGAGGATGAGCATACAGTATATTTGCCGTGGATGAATCAGCAGCTTGCATCACTTGTTTCATGCGTTCATTCAGGCAGACCAGAGAGTGGATCTCCAGGCTCCTCTTTCTGCTGGGATCTGTTTACCTCGATCAGTGTTGGGTGTGTGTGAGCAGCTAAGGCATCTCAGCTGTGTGCTCCGGGTGTGAGCTGGGTCTATATGTCGGCGAGTAAGCTTAGGGCAATGCTCAGTGCAAAATTGTGTAAGTAGCTCTCCATACAGGCTGCTGTTTGGCTCTCATGAGCAACATGCTTCGAGTGAGGTCTCGCACCCCCACAGAATCATCTGTGTGATGACACAGGGGGTGCACAAAATGCTGTTTTCGTAAGTTTGCAGCACTTCTTATTCAGAATTAGAGAATGATAAAACTGCACTTGCCTAAAATAGGAAAAGTTTTGGAACACCCTGTATATCTGCTGCATCTACACGTGTGTGTTTCTGCAGGCAGGATAAGTCCGGCTGAGGGTTCCGGCTCGTCAGTGGAGCCACGCTCTCACCTGCATAGTTGCTCAGACCTTTCCTCTTCTTCCTCCTCCAGTAAAGCCAGATGCTGAAGCCCATGAGGATGACCCAGCAGGCCCCGCCGATGCCGGCGATGAAGGCCGGCTGCTTCACCACGTCCGTGATCTGTTCGGTGATGCTGTTGTTCCGGTTCCCACTCATCACCACGTCCCTGAAATCCTTGCCTAGGGGGTGGGGGATGGGGTGGTGACAGAGAGCCCATCGATGCTTGCGGGATCAGAGCCAGCATCACGACATCGCATGACCCCGGATCCTTCTGCTCTGAAGTAAATAAAAGGCATTTATATATCTGTTTATTTGTGGCTTTTGCATTAACTTGGCAGCAACAAAGACAAATTCTTAGCCAATAAACACATTTCCTGGCAAGAAAACCTCCTTGACTTTTCCAGCTTGCGAGAAAAACGGAAATCTTGACATGAGGCGAATTAATCAATCCAATATATATTCTGTTTGTCAATCTCAGCATATATAGACAAGGCTGACGGAGAGATCAAGACGCGGTTTGACTTTGTGATTTACCTATCGTGCTGTGAAATTAGATTTATAGCCTACCGTCTTTGAGTGAAGGCTAAATTTTGTAATTAAACCTCAAGTGAGCTGGGCTGTTTTTTCTTCTGTGTACCGATTTATTTCTGGCCCAGGGAGAAAAAAGAAAGAAAAAAAAACTATATCTAGAGACTCTTTGTTATTGATCTGCGGCGTAGAACTAGCTTGTACTGTTTCATGAAATGTAATAAGACTTGGTTGTCCGGGTCACACGCACAATAACAGAGTGTGATTTGTTAGCGTGTGCGGGAAGGATATTGAAGTGGATTATAGACATGTCATTGGGGAAATAAGGGAATGTTTGGGCCAGGCTACTGGATGGAGGTCAAACCTGGCGGGATCAGCTGTTAGCCACAAAGCAAAAAGCATTAGGGCAAGCGAACGCAGAGATGCACACATGCCACATTTGTGTGGATGTAAGGTGAGCCTACAGATAATCCCGTATGCAAGACTGTATGTAACCCTTTTCATATTATCCTGGAAACAGGGCCACACAGAAGAAAATATTAACAAGTTTAATAATTCAGCAAAAATAATATGCCATTTCTCCCCAAGTAACATGAAATAAAAAATATATAAAATTCCCAGCAGCTAAAGTAAACCCAGACACATTTAATCGTCCGTACTGCTGTCACTGAACAGCGGTGATGCGCCATTTTCACGTTTGCTGAATATCCATCTGTGTCCAAAGGGCAACACATCACAGACCATCGTAATATTTTTGCCCCGGAGGCTTTAAAAGCTCATTTTAAAAATACTATAATGTTTGCAGTATCCTACAGCCCAACAGTATGCTATACTAATAAGCAAAATAACCTCCAACACATTAAATACATAGCTTATTTCTGCTTAGCACAGTGTAACAGCTGCTTAATTACATGTCTATACATACAAGCGTAATAAGTGGCACTTATCTGTAAAAGTTCATTCATCTTCACGCAGGCTAGCGTACGTGCTGACGGTGACGAGCTGAATGTCTGCAGAGCCAGTAGGCTCCTCGCGCTCGCTGCTTTAAATGTAATGCCTGAAGGCGAGGCTTTAATGCACCTCCTAGCAAACTCTGGCACTTTCTCTCAGTTGCTTCCTTCCTATCAAATATCCTAGTATTGTAATTAATTTTTTCGCAGCTAGTATGATAAGTTTTCTGTTAATTCGACTACACTGATTCTTATCTTTTTGACAGTTTGGCTAGAAATGTTATTATCCTTATCGTGAGAATCAAATTAAATCTACATTTAAATGCACTACCAATCAATTTTTATTGTTATTTTCCAATTTTAGAGTTGCCACTCTGCCAAATTACTAATGAAGTATTTCAATAGTAATAATAAATAATTAAGGTTAGCACCACCCTGCTGGCCAGACCCCCCCACTCATATTCTCACCTATGATGATTGGCTGGGGCTCGCTCTTGACCCCGACCCCGGCACTGGTGCTGGCTGCCACCTCCACCCGGTACAGCACCCCAGCCTGCAGCCCCGCCACCACCACAGAGCGGATGGCGGCGTCCACGGTCTTGTTCACGTGGAAACGGGTCTCATTACCCAGGCACCAAATCTAAGAGCGTGGAGGGTGGAAGCGAGACAGAGAGAAAGACAGAGACGATCCATAAGGTTTTATAAATCCGCCCCATGCAGGCTGCTTATATCTTAAAAACAAAAGAAATATTGTAAACAGGAGGAGACTATTCATCAGAATATACATGTTGGCAGAATTTGTGCTTTTTAAAATGACTTCAGATGATGGAAAGCCACGCCTGTGCACTTGCTCTGATATATACTGCTTTCCGACTAATTAGTGGCCTTCTGTTCCCGAATCGCTGGGGAATGCAGACTTCAGGGATGATGGTGCATGCTGCCTACCTTGTACTCTTGGATGATGCCGTTCTGGTGGTCCACGGGCGGGGGATCCCAGGAGATGCTAATAGAAGTGCTGTTCTGGTTCCCCACGGTCAGGACGGTCACCTGCTGGGGGGGCGCGCTGGGAGCTGTGCCGGGGAACAGCAGCTGACATATCACCCGGTGAAATTGCCCAAACGTACTTCCCTAGTTGGGCTCATTAAAAAACTCTTGTATGCAAAATGAAGCACTATTTTTACTCGAGGAGGGATGGGCCGGGCCCAGCTTTGGAGAGACACAGACACTCCTACTGCAGGCAGGGCTGTTCATCGTTAAAAGCAGGCACAGCGGGAAAGGGAAAAGGGCAGGCCGATATGGATGTAAAGGCGCTTGTTCCTACATAATCTAGATCACTCAGTTAGATGGCGCGATAAGAAGGGGCTGGATGCTGAGAGCTGGGCAGAAACTTTGACGTGATGATGATCCAGCATCTCTGGGTCACTGTAGGCCAGGTTACAGTCTCATGGTGGGTCAGGACATGATGAACGATAGTCACATCGCCGGGGTGAGCCTCCTGACAGGATGCCCACAGGTAGGTGGGCAGGCGGGCAGAAACACTCGCCCACTGGACCATGAACTTGTGGGCGCGGGGCCGCTTCAGAAATGAAATGTTTAAAAACATTTTCTCATTCCCACCGCCCCGAGCCGTGCAGCCACGCTACCGCAGCGTGCTGACAGGCCAATCACCCCAACCCCCCCCCCCC
>JAODLD010000042.1:15778054-15788609 GCA_026781065.1 Mormyrops boulengeri | reverse complement strand
CTGATTTCGTAACCTTTCATCCCCCTAATTTGTACTCTCCTTTGCCCCCCTCCCCCCACACAGCTCACTCCACAGGAGAGGCAAAGGCAGAGAAGCCCTTCCTGAGGACACCCTGAGGATCATGGGAGAACATTGATGGCGAATCCCTCCTGATTGTAGCGCACTCATGTAAGGTTTTTTTTTCTTTAATTCCAGACCTGCAAAGACCTAATAATTACGTTACAAGAGTCATATCAAGCTGTGCTTCAAAAGTAAGAGACGGCAAACAGGAGAGGCAGGCAGAGGAAGCCAGGGGAGAGATGGAGACAGAGAGAGGGGGGAGTAACTAGATTCCCCATCTACTGGTGACCTTGGCACAGCCAGGTCTTAATCTAAAGTGGGCAAATGTGGAAGACAGGCCGATCGTCGAGGCCATCCCTCAGCTGAATGCGGGAAGGACCATAAAGCACGACATGAGGTCCTCAGAGGCTGCGTGCTGCTCCTTAACATCACAGGCCAGCAGAAACACTCTATTATCTCCTGTGAGCATCCAGGGAAAACATCAGCCAATCACACGTGACGAGGCACTTGACCACACCCACAAAAATAGGTCACCTGGCACTCCCCCTGCCCCGCATACCAGTATCACATGATCATATCTCTGCAGGTGTGCATGGATGGGAGTGACTGCAAACATGTGCTACTCTAATACCTGAGCGGGTGCTGGGATACAGCATCCCTGCCTTACATAAATCCAAATTAGGAAACATGTCTTGGCTAGACTTGTGTGATATACAGTCTCAGCAGATTTCACATTACATTAATTTATTAGACACTTTTGTTCAAAGCGACTTACAAGTGAGGATCAGAGAGCAGGGTCAGCCAGTGCCTGGGGCAATTGGGGTTAAGGGCCTTGCTCAGGGGGCCCACGTTAAAATCACCCAGCCATGGAATTTGAACCAGCGACCTTCTGATCACAGCCAGTCTGGAGTCTGGAGCCAACACTCCACACTTTACAGTGTCTGTGTGGTGAAGAGGCACAAGCAATCAAACTACAGCTGCTCTCTGTGTTCTGCTGGACAGCAACATCAGTTCTATCTATACCGAGGGGAACCGTCCCTGGTACAGGTCAGCACAGCCTGCAGCCCCATATGTGCAGTGTGAGCCTGTATAGATGTCAGCTGTCTGTCACCCAGGTGTGTCTGTAGTTGTTCCGTAAGTGCACTCCCTGGCATATGTGGGCATTAAAATTCTTCAGAAGGTCTAATTAAAGGCGTGAAATATGGCGCCCTTCCTGCTGAATGGGCACGCCGTCATTCACAGGGGTGGGGTAGGGTACTCACATCTGGGACACACATTCGCCCACACGACTTCCCGTTTGCATGCCCTCTGCCCCCGGCAAACATGTCGCATGGAGCACAGCGGGGCGGGGGGGCTGCTGCATGTGTGTCCAGCTGTACTTCAACTTAATTAGTCACGAGAAGCCGAGAATTATACATTGGCTGCCGTCATTTTTTAGTGTTATTGCGAAAACCTCAATTTACAGCACAGCAGGGCATCGCAGGACGGCCAGGGGGTTAACAGGCACATTTCCCAGGTGAAGGGAAAATGTTCTGCAGGCATGGCATAGTCTAGTGTTGCTCCTGCTCAAACCAAGGCAAACATGGGTGCCACATGCACGCGCACACACACACACACACATTAACACACAGACACACACGCCCACACGCATGCACACACACGTACACACGCACATGCATACACACACACACACACACACGTGCACACACACAAACACACACATACACATGCAGGCACACGCACATGCATGCAGCACAAACATCCCTCTGTGTTTATGAGCTGTTGTGTATACACACTGTGTAAACTACTACACAGGGCCAAATAATATCAGATTCATTCCATCTGCACATACAAGCCTAACATAGTTAAATGCCCAGGATGGCTGTTCACCCAGATCCACTTTAAATATAAATAAGGGAAACTTTTCTCCTAATTACACCCCTCCCCCCCATACACACACACACACAGCAGTACAAAGAGATGATTATCACCCGCTTTTCACGCATGCCGTCCTTCGGGTTTCCCTAGCCTCCGGCAGGCACCACTAAATCCAGAGACCCCCATCCCCGGACATAGGAACACACCGTCTGACTGAAGAGGGCACTTCTGATAGGCGGAGTACGGGTCCGGTGTTGTGGGCGACAGCTCCTGAATTTTTAAACGGGAAGTAAGAGCGGGTGTTGTGCCAGATGTATGTGATTTAGAGGACAGCTAAATGGAAATCAATCCTCTTTCACTGCTTCAGACAGCCAATCAAAACACAGCGCCTTAATGGAGCCTTTGCCTGGCATGTGTGTCATATCTGGGGACTGCATTCAGGAGACCAGAGATCTGGCTCATGCCACACAGACAGAGGGTTCCTTACAGACACGCCGGACTAATTAAGGCTAATTAAAACACTAAAAAGCAATCACGGTGTTTATAGACGGAATCGGGGAGGAGGCCGTATGAGGCTGCAGATTTGCAGTCTGGAAGCATAATTACCCAAAAACCAAACTTTTTTTTATTCCTATTTTCCGCCCTCTGCCTTCTCTTAGTTTAATCGACAATTTCAAATTTCATCATCGCAGCCTGAGTGAATCCAATTAAAGCCAAGGACACGACTACGGGCGAGCAGGAAGTGACAGGGAGGAATGACATCGAGGCGCCAGCAGGGACGTATCTCACACAAAAACGCTGCCGTCCATTTTAACGTCCACGGGGGTCCCAGTCCTATGAAGGGGCTGCCTCTGCATATAAACCTAACCCCACCAAAGGCGAGGTACAAAGGGATGTGACAGTTTTATGGTTTAATCTTGTACCCAGTGATAACAGAGCTGTCACCTCCCACCCCTACGAGCCCTAACGGAGGAGTGTTGGGGCCCACCGACTGGTCACCTGCAAACGCTCCCTCCAATGTGTATGAAAAACAGCCATACCAGTCCACCTAATAGAACCTGACGCCAAGCGTAACTTCCTGTCACCAGAGACATCAGGGCAAATTAGCCCGTAATTTAATTTTTTTCCATTAGGGAGACAGTGCAGTAATAAGTCAGAGCTGGCAATCGGGCTCCATTAATGTCTTCATTTTCCAAGACATGTCAAAAAAAATATGGCACAAGGGCCTCCACATGGCCAACCAAGGGCTGCTTGAGGACTCAGACAGTGCCACCAATCAGCTTCTCACATGCTGGTAGACCAATGAGATTGCTGTCAAGGAGCTTCTGGTCACATGTCATCCTTCAGCCGACTTACGTCTCCACTTCAACCACCCCCAGACAGAAAAGCCCCATGGCAGGAGGGGGCACAGCCCACAGAGGGTTCTGGAACAGCCAATCGCAACAGGCCTGCATCTGCCCCCACCCCCACTGCAGAGACGGGGTCCCAGGCCCTCAAACATGCCATGGATGAAGTGGCCCTCCTTCGCAGGTCATGTGCCCACGCACCCACTAAGCCCAGCATTTAGCGGTCACTCAGGCCCGCCGGGCCCACTGAACCGAGGCACCAGCATCACGCCGCTCGCATGGCTCTCACACACCACCGCTCTTGGACTTTGATCTCAGAAGCACACTTTACATGACACCAAGTGGCCCGGCAAGGAAAGGCGCTTAGCACTCCTTGCTATGGATGGCGCTGAGGGTCAGACACGTCACTTGCTGGTGGATGGTGACGGTGTGTGGTGTCCGGTCACACCGCGGCACAGCTGTCTCCTGGGGAAAGCGGACATTTTCACGCAGGGGCCAAACGCACAGGAGCAAAGAAGGCTGAGCTGCTGCCAGCACACACTGACACAGGCTGCCAGCACACACTCACACAGGCTGCCAGAGCCGAGCACTAGCATTCCTGGGTGTCGAGCTGGGACACTCATTAGCCCAGCCCCCCCAACCTTGGGCCTGGCAGCCGTGCTGTCGCAGGTGAGGCTTGGCCCACTATAATTATACAGCTGTTGGGGTGGCATCGACCCCCAGCTGCCGGCCAGCGCCCCCGACAGGAATCCAAGGCCCCACCTTCATGCTCACTGAAGCAGGTAATTAGGCCGTCCGCCGCCTCCTCTGGCCGCTCCCACACAGGGCCTGGTAGGTCGCAGAGCTGCCGTCCGGAGCCCCGCCGGGGTAGCGGAGGGAGCCCTGGCCAATCAGAGGCAGAGGAACGACCCGCCAGGGAGGGGGGCCTCGTTTCCAATCGCTCGGCGCAGTGGGGAAGCCCAGCCAGGGGCAAATGCCTCAATGGCCTCCCTCCGCTCAGGGCAAATCAAGCCCCAAGCTGCGGGGGGATCTGTGGCCTCCGTGGGGCCGCACGTGTATCGTGGGTGTAATCAGCCGCAGCCGATTGGTCTGGGGAGGGGCTCGGGGCCCAGGGACACGGCCTCTCACCCGAACCGCCCCGCCCACCCACCCTCATCACTCCTGGGGCCCCTGCGAGTGCAGAGAATAAAGGCCTCGTTGATCAGTAATTTCACAGCTGGCGGACTCGCCTTTCCTCTATATAATATCATTTGTAAGGGGACGGGGATTCCTGGCCCCCCCTGACTCCCCGGTGAGATATAAAGTATTAGTCCACGCTCATTCGCCAGGATACCCAGGACACCTGGAGTGCACGGCTGGCCAATCGGCAGCCCCGGCGGGGGGGACATGGGGGGAACAAATGGAGGGAAACTGAGGAATAGAATTAAGACAAAAGTGGCGCGTTGGGGGTGGGGAGATTGGGGCTTAGGCGCAGAACCACGAGGGGCATGGCGGGGGGGTGGTTCTCCTGCAATTGGAAGCAGTAGGACCAGGCTGTGTGGGCCTGTGGCAAGCTGGATCAGGCTGAGCATTTGGGCTGAGGTCCAGGATGAGGTTCGGGATAGTCCTGACAGCCGCATATGAATGAGTGAGGGGACCACCTGTAACCTGGGCAAGATGCTGGCTCCCTGCTCCCCAGCTGCCTTCCGAGTCTCAGCTCCCCCCCACCCCCCCCCATTTCCCACCAGCATCCTCAGTCCCCCAGAGGGGCTGCGTCAGCTGTGGTGGCAGTGGGGATCAATGACAAGGAGCAGGCTCATAATAGCCTGGATTAATGATGAAAAATTCGGCGTCACACCACAGGTTCCTGGACATTCATCATGGACAGACATGTGGGGCATTTGGCAGCTCTCTGCCCCACATCGCTGGACAGTGCGGCTGCTGCCTGGATGGGGAACGGCGAGGCAGACTGCCGCCGGGACACTGCTAGGCACTGGGTGGGGGACAGAGAGCCCCAGCACACAGGACTAATGCTCCAGCAGCGTCCAGCCCCTGTACCGCGGAGCTGAGGGCCAGTCCTCTAACACGGGGCCATATGCAGCTCCCTCAGAGCCCCCCCAGCCCCCTCCCCAGCCTCTTCACACCCCGCTGGCAGAGAAACACAGCCATTAAGGCCTGTTAGGGGAAGAAGACTTTGAGGAATTATCCATCCTGGAGGTCCCAGTAGCCTCGCCAGAGTGTTCCTGAGGGACAGGCAGCAGAGGAGAGCCCCTAACAAACCACTGATAAGCAGCAGGGGGCGTGGTGGCTGAAGGGAGCAGATTTAAATGCCTACAGCAGTTCTATTACCCCAACTGGCATTTTGGTAAAAGCCACCCTATTAAAAAGCCAGGCTTCACAAATCTATAAGCTGCCCCATGTTAAAGCTGTAGCTAGGTAAATATACCAGGAATAACAGGAGTCAGTCAGTCAAGACAAATCAAAATTAAAGGTGAAGGGGCAGAGATGGAAAAGGGGGCTCCCCACCCCGGGCCAGGGAATGGGGGCAGAAGGGAGAGAGAGCTCCCCGCCCCAGGGCAGGGAAAGGGGGCAGAGAGGAGAAAGAGCTCCCCACCCCCAGGGCAGGGAAAGGGGGCAGAGAGGAGAGAGAGCTCCACCCCAGGGTAGGGAAAGGGGGCAGAGAAGAGAGAGAGCTGCCCTCCCCAGGGCAGGGAAAGGGGGCAGAGAGGAGAGAGAGCTGCCCTCCCCAGGGCAGGGAAAGGGGGCAGAGGGGAGAGAGAGCTGCCCTCCCCAGGAAGAGCAGCTGGGCAGATGTGAGCCTTATATAAGCTGCTCATGCTGCACCCTACACAGGAGCCATTAATCCTCAGTGCCTCTAATGGACACGGGCGTCGATCCAGGAATGTGGAACGTAAGCAGATATCAGAGAGCGGTGGGATTGGCCAAGGAGTGGGCCAGTGGGTGGGGGGGGGGGGCAGAGGAGCAATTAAGAGTGTGATGCTCAGAAGAGTGCAGGTGTGTGGACTGCCGATAAGGACGGGGCGGCAGCCATTATTCAGCGGGCAGTAAATAGCATCTCCCCAGTGACTGGGCGCTCCTGGCAGACTCTCCACTCAGAGTCCAGGACGGACGGGATAAGGGAGAGACAGCGGCAAGGAACACATTTCATCATGGCGAAGGGGGAGGGAGGAAAATCTGTATGTGTAGGTTTTATTTGCGGGGGGGGGGGGGGTCAGCTAAAAAAAAAATAACACACATTCCACCAAGCTGGCTTGTTTTGGAAAAATTAAGATTAATTAAGTGTGTCTGGTAGCACTTTATATTGCAGATAGTGCTTTTATCACCACTAAAGTGTGCCATTAATGGGGTTTGTGCTGCCACTGCTTACAGCCTGTTTATTTATTTGCATGAAAAACAATGACAGGGAGCTGAAGGAACGCGCCCGGCCCAGCTTCTGGCAGGCTACGCAGGGAGGGCGCCATGGAGGGGGGGGGGGCAGCTCTGACCCAGAGAGCCGAGTGGCTGTGTTTCTGAGTGGAACCTTGATCCTGTAAGAGAGAAAACCCCAGTTTGACAGCCAAAATTGAGCCAGGATCGAATGCAGATCCTCACCGGCCATTTGTCTGCAGCTGCCAATCATTGGCTGATGTGAATTAAATTCAATTCAATTTTATTTGTATAGCGCATTTTCACAACATTACATTGTCTCAATGCGCTTTACAGCATCCCCACCCAAAGCCCCCAGTGAGCAAGCCAGAGGCGACAGTGGCAAGGAAAAACTCCCTAGAGGGAAGAAACCAGTTTTTGATTATTTTAAATTAGACAATTCAATTGTCTTCATTTTCATTTCTCTATGACTTTTAAATATGTCAAACACTTTGTGTGTTTTATTGTACCTCGCAGGCAATTGGAGACATAAATTGCCTTGGCATGAGCATAGTCTTACGCTTAGAGTGGCCCATGCCAGATGAACAGAAAGTAATATACCTATTTATACATTCCTGGCAGCAAACGGATCTCTTCCCGGTCAGACGGAAAAACACGGAAGGCCATTCCTCCGAACGTCTGGGCCCCATCGCTTGTAAACAGAGGCAGGAAAGCAAAGAAATGATCCGCAGGAAAACTCATTCCCGGCTCCTGCACGGCCAATTAGTTGCCATAAATGCTTAATTAGGTAAACAAAGACGAATATTTCACTAGCAGTTCCGCTTTAGCCGGTCAAGTAAGTGCAATTAAAACATCCTTGCAGTGTCTTAAATGGGTCCTGACCAGTGGGTGGAGGATCAAGGTACCTCCATCACCCCGCCCCCACCTCGCCTCACTTCCTGCCCCGCCCCTCTGATTCCTCTTGCCTTATCAGCCCTCTCTCTCATCTTTGATTTGGAATACAAACTCCAGTCATGCATTCTTGCGCACACATTCTGCCTCTTAAGCACAGTGTCTTTCTCGCACAGAAACAAAGTAAAGTTGAAATGATAAACTATTATGCTATGCTATTTTAACTTTGGTAACATATCAATCCTAATTTTTAACTCCTAATTTTATTTAACCTTGTAATACTAGCCCCTGCTGTTTCATTCCATGTTTCCCAGCAGGGTCCATAGAGCTCAAGAAGAGCAGACCAGTCCTCCAAACTCTCTTCCAATCCACCCAATCAGCATCTCGAATATTCACCCAATCAACATCCAGCCAAAAACATTATCTGAAAATCAGTTTCCAAGCTCCTGTTACATGACACTCTGGGATTCATAAGATACTGGCTGACGTGCTTTTGTTAAGGCAGGATGTAGACCGATACAATGAAGGGTTTGTGTACCTCTGTGTGTGACAGCGGGTGCCCTGTTACCCAGACCATGGGTCTGCATGCCTTTGTGTTGGTCCCCGTTGAGGACATGAACACAGGAGCTCAGCACGGGTTGGGGGGGCGCAACCAATTCCAGTTTGTGCAGAAATAAATCTATAAGCAATTTTTGCCGCTTTCCCCCCTCGGCTAATACGGCCATGGGATGCTGAGCTCAGCACACTGGTGCAGGGCTGGAACGCCCTCCTGCCAACTCCGAAGCATAAGCGCAGGTTCCTGCTCAGACGCTTTACGCAGGAACTTAATAACTCTGCTAATCCGAATCAGAGTGGCAACAGACAGCTGTCATGATGCCGCTGACCAGCCCTCTCTTAGCTCTGCAGTACATCAGCACATTCGCTATAGTATAACGTACATTTATGAATTGGGGGGGTGGGGGGCAGAATAAAAGCGTGTCGATTGCTGTCTGGCAAACGATAGCCTCACAGGTATGTGGTGTACACAGCTATGGACCATCAGACCGCGCCAGTGAGGGGGGGGCCACAGGGACCGCTCTTCCTGCGCTCGCTTTGATACCCCTGCGCGGGGTCATTAGGTGCTTCTCCCTCTGCCGGCTTGCAGGGAGTATATATATGGAGATTAGCTCTTTGGCCACGGACGGTTTGATCTGAATACATAAGATAACAGCGATCTCTTTTGGCGGGAGGGGCCAGATTGTCTAAAACAGGGGCCCAAAGCAGCTCTCTGTGCATTACACCACCCCCTGCCCCCCACCCCCACCAATACCTGGCAGCAGAATTCTCAGCCTCACATTTGAATTTGAAGATAAATACTGTGCAGAGTATGAATGAATACACAAGATATACAAATAACCCAGAAACATGTAGAATCCGTTTGGGGGGGGGGTCTTATCTACATATACCCAAAAGGGGAGCGCAGACGACGACTCAGCGAGCCAATAGGAACGCCGAGCACACAAAGCCGTGCTGTAATTAGGACTAATCCGGGCCACTGCTGCGTCACGAAGGACAATAACGTCTCAGTCCTACACATGGGACACGGGCCATGTATGTGGGGGGGTTAGACTCTTTGTGTCATACACACGGGGTGGAGGGAGGCAGGGAATGCCCTGCCCGCGGACACGGCTCGCCTGCTGTCCAGCGCGATACACGCGTTCATTCCGTTTTCCTGCTCCTCTGAACAATGACACTCGGAGACAGTGTGGGGCCGGGAAGGACCCTTCTCTGACACCCTGAGTGCTGCACCAGGGGATTCTGGGAAGGGGAATGCTCTCAGCAGCTGTGGTGTCCTAATTAGGTGCTGGTGTAATCTCAGGCTGAAAGCTGCCTGCCGACCCACGTATAGCAACGCTCTAAAGTGTCTCCACACTCCAAGAAAGCAAGCATCTGTAAATGAGCCCCTCAGGACGGAAAAGAGCCCCCCCCCACTCCCCTTTCGCAACCTCAGACTGCCTCACCAGGAACACTGTGCTCGGCCCTGTGGTGAGGTTGTGCCCCCCGCCAAAACCGCCTTGCTGAGCCCTGCTAGACCCTGGGAAATAGGCCCTGACCCCCCTCCCCCCAGCACAGCACAACCCAGCACACCTAAAACACACCGGGAGCCTCTTCGCCACACGCTGCCACGAAACAGCTGGTGATGCCACGCGTTGGAATCTCAGCAGAGGCCTCAATCTGCACTGGATGCAAACAAATGCAACCTTGACCTTTCATCAAAGGGCAGGGGGGAGAAGACTGTAGTGCCAGGGAAGGAAAGTGGTGCTGAATTTTCACAGCTGAACTTACATGCAGAAATACAGTCATGCACAGGGTTGCCAGCTGTCATGCATCTGGCCTGACACTCATGCTTTCAGACTCTCACACTCACGCAAGAAATCCTTTGGAGAATCTATATAATTCCATTATAATCCTCAAATTAGATACATCAAAAGCATTGGGGTAGTTTGCAAACCTAACGGACTACTTACAAGTTAATAAATCTGTTACATGCATGTAAATGTGTACGCACGTGTGTGCAGACTTGTCTCTGATTGAAAATCACCCAACAGCTATGTGACGGAACATGAAAAATTACTTTTGCTGCTGACGATGTTGTTGGGTTCTGCTAATGGTGGACAGCAACCCAGCTCTTAAAAAAATAAATGGAAAGTACACATTCCTTGGCCCTCCAGAAGTGTCCCATGTCTGTCTTCAGATGGTGCTGGGGGCCAGAGATTGATCATCCCAAAGTGGGAATGAGCCCAACCCTCCTGCCCCACATCATATGGGGTCCTTTTGCATTGTGATGTTGGAGGACGGGAAACTTAGGCGCCTTTCAGCCAATAAACTGACAGAGTTACACACACCTGCTGAATCTTAGGTGCCTTTCAGCCAATAAGCTGACAGAGTTACACACAACTGCTGAATCTTAGGTGCCTTTCAGCCAATAAGCTGACAGAGTTATACACACCTGCTGAATCTTAGGTGCCTTTCAG
>JAODLD010000042.1:15727286-15741736 GCA_026781065.1 Mormyrops boulengeri | reverse complement strand
AAGCAACTCTTCGCTGTCGTGGCCTCGAGTCTTACCAGTACAACTCGATGTAACCATGCTCTCAGCCTGAAATCCAGGAAGAGGCTATGAGAGGTCAAGTTTAAGGGTCTTAATCTCTCACTGACAGTACAGAAGAACTAGGATTTACGAGCTGGAGGTGGGGTGACTGGGGGATTTGGGGGGGGGGAGGGGGGGATCACACGAGTAAGACACTCCTTTTCAGAAAGAGGCTCTTAGCTCTAAATGACCCAGTAGCAATGATATAGCGGTTTGCCCATACAAGCTCATATTCACAGGGAAACTATACATGCCACCATTCTTTAGCCTTAAGTCACCTCGATAATCACTGATGTCTGTCACATGCAGAGCTGTGTACTTTTATATATCAGCTGAGTTCCTGCCATAATGACCAATCGGAGAAAGATGTACAAAGCAAACTATTAGAGCAATGCTGAGGCGAACATGTTGGGATTGTCTTTGGGGTGCTTCAAACCAAAGTGGCAATATTGTACTGATTTTTTTTACTCCCTGTAGGTCTGGTAGACATTCAAGGTGCTGCACTGGGAAAATCAGGGCATGTCCTGTACTACAGCCAGACAATATTGAAAAAACATGGCCCATGACCAGTAATTTAGTAATTAGTCCAGCAACAAATTTACATAATGAATCTGATCTGCTAAAAATATGCAGTACTGGTTTCTAACCAGAGGGGGCAAAGTGTGTTACACAGTGGTTACATCAGGGCTGGTATGATGATGAGTGATCCGATCGGGGCACGCTGCAGGGTGTCGTGCAAAGTTCCCAGAAGCTATATGAATCATACTAGCTAAAGATCTGTTAGGAGTAACACTGAAGTCTAACTTTTAGCTTTATATAATTATATAATTCAGTTACTTTAAAATGAGGCCCTCACCCCAGTGATTTTTTAACTGTTATTTGTGCAACATTTGTTCATTTTTGCTAAAACGGTTAAAGCTGGATCAGAAATGATTCAGCCTTACATTTAATGGTAGAATGGAACAGCTTTTCCTGTGAGCTGGTCCCTTGTTGGAAGCTGGTACCATCTGGTGTCAAGTAAAAGACTTTAACAGATTAATTTACATATATTTTTACAGATGGCTCTGGCGAGTACATCACTACAGGCTACCTAAATACATTTGGTCATTCAGTACCTGGTGAACCAATTCCAGTCACACCACAATCATTAGCTTTAAATGCTAGCAGGCTAGCAGGTCCCATTAGCCAGCTGTGAAGCTACTTGCGCATTAGACGTGATCAAATATTTTGGAGTCAAACAGATGTTAAATACTTTTCTGAAAGGAAACATAGCAGCTTTTCAAAAGGAATACAGCACTGTTCCACAGCAAGTATTTTCCAAAGTGAATCACACCAGCAAAGCTCCAAAATATTACCGGGGAAACGGCAACCTTTACATCATATATACCGAACGCAGTACATCCACATTTGGACTCCACTGACTATTTTTTTCACCTCATAAGATAGAGGGCCAAAATGATTTCCATAATAAAATTATTAGGCTAAGAGGCAATTTTGAATACAAACTGCTCAGTTATTTTGATTAAACTTTGACCCTATATATAGTTCAAAAAATAAAATGCCAATTCAAAGACGAGTTGGATGATTCCATGGTTCAACTAAGTACAACAACTAAACATATGAACCACTTCGATCAGTACCTACACACTTATACTGTGTATAGCATTTTCAGCTGCAGGCGTCGTGGTCATTAGCTCTGCTCTGCTTTCAGTTAAATCCCGAGAAGCGGCCGGATTATGCGGAGGTGCGACAGCCACGCAGCCTGCACACGCTCCGTCCACATCTATGTCCGTGCGCGGAACCGGAGGCGCCGGATCCTAAGGCTAAACGCCGATAAACCTGGTCGCGGAGACCCCCGTTGATAGCCCAGTGAAGCGGAGAAATGCAAGATAATCCAATTATCTGTCTGCGACCTCTTTTGAAAGGTGTCGGCGATGTCAAGCTGCAAAAAGTAGCATCCATATGCAGTGTTCTCTACGGGGCTAAGCTGTGAAACTCAGACACGTCGTAACGCTGACACCAAAAGCTGATCCACCGCGCAAACCGGTTCGTATGAAAAAATATGTTAATAAAGAACCCGAACTATGTCACTAGCGACGCTGTATTCTCCTAATTGGTTTGACCAAGTCAATAATATGGATACGAATGATTATTCCGTCTCAGTGGAATGAGTGCCGTCTAGTTACTGTCAAATCTGTGAACAAAGGTGCAATCTATTTTATATTAAAATGTCTTTACGAAACTAGCATTATTCATGGACAGACCTACAGTCTTGCACTTAACGAAATGGGAGAAATGAATTAATGACACGATCAATGAATTAAGCGAGGCGCGCGTTAGGGAATCTAATTGTACTTTTAGAAATATCATCTGAAGCCTTTTAATTCCAACAAATTGGTGCTCGTCAGAAATCCCGGATAAATGACCTCCGACATACTTCCAAGCAGCTCAAACGTGACGGTATAAGGCTTCTTCAGATGAGCCCTCGCAATGGGTTCCTGCTCCTGGGTTCAGACGGGAGCATTACAGGAGTGTTTAGTGCGGTGTCACCCCAGCCGCTCCCCCGGGATCAGATCCCATCGCTCCGCTAGCTGACGGTGTACATCCCTTCATTCTCACATACATACATACATATATATATATATATATATATATATATGAGGAATAGTAGCTTAGTATATTTTAGGCTAATTTTATCATTTCTACCAAAATTTCTACCAAAAAATATAATCAAGGGTAATGTTATTTGTTTAATTATTGTTATTGTTGTTATCATTGCTAGGCCTAATTCATAAATAAAACAATCATATCATCAGCAAATTATAATTTTATTATTGTCATCCAGATGAGATTACTTCATTCTGTTTACTGACAATGATTCTTTTATGCAGCAAAACTATCCGTGTACCTAAGCATGGCCCGCTGTCCCCCACATGTGCGGTATCCGGTGCATTTAAAAAAACAAAAAATTCAGACCACAGCGACCCTTCCACGTCCGATTAAGCAGGGTCTTTGAAGTGGCTTTATGCAGACGGCACAGGTGACTCAAAAGCACTCCATTCATGCAGTTTCCAAGCGAAGTCCATCTGGGTTAAATACTGCAGACTGAACACTAATTACCGGCGCATCCCACGGACCCAGCAGGTGTCATCGCCCGGTGACAGCTAGAGTCCCGCATCGAGGAATTCGGCTCTGCGCTGCCGAGAACAAGCCGAGCGCAAGTGCGAACAGTACCAATGTCTCCCCGAGCTGGAGGTAGCAACGATCGTTCGAAGTTCACGTTAAATCAGGAATCAGTCAAGTTTTACTGAGAGAACAATCTGGTATATTTTGTTAGTAGAGACACTGTATTGGAAATCCAGAATGATTCGTAACGTACATGGAATCCAGCATCACTATACCGAATCTAGCTTTTTATTACCCAATACAAGGAGTCTCGAAAATATTTTGTCCAATTTGCGTATCCTGCGTAGACATATCGTTCTGCAAGGAGAAGAGAGCCAGTTTCATGGTTTCAAAGAACAATGATACTGAAAACTTGCACTATCGAATTTTTGGTTTAAATATTCCGTCAACCAGAATATAGTAATATACGCCGAGTAAAACATCTCACAGTACAACTGCGGAATGTCTTGCTGCTCGATGACGTTGATATTTGTTAGAAACATTGCATTGTTAATGCAAAAGGTGGAAGTGATTTTGCTTTTTTTTTATGAACAACATGCAAAAGAAGTTTATTCTCTAAACTTACCACTAATCTGAATTGGCAATAATCCACAGAGAAAAGCGTACAGTAGTAGACTCATCCTAGCATAGTAAACGGCCACGTATCTTGTGCTCAAATCCTTGACTTAAAAAAGAAATATCAACGATACTGATGAGTAGGCAAGTTTCTCTCTTGCTCCTCTTCAGTTTCATACAGTTCCCACTTAATTGACTAGAGCCAGTCTTGAGGTCCAAGGAGATAGTAGCGAGTCATCGCAGCGTCTTGAGGAGCGCATGCATATCCACAGACCTGTCACTGAGATCCCATATGTTTTTCCAGCTGCCTGTCGCATATCATACCTTGCATCATATTTTTTTTTCCCAAAAGAGAGGAGCGGTTAAAAAAAATATCCACAGAAATAAAATTCAGAAAACACACATTTTCGTTTATGTACAATAAAAGCGGAAGAGTTTCTTCAGGAACTGAAGCCTTGTCTCCGATTTTCTTTCTTTCATTCTTAGACACCACCTTGTCAGTCTTTCTCTGTGTCCAGTGTCCCTTTTCAGTGCATGTCTGTCATAACGTAAATGCCACAAAACCACCCCTTCTCAAAGTTTTCCACACTCTTCCTCCACGCTCACTTTGCTAGTGTCCTAAAATGGTTTCCGGTGTGCTTAAGTACTGCAGATCAACAGTGCGGGACTGTAAGATGGAGAAAGTTGAGTTGAGCTGGTCCTCGCCGTGGCACGGACAGAAGCCATTCGCCTATCCGCACTCCGCTCGGCTTCAGCCACGACTGACACACACACACACACACACATCGAAAAGAGCTGGAAGGGGGAGGAGAGTGGAAGGGAGAGAGAGGGAGAGGCGGGCGGGGAGCTGGGGGCACAAGTGTGTGTTGGCAAGCTTTATTATTACTACTGCCAGCAACAGAGTAAAAAGGGAGCAGGACTCGTGCCATACTGTAAAGCAACACTTGAGTAAAATGTACTACTTGGATCGTGCCGCGCAAATGTTAGATGTCAGAACCGGGACAACACAAAGACTTCTGTGTGAACAGTATTTGCAGTCCGTGAACACGTCTATGTAATTCTGTCGAGGCCAGTCATATTTTTCACTTAATTTCCTTTTAGTTGGGCCTAATGAAATTCTATTCAGTCCATTTTTGAACAAGAGAACTACAACCGATTTGGATAATCATTACATCTTAGGTACCCGGAGTTCTACTAACACTAAAAAGGATATAAATGAATTTGAAGTTTATTTATTAGATGGCCAATTTTATATGATTCTTCGCGTTTAGAATTAGTCATGATGCGCGAGCTCTAAATGATGATTAGCTCTCGATTCAATCGCCGCAAGTATAATAATTCCTTTGTTTAAATACTGCGGAAAGATGAGTAAAAATCCATATTAAATCCCATCGTTAGTGTATCTGTCACGAAAACTGTCCGGCTTTTTCACTATTCTTCTTCGCAAATATTGCATACGTATGTCAGAAGCAGCAGCTGAACGGCTCCGAAGACATGATTGCGGGAATGACTTCCTACAGTATTTGATGAGGCTCGCAGCCCCGACTTATTAAACGAGGCAGGCGCTACAGCAGACTGCGAATGGAGCGGCTCACATAGACGAGCTTCACTGTAACAAAGACGAGGCGATCTCCAACACGAGCGTGAAAGCTACGCACAGGGGAAAACAGCTAGAAAAATTACACAGCGCAGTTTAAGGAGATGCGTCGCACGTAGATTTGATTATCAGAGAAAGCAATTAAGACACACTAAACAGTTTTAAAAAGGATCATTCATATTAAATAATTAGCCTTGCCACAGCAAAAGCACCTGCCCCGGAAATCGGGTGGGCATTGCTTTGGACTCGAAGTACTCCCGATCAGATAGTGGGCGTCTCCCACAAAGGCGCCCTAAAGCTATTTGACGCTTAGCAGGTGATTACAGTACCCGCGAGTGTGAGCAGGCGAGGCTCCCATCCACTAAGAGCACAGGCCGTGTGTAGGCTTTTAGCGCCCCCTACTGGTGTTCCACGTGCAACGTACTAGAAACGCTTAAAATCTCCAATCTCCGTCGTACAAAGGGTACCGATGCATCTAGGATGTGTAGGATAACCGATAAAGGTGAATTGAAACAATTTCGCCGACGCTCACTAGACTATAATTTAGCGTGATCCGATAACTGTGAAGACAACCGCATTATTGTTTAGAACCTTCAGATATTTTATGCGATTTAGCATAATTTAGAAATCGTTATTGCTATTCTAAATAATTTGATTTCTATAATAATTCCGCCAGCCGTTGCGCTGTTGATTATTTAATTTAAACCAGACTACTGAAATACAGCTGCTGCGAACCCAGAGACAGGCAAAATCGCACCACTGGGAGGATACTGCATTACATGGCTTATCTCCGTTATGTTCAATAATACATCGGCCGCTAACGGTCTACGATGTGCGCTGTCTTCGCGTGTCTAAACGTTAATTTATATTAAATCGGACAGCCTATTCCAGCAGGGCGTATGTTAAAAGGTTAATTTTCAAAGATGTTACAAGGAAGGTGTATTTGTAGCGAAGAACACAGCAAGGCTTCTGGAAAACATGCAGGCAAGCATAAATGCTGAGAATGAGAAAATGCGTAACGTTTCCCCAGAGAGCCTTAAATAGAAAGGGAACTGAGCTGTGCAACAATTTCTGGGCCGATCAACGATGTCCGCGGTTGAAATGGCGTTTTGACAGGAGGTTTGCCGTCGTCTTCTCATCCTTCTGCAGCAGGCGTGTTATCGTGACGGCCCGAGAATGGCTCCGATTTAACGCGCCGTTGTTTCATACACGAGGTCACATGGAAGTTAGTATGTGTTGTACGTTTCTGGAAATGGGGCCCGGAATCTCTGATTGACTGGCAGAGGGAATGAGCACGGAAAAGAGCGGCCGAGAGAGACTGCGACCTTTTCGCTGATGGAAATGTGCGATTATGATGGCGATGGACGTGCGTGATCGTTTCAGATGGATGGAAGTGAACAAGGCACTTGTATCCGCAAAATTTAAAACCGCAGCACTAGTCATTGCTCAGAAATCAAAATGTAAACAAACATGACGATCAGGGATGCATAGCTGTTGACATGGATATCTGAAACACATGTGGCAACTCAAACAGGCCGACGTCGGTCTTTTAACAGGTTTTAATTCATTCACACTTCGCAGTGCAGAGCACCCGTGTATTATCAGGTATGGCTTCTTATAAATATATAAGAATTATGCGTGTTTTTTGGTGCAAGATTCCTTGCTTCATAGCAGTACCTGTATGCATTGCTTTCTAACATAATTTACATTTTTGGCTAGCTAATTTTACATTATTTTGTCATTCACATGATCAGTGCCTTCAGATGTATACCAGACAACTCTGAACTTGTCAATGCATTGGAATCCCAGTCAAAGGCATCAAACATGGGACATGAATAGGTATTAAAGGTGACCCATGAAAGCATCAAAGGAGCTTGTTCCTTTAGAACTGCAGGTTAAACCTGTGCCGACAGCACACTGGGAAATACAGGGTCCGTGCTATGCTGGCCACGCCTGCTGGAATGCCCCGCTTGCAAGCCATGATTGTACTTCAAAGGAAACCAAAACAAGACTCACGCACGAAGAGACACACGCACACACACACACTGAGCCCTACTCAGAGAAAGCAAGTCACTTTAGAGTGCCGTTAATAGCATCTTTAACTGTAAAGGGATTTTTTTCCCTGCTTCGTTGTTTGTTCATCAGGCAGCATGTTACAGCTTGTAAAAGCCTCTCTCACCGTCGCTTGGCGGTTTAAAGTCACTCTCAGTGAGGGCTCCCCTGTCAGCAGGCCAGACAGAGCGATTTGTCTTGATATTTTAATACAAGTATGGGAACTGCATGAGAAATGATGCCCACCCACCTCAGTAATCGTCCTCTGTGTGTTTCTGTTGCAGACACACACTTCATATATTCCTATCATTGTGCAGACTCTCCATTCATTTCTATGGGGAAAACTCTAATCTCAACATGACGACCTTAATCCCTACCCAGCCCTAACCTTGACCATAAGTAAGCAACCAAAATAAAAGACTTTTGGCATGTTTAGTTTTTTGATTACATTCATAGTTTTTTTTTTTTTTTTTTTTAAGAAACAGGTTTATATTGTGGGGACCTGAAAAAGTTTTAAGAACAGGTTTTATCACACAGTGGGGACATTTGGTGCACAAAACGTGGCAAATACAAATCCATACGCGCACACATGCAAACACATGCTCACAGACACACGGACATGCTCACAGACACACGGACATGCTCACAGACACAAGTTCTCTTGCATATAATCTGAAAAGAGTAATACCTGTGACCCAGGATCAGACAGTGCTTACAGAGGATCATTTAAATGGTCATTAGAAATAACAGCAGACAGGATGACAAGGCAGAGACCGCAAAGACGTGAGGGGTCTAAGCCACGGACCCTCACCAGTACGAGCTCAGTACCGCATTTCATCTTTGTTTTTTTTTTTGCACTTGTCTGTTCTGGATGCTTCTTTCCAATGTGCGCAAACATTTCAATTCATTTTATTAGATCAAGAGAAAAAAACACTCATCTTGGTTTTTCAATAAATCCACATCACAACATTGGGAGTGGTTCGTTGCTTCAGTAACCAGAATGGAAGGTTCTGCTTTCCTTTTTTCTTGATGGCTAAGAGAAATGGCATTAAAATAATTATCTAGCAAGTTATTTTAAGGGCAACGAAAATGCATTCTTGCTGGGGAGCAAATAGAAAATATTCTGTAGCTGGAAATTTGATCTGCACAGCACAAGAAAGCCCCCTTAAATCTATACAGCTGGTGAAATTAGTGAGCTAAAATGACAACAGCTACAATTATCCTTTCCTGTGGTCCAGCCACAACAAACATTCAAGCACACCAGACCATCCGTGTCTGCAATTTGTTAATCCCTCAAAGTATCACAGAGGAACCACCACACTTCACACGGCAGATGATTACATTTTTTTTTCCAATTTCCTTGATTGGCTATTATTCTAAATTCCAGCACAGGCATTCATGCAATATTTTGTTTGACTTCACCTTTTTTGTGAACTGTGTCTGATCGTGTTTCAGGGGCCACAGATGCACCTCACAGATTCACCTTGCACTGATTTTCTTCTATGAAATATTTGAATTTATATTGTTCGGATTTCCGGAAGTTATACCCAATCACATTCTCTCAATAGATCAGAAAATTCACCAATTAAATTTCCCCTTAGAAATCTGTGGATGGTCTCTGTAATTAGTTTTCCTGAGCAAAGTGCTTCTTGATGTGTTTGTCTGCCCGAGGTTGTTTGTCAAATACAGAATGCGTAGATTCACCAACAGCTTGAGCGAAAGGCTCGCCTCCCACTGCCAGCTAGTTGTAAATTCAGCCACTGAATCTCTGTATCTTTTCTAGAGCATTTCTCACCAGGGGGTTCCAAATGTCGGTCGGAATGTGGATTTATTTTAATTAAAAACCGCAAATGTTTACTCAGGGTGGGTGGTGACACTCGGGGAAGGAGGCACCGCGGCTAGGCTGGCGGACGGTAAGTTATGAGCGGCATTAGCGTGAGCTTACCAATCAGCCCTGGCAAGGCGATGGCGGCCCGCTTCTTAATTAAACGCCCGTGTCGTCTTTAAGAACAGCATCCGCTCTATGTGGTGGCACATTCCCGGCTAATGCTGAAAAAGATGCGAACCACGGGCAGTCACCTCTGCTGCGACGGCGACGGGATCACTGTGCGATCACACCCTCACACCCTCACGGAAATACTGCGCGTACACACACAGCAAAACAAACATATTACACAACGTTTGGCTCTACCGAGATAAATGTCATTTAAACTTAAATTGTTTTGAGCCTATTTGTAATGTTGTTATTAAATTTTGTATCAAGCACTCCAGGCATCCTGAGGCCATATGTAATGGGGTGATATGCAAAAAACAAAAAAAAACAATTGAATTGAAATCAGTTGAGGCCGTTTGAAATTTAGCATTGTTCAGCATTTAAAGGGGAACCTTGAACCCAGCTGAAGGTAGAAGGTGATTAATTCTCTGGGGTCCTACCACAAACAGGCTCCCATCTGCACTGAACCTCTCTCCCATTCTTCTTCTCCCGTCCCCCACCCTCCCACACAACGGTAAGTGACCACCATCTCCTCGCCACATGCTCAAATGGATCATTTGTTTTTCTAAATAAATCAGACCCCAATTACTGTCAGCTCGTTGATGCAATTATGTGTATCAAATTAGATAAAACAAATAATCAATCAGACAATCTCCTTTTATGCAGCTTTGGACCATCTGGTCATGAAAGGTAATTTCTTGGGGAAGGTTGTGGTCTTTCCTTAAAGGAAGGCGAGTTAAAGGTGTGGTCCTTTGGCGTGTCCCTATGACATTCTTCATTGTCTGGCTGTTGGTACAGATGACCATTTAACCCTAAAGAGACACACTGTAGCACAAAGGCTGTTGAAGGAGCACCTGGGACGACACACAAGCTCATGTCATCTGCACTCACTATAGGCACAAATGGCCAGACCGAGGTTTGACAGTCCACTACAGCTCGATAGGGGCATCATTTTTAAGGGGACAGACACATCAGACACACCGAGGCAAGCGGGTGTACACAGTCCTCATAAGCCAGTCTGCCATCATCACGTTTGGGACCTGTGTTTGGGTTATTTCAAAGGGGGAGAGGGCGGTGTTTTGCATGTGAGTTGATTAATGGGGATGTCAGAGCGCAAAGCATGCAGCCAATGCGCCCCACCCTCCAGACTGCCCACCCCCCTACACACACACACACACACATCACTGGCATCTCTAATGGCACCTGGGACCACAGATTTAGTCCACCTGTGGCCCATCCTCCCCAAGAGAGCATGATCACCCCCCCCTCCACCCGATCCTCTGCAGTCAGCAGTCCTGTCAATGGCTGGGATCAGCCCCTTATTAATGAGTCTCTCTTGTCACACAGAGATATTAAGCTGTGGTTGTGACAGAACAAAGCTCCAGTTCGCTCCCCCCTCGACAATCCATCCAACCCCTCCCATAATGCACTTCGCAATCCTCCACCTCCTCCAACGCAGCACACTTCAATCCATCCGTCTTCTCCCGGACTCCACAATAAAGCAAGATTTGTCTGGCGACCCGCACTGCCGCAGAGTGTAATTTATCGCACCAGCTGCATACATTATTATAGCTGTACCCTCCTTGAGTTTCTCATGCCGATGCAGTTTTGTGACAGAAACCTGACCCTCAGCCCCAAGCTGTTGGGGAGGGGGTTTAGCATCATTCAGGAACACGGCATCGAAAGGCTACAGGTTACTGCCGGACATAAGCAAGGTCAGTGAGGGAAAATGGAAACGCAATAGCTGTGGATGTGCTAGGGGAGTCTGAAGTGTGAAGATTTAGGGGCCGCAAAGAAAACGGCAGGAGCATCCTGGAAAAGGGTGCGGGCGATGCGGCAGGCGGATGTACTGTGAGTTATTTAAGCGCTGAGCCTGAGTGTCTGCCTGGACCAGCAGAGTGAGTTAAGGCAGGGAGCTTATCTGAAATTGACAGTGCCCTTCTTGAAGAGGTTGTCCCAGAGCAGACGCTTCACAGCCGTGACCCTGCTAAGAGTATGACAGGACCTAGGACAGATTTATCACATGGCAGGGGGGTTCGCTGACGGTCCCCAAAGGCTTCTCCATGCACGACAGCACATCTGGTTTTATAAACACCAATAAAACACTCGAACAAACCGGCTGCACTGCCGAGGGCCACCAGTGAGGGCCGGCCTGCTCCAGTACCCCAAAATAGGACTGGGAGCACACCTGCACAGTTGGCTTTGGCAGGGAGGCGGAGACAGGTAATAGAGCTGGGTGGCAGAAGAAAATTTGGAGGAGGGGTGTTTGTGGGGGGGTTAATTATTGAATTATCTGCGAGAGCATTATTCCATGGAGCGTTGCCCTCGCCACAATATGTAAACAGAGGTGTCATGTTGGGGAGGCGAGCGACTTGAAAAATGCTGTACCTTTTCTACATCATTCTGGGAGGACTGTGCAAGGGGAAGAGGAGGTGGAGTTACTGTTGCCATGGCTCTGCTTCAGAAATCTGAGCAACACTCCCTTTTACACATTGTAAAAATAAATACAGCTGAACACTGTCAAGCAACAGGGATTTCCCCAATCACTGTTTACAGGAGGGCCATTCTGTCTGTGACCCGGTGTAATGAGAAGGTAGGCCGCATGCCTGAAATGCTTACCCTCCAGAACAGAGACAGGAAGCACTTTAGGGTGGGGGGGTCTGTGACGGCTGTGGTGATCCAGCCTTGGGCACATCTGGCCACTATGGTAGATTCATACTCTGGGTCTCATCTGATGTTAGGTCACATCTGTTCTCTTCTTTTCTCTCTCCCTCTGTTTATCCTTTCATTCCCCTCATTGTCTGCCTTACCCTCTTCTTCATTGATCTTGCTATTCCTTGCTCTCCTTTCTTTTTTTCCATGTTTCTCTCTCAGAAAAGAGCGAGTCACTTCAGGTGAGGCGGGAGAGACTGTCTTCAGTGAAGGATTTACCTCGGGATCTTGTTCATAAGCTATGGTAGTAACACGAGAGAGGCAGACAGATTTGATCGGCGGACTCAGTACGATGAGCATACTATGGTGGTGGGGGACCTAAGTCTTCAGTTAAGGTTTAAGGTTCACCAGTCAATCTATGCCCGTATTGTCACCTGTGGACATGAACTGTGAGTAATGACTGAAAGAGAAAAGTTAGAGTGCCTGAAATGAGGTTTCTCCACAGGGTTGCTGCTCTCACTTTCCATGACAGGGTAATGAATTTGGAGATCTGGAGGGACCTGGAAATAAAGCTGCTGCTCTTTCAGTTCAAGAGGAATGAGCTGAGGTGTTTCGGACATGTCATAAAGGTTCTGTCAAGCCGGCCCTCAGGGGAGCTGTCCTGGGCACGTCCCATTGGGTGTGGCATTCCCCAGAATGATCTGGAATCATGGAAAAAGAGGTTGGCATGCTGCCTCCACAATCCTCACCAGAAAAAGTGATGATGAATATGACAAATGAGAGCTCCACAATGTAAGAACCATGTTTACATACCATGGTACTAAATGCGCCCCCTAGAGGTATGGCTAATGCAAGCATGTTTATGGTGGCATGCTCTTCTTCCAGTAAGCGCTGCACTTCTGCACAGCAGGGTACCACTTGTGGTGTGTGCGATAAGCAGACTGGAGAGTGCCCTTGAGTCATTCAGAACACTTATTAGACACTACGACTAATGGCAAATAACCTTGTTTGTGGCTTAACTCTAGAAATATAGTAAGTGATTTAAACAGAGTGTGAAATTAATTCCACATATTATTCATTTATCTTCCTAAGTTGTAAACTATTGCAGACGTCAAAGGACACAATTCCACGCTGATTGGGATGCCCGTCCATCACAGGACTCGCACCCAAAAATTCATCCATCCACCCATTTTCGAAACCTGGTTTTTCAATTCAGAGTTGTGGGGGGTCCAGAGCCTATCCCAGAAGCTACAGGCACAAGACAGGGAATAACCCAAGACTGGGGAGCTAACCCATCTCACACCCAAACACTAAAGCACATATGTGCTCAAGTGCTGCAGGCCACTTCTGGCCTGGAGCATGATTCTTTGTGACAAGCAAAATGATTCTGTTATTCTGTTAAAAATTGCCCAGGAATTAGGGTGCAACTGTACACAAAATTCATAGTTCAATACAAACCTAGGTTTTGGGTTCACGGCTTTGGTGCATTTCAGTACAGTAGGGAAAACAGAATTTATATTGAAATTATTATTAAAACTGTAAACACAAACAATTAAACAGTTGTAGACCAATGGATTGATTGTAGACCAAAGGCAATGTGTCCGACATCGACATGTCTGAATTACAAGATCTAAAGGTTGCTTATTGTAAAAATAAATATGTAAAAGAAATAAAAATTCAAAAATGAGACCGCATAATAAAAGCTGTACTGAGCTAAATCCTGTGTCCTCAACTACTGAGTATGAGCAATACAGTAAATTTGTAGCGATGAACAACCCTATGGTCCAAAGGTTTTTTTTTTTTTTATTCTGGTCTGAATTTTCTGGCAAAAGCTCCTTGAATGCCCCAGGGACACTAACTTGTGAGGCTGTTTCTGTCTTACTACGGTTGTACACACACTGTCGTCTCAAGTGAGTTAGCATGTTGGATCTGTTTTTCTAGCAACATTGGCTATCCAAGTTCAGTATAAACCATGAGACAGTCTTGGTCTATCACCTATTCTCTCTCCAGTGTTGGTGTAACTTATTGGGAAACAAAAATCTTCCTGAACTGCCAATTATTACCAGCTTTAGCCATAACCAGCTCACACAGTTATCATAATATATTCTGTGTTGAACATCTACTTGTGAATTTAAGTTCCACCCATGTCAAGAAATGAATTCATTTGTTTCATTGTGTGTCCTGAACTGAAATTGATGTAACCGAATGGCAGAATTCATCACAGCTCTACCCCAGAAGCAGGGATCATCCTGTGCCAACCTGCACTATGCCTTTCCTCTTCCCACCCCTCCCCCCACCCGCAAGTCCAACCGCAGTGAGGCAGCATAACATTCAGCAAAACATTCCAGTTGTAATCTG
>JAODLD010000042.1:15704542-15723226 GCA_026781065.1 Mormyrops boulengeri | reverse complement strand
AAGGCCTATCTCCCACACATCACGGCCCCCTTCGGGGGGGGGAATTACCCCCAAGCCATGAAACCCCCCCCCCCCCCCCACACACACACACACACAGATCTTTCCAGAGAGCTTTAATGAACCCGATCCAGTTGGCCTACCATCAGGTCCTCTGTGGGTCACACAGAGTTGGTTTTTGGGTTGCCGCTGTTGCCCCTAATTGCTGCCTTATAAGCAAGCACCACGGCAACAAACACATTTAAGGGCTGCCCTGTATCGATCGGCATCCTCTCCCAGTCCTTCAAAAGGGGGTGTGGGGGGGGCAGTGCTGGGGTATGGGAGATGGAGGGGAGTGGCCAAGCACTGGCTCTAAAAACCTCAGGGACCCTCGCATCCCTAGTAAAAGGCAGCTTGCCATGACAAAATAACCACCAAGAGAGGGTCAGGGTTACGCACAATTATGGCTCCTGGGGCCCGCGGCCGGCTGTGGAACAATGGGCCGCGGGCTGGGGGAGGTGCCATGCTGGGGGTGGGAGGGCTCATTATGGGTCCAAGAGAAGGAGACCCGTTCAGTTTGCTCCATTAATGATTGCTGAAAAAGCACTTTCCCGCTCATCCCCACGGAGCCATCACGGCCCGAGCCAGAGAGGCAAGATGCCGGAGGTGGCTCCACTGATGGGCCGTGCAGAAGGGCCTGCGGAGAGGCCTGCTCTGGCAGGGGGCCGCGGAGAGGCCCGGTCTGGCAGGGACCTGCGGAGAGGCCCGGTCTGGCAGGGACCCGCGGAGAGGCCCACAGAGAGACCCGGTCTGGCAGGGGCCTAAGGAGAGGCCCGGTCTGGCAGGGGCCCAAGGAGAGGCCCGGTCTGCCAGGGACCCGATTGGGCTGTAAGTATAGCAGGAGCAATGGCCATACGCAGGAGCACGGGCTTGCTGTAACCCGAGTCCCAATTAAGGTCATAACGGATCAACTAATCTGACCTTCTTCTGCACTTTAAGAAGAATTACAAGGCATTAGATACTGAATAAGCTACAGCGCGCACCGGATAAGAAGCAGGGAAGATGGACGGGCACACTCATCACTTCCTAACACCGGTGTTACACCCATGAGATGTGTCTCACTGTGAGTCACGTCCCCAGATGCATTGTGACTCTATCAAATTCCTGTCCTTCTTCTCCGTCTGTAACTGACAATCTTTGGTTTGAAGGTGAACCCCCCGTTCCAGCATTTTCGGATGGGTGTGAGAGCCAGGTTCACAGCGCAGGTCTAACCTCACGCGTGCATGTCTGTTTCCGTATTTAAAGGCTGCCAGCTTGCCATGTTTATCTCCTGCTCTGCAGCGCACACGTGACACTTGCCCTACCTTTATATACACCAAGCAAAAGGCATAAAGAGGTGCTTATCCCAGCGCATGAATCATTTATGTGTGTGCGGGGTGAGAATGCACACGGTGTTTCTGACACACACGCAGGCAGGGGACTGGGGGCGGGGCAGTCTGGCAGATCACAGCGCGAGTACATGTGGAGCAATTAAAGCAGGATGCTGATTGTGTACTTTGTTGTTTTTGTTCTTGTTGTTGTTAATTCGCTTGCTGCCTCTGCGGATAAACCGGCAGCCTCGCATCCGTGGCAGCCTCTCAGCCCCCCCCCCGTTGCATGCCCCCCTCTGGCCTGGCTCATTTGAAATTGGTGAGGCAGTCCTGCGGCCAGAGTGGCGGCCCTGTGCCATGTCACGCTGGTGGGTACAGTCGCGGGGATTCACAATGACACTGTGGGCATTCAGCATGTCCCTGATTTTCACTCTGACCTCTCTCTCCCGCTCTGCCTCTCTCACTCTCACTATCTGGAGTGTCACCTAAACAGACATGTACATAGCAGGAACGTGGCCAGAGTGGGGGAGCGCAGGGGAAGTGAGATGTCACTCAGCGTGACCGCGTTGCCTGGATGTCACGCAGAGGCCTGGCTCGGTCGCTGGCTGGATGGCGGCCTGCCATGGCAGCGGGAGGAACATGGGGGCGCCACATGGGCTTTTCTGACAGGGAACCTGAGGCTGAGCACATGCTCAAAGAATACCTGAGCCGGGGAATGCACCAGGTTTTTCATCACAGCCAACCTGCCGCTCAGCTAACAGTCGGTGTCCGCAGCTGCACCACACACTATAAATACACCGTGACCATGAAAGCTGTTTCTGATAACTCTAAGAGTTTCCTTAAAAGGGCCAGGCAGGAAAGCCCCGCCCCCCCGGAGGCAGCAGCAACCCTGGACTGTGGCCGGCAGGAGCAGCCAGCCTCCATGCGGTCGCCGCTCTCTAATCACTCGCAGGCCGCTGATATGCTCCTCATTACCACCCCCTCCGGGCTGCTGGGATCACGGCTCTGCTGGGATCATGGCATGATTGCTTTACCGGCGGTTCATGTTTTTATGTGGTTTTTCAGGGACAAGGGGGCTGCCGGTGGTTGCTAAGTCGGCATCCACTCAGAAGATGGTGCCCTAGCCACCCACCTGTACTGCCTAATGTGTGAACTGGCACTAGGGGGGAGGGTGTCCATATGGCTAGCCCCTAGTGTGTTCATGGTGCACGTTCTGCTGGTGTGTGTATGTGCGTGCGTATGTGCATGTGTGCGTGTATGTGTGTGTATGTGTGTACATGTGTGTGTGCGCACGCACAAATACTGAGATCGACCATGCCTGTCTTCTCCATAGTCCCAGTCTGGCTCATTTAACCACATAAATGGTCCAGCTGGATCACACTCTCACTAACAAACAGTAGATTCAAGAATCACCAACAACACACATCTTTACCAGAAACACCACAACCAGCTATCCCAGGCTTGCCTTGCTCACCCTCAGTTATGGTGTCTTTTTCACTGGTCTTGTAGGAATCTCTTGGAGTTAAAGTATGTTCTTGCTATGCTTTGTAATGTAGTGCTGAGCGATTAGCTTCAATGCTAACTTGTTAACTTGTTACTGGTCATCCACTGGACGCTCAGCCCAGCTGTAGTTATAGCTAAGTGGCTCCTGACAGCTGTATGCTTCCGATGTTCTATCTGCATAATAAATAAATGTAAATGTGGCACATTCTGTGGATCATCTGTGCGTATGATAAGTGATTCGCTCAGACTCACTGATTAGGCTTCAGCTTGGGGCCCAGTGAGTTTTCTGACCAATCATTCCCTAGTTGTATTGACTGTTTTCGATGATAATTACAGAATCTGTGTTAATTTCTGTAATAGCATATTGCAGCTTTAATATGATGTGTGCAAATATGAAATCAGAAGTGATCCAGACACAACCAGCCATCTTACAGTAACTCACTTACAAGCAGAATATACAGTATATGTAAACAATTTTAAGGATTTGAGCCAATAAACTTGAAAACACAAAAGTAGATTGAATCGAATAAAGAGTACATTAAATATTAAAATTGAATGCCAGTTGAGACTTGTTTATAAATTGCATTATTACTGTAAACAAACAGGACAGTTGCTGTGGAAATTAGGCGAGGTGGTGGGGGCGGGGGGTGTTACTCAGCCAGCCAAAGTCACACAGAGGTCAGGAATTCTCACACTCCTCCAGGTATCAGTAGTACTGTCAATGGCTGTAAAAACCATAGAAAACTATTTTCTTGGATTTTATGAAATTCAGTATGTTTGATGGCAGCAGATTAGTTATCAGGCTACTGACTTACACAACAGAATGGGTTTAATTACCACAGAGGCCCCTGCAGATGACGAGATGGAGCTTGTCAGCTGTCGTGCTGAGACATTCACTGCTCTCACACACGCGGACTGCGGCCTGGATGCCAGAAACACGCGCCCACTTACACGTGCAGCCAGCAAACTATTGATCAATCAATTCAACGGCCCTCCATTTATTTACACGGCCAACAGATTCATTAGCTAAACAAACCGCCTGCAATTACTGTTAGCTAACAATGATGAGAAATGCGCTAAATTACTGCTACACCAAGCTAATTTGCTTGTGTTGTTGAGCACTCCAGAAATACTATAATTATCTATCAAACTATTATAATTTATAACTGCTAGGGTGTGGGTGCGCAATTACCCATATCCCGGGCGAGTTCAGTTTTATATTTCAGCTGTGGGAAATGTATGGCCTCTTTGCTTTTCGTCGAGTTGCCTGCAGAACTCCAACGTGTTGATGATGGCATCCCGTGTGCTGCCTGTAATCCTGGGCTTGACAGCAGCGGTTCTGGCTCATCGGGCCGGATGATGTCATCCCAGCAGGCGACGTCTTGTCAGTCATGACTGGCTAGCTGGCTCAGAAGTCCCACCTTCTGTCCACCCCACCTCCATGCCACAACAAATTCCAATGGCAGCATCTGCCACGTGTATGCGTGCGTGTGGAAAACACTTTGCACACAGTACCTCAGTAACGTCTTCCTCGGCAGCGATACAACAGAAAGGTACCTGGCCGCTTCCCCTGTGGCTTGTACCATCCAGGAGTGATGGCATGTGGAAGCCTTCGGAGAATAAATGAAACAATTGGGCAGATCCATAGTGCAGCATAAACACAGCACATGTACCATTACTACACCATTTACTCAGCAGCGAGGCGGCGGTATCCACAGCAAGCTGTAATTTTTATAACGTGCCTTTGAGAAAACAGCCCCGTGAAACCGCCTCTTACTCACTCTCTGTATGATTCGTTTTTCAGCATCATGGGAGGAGACTCAGGACCACTGAGGGTTTGCTGTTTAACAGCGGGAAACTGATCGAGCACTGCCATCAGGCTCAGAGGCTGATATGCAGAGGTTCCTCATACAGGCAGGGGGCAAATATGACACTGGAAAGGCTGTTTCTGTACTAAAAGAGAGGATAACCCTCCTTCAGGATTTAACAGGCAGCTACAATAAAGATCAGAACTGAAAACACCATATTGTTAGCAAGATCCAGTCAACCTTATCCAGGTAAAATGCAGGATGTTTTCCTGTAATTCTATTGACCGATCCCTTTTCAGATAGACTTGTCTCATTGTATAGCCGTCTATGTGGAGTATCAATCGCGCTGGTGTGATTTTCCTGGCTAACAGAGATCCCCGAAGGGACCGGAGCTGGGCGGCCCCACATCTGAGAGTCTCTTTACGCTGGTTACTCTGTCTTATTTGGGGGTCAAATCCAATAAAGCCAGTTGCTTGGCACGCCAGTTCTCGGGCCAGATTCTGCTATTTTGTCACGGGAGTAATAAAAATAGCCTCGTAAACGTGCTTAAAAGTTATATTGTGCGATATATTATCATGGATGTCAGCACATGTGCTAGGGCCCAACAGCCAGAGCTATATCTGGAAAAACAGCCAAAGAAAAGGGTAAGGACCATTAGACGCCGTTTTATGCCATTTACTACTACCTGTTATTTAATTGTTATATATTAACAAATACCACAGTTAACTGGTTGCAGTTTTACTGTATGGCTACTTCGGGATTTCCGGATACAATGACTGACGACAATGAAAACTTAAAATTGAACCAAATTGAACATTTTTTTTGGCCATTAAATTCCACGTAAATATTAAAAAAATGGTGTCACAGGATCAGCAGCTTTGCCACGAGCCAGAAGAACTGAGGAAGGAGTTGCAGGGCTGGGGGAACCCAGACTCCCAGACCAGTGCCACGTTGCCCCTGCCACCACCGCCCCCTCTGCCAGCTCAGAGAGGCTGGCCTGATGGATTTAGCCTGCACACGTGGGAGCACCCTGTACCTCCTGCTGCTCTAGCAGCCCGGCGTGGTATTAAACCGAGGGGGCATGAGGAAAGGGAGTGGAGAAGGGAAGGCCGCGGCGAGCCACACGTCAGCATGTCGGCTCTGCGCCCGGAGACGCCGCGCGCCTTTAAACAATCGCTGCTCTCAAAAAGCCCTATTGATTTTTTTTCTTTGGCTGTAACTGGCTGAAAGCCGCTGGCCAGCCCGGTCCCCCCCCCCATACACATGGGAGCTAAATTGAGTCATTTACAAACTCGGCTGTCTTTTACCCCAGGGCCCCTTTGCTCCACAAAGTCCCCTTCCAGCCGCTTTAATGCCATCAGACGACAGGAGGAATCCGCTTGCTTCCATCTCCTCCCCAATAAAGATCGTCTGCTCTGGAGGGACTGGAGGCTGACCTCCGACCCACGTGGCAACAGCGGGCTGTGTGCTGAGGAAAATGTCTCATTTTTATGTTTCCCTCCACTGTTGACAAAGGTTATTTTCTCCTTTTTTTAGAGCACTGCCTGGACCTGCCATGTCAAACTGGGTGATGTAATACTATGATTGATCATGAGTCCAGTATCGGGCCCTGAATGAGTCAGCTTGATAGCGTAAAGGAGATTAAAAGAATACAAGGCTTTGTGAAAAAATGACGTTGGCTATGACTAAAGAGCTTGCAGACCTGGGTTCATTTGAGTAATATTTCATTGGCTCAGCCTTCAGAGATCAATTCACTATGATTCCCATACTCTGACAAAGGCCACCTCACGCTGCTTCTGTGCTTGGTTAAACACAGCAGCCCCCGGAGCCTCACAGTGCTCAGTAAAGGCCTAGAATTGGCCAGCCAGCACAGAAACATGCTGCATAATGTAAGAATGGGGGATCCCAAAGCAACAAGCAGCACTGAAGAGGTCTCGCCTTGTTCACCACAAGCAGAGAAGAGACATTCCGCTCAAAATATTAACTCCAAATGTAAGTATCGATTGTCCTACTACCTAGTATCAAGTACTGAGTATCAAGTATCTGGGTCCAATACAAGGCCAAATTTCTGGGACACCATATGGAAAGGACCCACCCAATCAGGGTGCCAGAAGTATGGCTGACAGAAAGAAAGACAAATTATATCCCATAGAGAGCTGTGATTATTGGATAGTGCATTTGTTTCAGCAACAGCAAATGGCCTATTGTAGCTGTGTTACTTCTACTGTCAGTACTAATTCCATTACACTGAAATAATGTGCAATTGATGCTACGATTATGGGAGGCAGGGATATTTTTTTACCATGAACGAGCGCTGCGTTTCCAGCACAGTCGCCACTTAATCTAACGATCTACAGGCCGCTGGCAGATAGTGGCCCAGTGCAGTGGCTCTGGGGTGAGGTTCCCATCACCTTCTTAACGCTACGTCATTTATAAGTTCTATGATAAAAGATAGAACTCACAAACGATGCAGTGTTAAGAAGACTTCTTGACTCCCCCTGTTTTCTACAGTGACACAATTTTATATCAGAAGCAGCAAGTTCCACCAGTGTGTAGCATCTAATAAAAATATACAAATAGTAAGATGATATTGTGAGAGTTACATACCTTTAACAGACACCAGGGTTTTCTGGTTTTATATACACACACACACACACACACACACACACACACATACAAACCACATATGCATAAATAAATACACATGAATAGAAACTCAGACTGCATGTATAGATTTTACAATCATGCTGAACACAATGATTATAAGTTTGTCTATTTCAATACTGGTCTCACAGCAAATCACAGCAAACACCAATTTTAGTGTTACGCTGTATATGACGTGACACTAGACATGTTGATATTGGAGTCAGCCTGAACGTCCTAATCCTGATCTCACGCCCAGTATGTAAAAATCAGAATCACACTGACCACTGACACTGAAAACTGAGATTGGACTGAAACGCAGATTGGCTGAAACCAAACAGCAGAATACTGCACACACAGTGATGACACAGCTTTCAAACTCACTCTGAATATACGGATCAGAAATAACTAACATCCAACACGGCTTTTATGAACATATGCTTGCTAATGCAAAGATTGCTGCAGAACTGAAGTCACTCGGACTCATCTATGGTGGAGCAGGGGTGCTGGAGAGCTCCTGATGTACAGTGTAATATTATACCCTTCAGTGAGTGTAAGATTCACAGGTTTTCTGAGAAACCTCTGGCAGGCTCAGAGCCACACAGCGCCTGCCTGTACAGGGTCAGCGTAAAAACCTCTTTCCGGGAAGAATAAAAGAGCACCACCTCCGACCAGGCAGAGAGATGGGGAGAAATCGACTCGAAGGTGACCCTGGCGTCTTTTTTTCCAATTCTGCAAACTGTTTCACACTGTGGCCTTTCTAGCACATTCCAGCGCTAAAGCCAATTTTACAAGAAATCAATAAGGTTGAAATATCAGGTTTTTATGAGCAGCTACAAGCGGCTGGAGGCCATGTGTGAGTGGAGTAATGCGGGCGCTGGGATTAGATTTAAACAGCCTGGGCAAAGTGAGGGGAGAGAGTGAATGCAACAAGAAAAACAGGAGAGGAGTGGGGAGAAGGTATGAGAAGAAAGGATAGAAAGAACGAGACTCTGGCAGGGGGATGAGAAGCAGAAAAGGCAGGCGAGGAACAAATATAAGGATGCAGATGGTGGATGGGATGGAGGCCTGACTACATCAGCAGCATTACCATAAATGTGCTATCAGGCTGCGGAGCAAGACTATTCCGATAATAAGCGATGATCAGGGGCTGAATGTATGGGCCTGACTCACGCCGAGGCAGGCTGTGCCGCAAACTGTTATAAACAGCCGCTGTCACCACTTCCCGCCGCATATTCTCGACGTGCCATCTTTATAAATAGCGCAACAGGCTATCGCTCTCTCGCGGAGGGCTGGTGAGCCAATCCGTACGTTAACGGGTGTAAAGTGGCCTGCCGCATGAATGTCCAATGCAGAAAAGGGCAGAAACTGACAGTAACAAGTTCTGGACAGTGGAATGTTTTGAGCCAAACTTTTAAACAAATGGCTGTTTATAAAGTACTCCGCTGGGGACACAGGAGGGGGGCTCATATGACATATTGTGTCAGTGATTAATAAAGTCCATCCATTTGGCATCAACCAGTACAGCACTGAGTACTTAGAAGCCCAAAATGGGAAGCACACAGCACAAGGATCCTGGATGGGATGCCAGGGAATGACAAAGCATTCATTCACACACAGTATATGCCATTTAGAGTCACCAGTTCACCTGCAAGTCTCTGAATTGTGGGAGCAAATACTGGCAATCACAGGGAGAGCATGCAAACTCCTCAAAGACGCATAGCCGGTGAGGAGAGTGAACCGACAGGCCTGGAGGTGTAAGGCCACCGTGCTATGCAGTGAGATATGAGGCAGGCATCTTCCTAGTAATACACATGAAGTAGGCTCAGAGCACACGTAGTGATACACAGCAAGTACGCTCAGAGCACAAGTGGTAATACACAGCGAGTACGCTCAGAGCACAGGTGGTAATACACAGCGAGTACACTCAGAGCACAAGTGGTAATACACAGCGAGTACACTCAGAGCACAAGTGGTAATACACAGCGAGTACACTCAGAGCACAGGTGGTAATACACAGCGAGTACGCTCAGAGATACACAGCGAGTACGCTCAGAGCACAGGTGGTAATACACAGCGAGTACGCTCAGAGCACAGGTGGTAATACACAGCGAGTACACTCAGAGCACAGGTGGTAACACACAGCGAGTAGGCTCAGATCACAGGTGGTAATACACCGTGAGTTTGCTCACAGCACAGGTGGTAATACACAGCAAGGAGGCTCAGAGCACATGTGCACAAGCAAAGGTACTGTAAAAGCCAGACAGCAGAGTCAGTCACGTCATGATTCTAGCTCTGATATTGCTTTTTGGCTGCATGGAAAATTGATTAATCATTCATTTTTAATGGCATTTAATTGGATAAACAGAAGGTCCAATACTCATTTGCAATAAATTATTTATTGAGTTATTTTTCCGTTATGCTTTTGCATCAGCACAAACTCCAGTTGTGCTGCCAGCGTTTACTGAATGTGGCAGCAGCTATTCTCTGGAGTTTGACAGGTTTTTCAACTTTAAATGCTCTCAGAAATGGGGGCTGCGGTTTGTTTCAGAGCATGCCCTGGAAACTGCTTAGCGATGCACAATTTCAATCAGTGGGTCTGGAACCACCAATTTGGGAGGGGGAGAGGGTTAGCCATATATAAATCAGAACTATGGCCCTGCCCACTCCACAAGCAAGACCAGCCCCACCTGGGGTCCTGAGTCCAGTGGGCCGAATGGCTTGCAGGACAGCGACGGAAAATTGTGGCCGTGAATCAGAAGCGTACAAAGGGAGAGAGAAATTGCATTCGTCCATTAAATGCGCGACTGATAAAAGTGAATAGCAGCTGCCCCCGTGTCAACCTCAAAACACGAGTGCTAGGCTGACCGGCGCTTGACCAGCTCTCTCACTGTACCGACAGGCCTGGATGGTTCAAGCTGTTGATGATGTCCAGAGGAGAACTCAGAGGCTCTGTCATTGTACCTTCTACAGGAAAGTCCTCCCACTGAAATGAAGCTGGAGTGATATAGTGTGCTAACGGGCAAATGCTAAAGCAGTGTTTCAAACACAGGAATGGTGATAGTAGCTTGGGTTCCCGTTGTATCCCATAACACCAGGCAGTGGGAGTGAGAGGGTGGCTGGAAACCTTTCAAAGCTGGAGGGGATCAGAGGTGTGGCGCAGGGTCACGGAGCACACAGGAACATATGGACCATGCCTTCAGTGGAGAATTCCCAGCATGCAGCGGGGGAGTGCAGCCCCAGGTTAAAGTCCAGAGCTGAAGTATTTATTAGAGTAGCATATGTGTGCAATGGAGGCTTTATTTGACTTAACTCGGTGCCTGTTTTTCCGTTCCCAGCCTGCAGCAGGGTAGGTGGCCCTGGGTCGGTGTGCCAGGAAGAGGGTCCCTGCTTGTGACGTCCCCCCTCCCATGGCATGTACATTAATGCTTTCAATTTCCTTAATGGCTTGCCCACATCTCGCACATCGCTGCTCCCGTCGTCGCTCTCCGGTGTGGTGATCCCACGCCTCTCGCTGTCTGTAATTAATTCATCCATCTCCCTCGGATCCCATCAGCGCCCATCAGAAGCTCGCCACTCGCCTGCCCATTCGGCTGCGATGCTGGCCGCGTGCGGAGAGCACGGCATGCGGGAACTGCGCAGAAATGCTCCAAGACAAGCGAACATATATGCGGAGAAACAGCCGCACAAACAAACACGTGTCATAAGAAGGCAGGGTCCTGATGCTGACCCGCAACGCGAGGCTGAATCTAGGCAGCAGGCGATAGGGATCCTATCAGCAGAAACAATCGCAGAGCCGAGCCCCTGTTATCTCAGCCAAACATAAAGATTGCTCCAAACAAAAGTTTATGAAAGAGACATTTGGCCCAGTAATTGATTCATATGGAGTAATGGCATGAAGTGGAGGGGGGGGGAGGGGTGCAATGACCAGCCTACTAAATCCTCCCAACGCAGCTCTGGGATCAATAACTAATTTTTTGAAGCTGATTATTTTGCAGCATGAACAGGGACACGTGGCCCTGATGCAGCCTGAGGATATAATCAAGTGCTAAAAGGCAACTTTATTGCTGCTGTAATGGGGAAGGTAATGCCATAGTGTAACACAGGCTTCAAGAAGAGGGATCCACAGGCCGCATTGCCAGCAGCTGCAGGGCTCACCGAGAAGCAGGCGACAGCCTCAGAGCCGCATTGCCTCCAAAGACTGAGGGGTGGGCTGGGGGTTACATAAATAATGTTCTGTAAATAGATACCGTCCTGGCTGGTAGGGAACGGGACGTGGAGCCCCGTGGTGCCGGCGAGCGGTTTTGCAGCCAAGGCGATCGAAGGCAAAAAAAAAAACAACTGGTAGCAAATTGAAGGTAGACTACAGAGAAGTCATTTAGGAGTTGTTAGGCTCTAGTGAGAGCCGTGGTAAATTCCGCCGTATTTGCCCCGAAAGACTAATGGCTCTGCCGCAGATACGAGGGCAGGAGGCATTAAGTAAATATATGACTCTCTTTAAATGCCACCCCGTTTCCATGGCGACGGCAATATATGGAATGCCGGAGTGTGAAGGTTCCGAGGCGTGCTGTGCACACAGACGCTGTCTACATGCGTGTTTCGGGGGGGGGGGGCATGCTTCTTGCCCCCGGTTTATATTACCACGGCGACATTCTTTTCCGATGCGGACCCACGTGATGGATGCTGCGGATGGGGGGGTGACAGAGAGCGATGATGGACTCCTCACAGGCTAACACACACAAAGAGAAATTAACATATCCTCCACCTTCTGCACTGACTGAAGCAGCCTGCTCGCGCATGGCTTCTGTTGCTCTCTGTATCTTGTCTCCCCTCCTTTGGAAGGCTGCATTTCCCGAGAAAGGCTGCCCGCCCTCCTATCCTGTCTTTAGGCCTCTGCTTTCCGAAACGGTCTCCAGCTCAGCGTGACTGTACCCGGAGAGATGCATTATAAAGGGCTGTATGGAGCTGTCCCGCAGACAGCCAGTGAGACCGATGCTGGCAATGATAGACAGAGTGACAGGTTGGGACCCCCCCACATGGCACTGAACACCATGTCATTCCCAGCATCTCTTGGGGTAACGGCCAGAAAAAGACCGACCGCCCGGACCCACAGGCTGAAGTAGCAGGGGATACAGCCAGAACATTCAGTTAGACTTTTACACCATTTTAAACTGTATATTAAGGACTGCTACGGTAAAAAATGACCCCCTTTTTAGCCCCCAATACAATTGATATCTCCTCCAGACAACTTCATTCCATCCTGGAACCCATCTCCTCAGATTCTGAACCCACATCCTTCCGGCACAGCCTCACACACTCCTCTCCAGCCATAACCTCACAGCCACACGCTCATTCATACACAGAATCTTTCTACCTCCCGCTCCGCTGCTCCCCCATTTAAATCCACGCCTGATAAACACTCAAGTCAAAATGTTGGTAGAATCACACCAGTGTGTCTATGCAGATGAGGGAGACCGTGCCCTAAATCAGTTTGGGAAGCTGTGTGACACGCGGAGTTAGCAGTAGCAGGCGAGTGCGTCAGGTGACGGCAATTTAACATGTCACCTCCGATTCATTACCATGCCTCTGCATTTTCATTGACTCAGTCTTGTGAGGTACACACGCACACATATACACACACACACATACACACACCCACCCTGGGAAGTGTTCAGGGAACAGCTACACGATTATGGCTGCGCTTTTCATACCTGATACACCTGATATTAATGTTTTCCAAAGTCGAAGAAATGCAGACGGTTCAAAACATGTAATTAAGCACATCATGTGAACCCTTGCTGATGAGAAAGTTGTACCGCTTGCAAAGGTCTCCTAACACAATGAGAACGCTCTTTGTATTTACACACTATCCCCGCAGGGTCCTCCCGTGAATAGATTTAGACAAGGGCTTGCGGCACAGGGAAAGGTGACAGTGAACTCCCCAAGTCCAGGAACGCGGAAGCCCGCAGACTTGGACAGATGGGGAGCGGATCAAATAAATAACCCCTCAGCAAGGGTGCACTGGGCTTTCTTAATGGGTGCCATGAACTCCATTAAGGACCTAATCATTTGCTGGAAAACGTGAAAGGATTGATAAAAAAATGTTGAGTGTTACAGCACAGATACGGGTTCATAATCACAGTCAGGCTAAACAAAAGGCTCAGTGTCTCCATTTCTGAGATACCTGGGGGATGGCGATGGAGGGGGGCTCTGTGTTGGCCTTTTGGATGTTACACTCCAGCCAGGACAACATCATTATACATGGATGTCCTCTTCCAATAAATTTCTTCCAGAGAAATATGCAGCTGTTTCTTCTCACAGTCCCAGTGCTGTTGTAAAGCAGCCCGGGTCCAGCAGCTTGGCAGTGGCTGCAGGAAGGGCTCCCACTCCCTCACACAGGTAGAATAGGGTGTGATTTATCGCCCTGGGTGCTGCGGCTGTACACGCCACCCGCTCTCAGTTACGACTTCACCGAAGAAACATCACTGAAGCCCCAAGGGGGGCTTAAACGCCACAGCTTTTCAGACTGACTATTTTCTGGCAAACAGATCCATATTTCTTGCCTTCACGAAGGGGAGGGTGCGAAGAGGGAAGAATGCGACGTAATTAGAAGGGTGCAGAGGAATCACTTCACCGAGTGAGTCAGGTTTCTTGCTGAAACCAATTTGGAAGAACAATACCCTCTACTGGACAAACTGTGCACTGCATAGTGTTTTGGAAATGGAGCAATCATAATTTGATACTTCATCATCTGTAATACAGACTTAATAACAAAATGATTGAAGAGTAGTTTTAGTATTTTTATTATTTTGAAGGTATCAGATTAAGTTAGTCTGACTGAATAAACCAGCACAGCAGTTGGGGGCCAGATTCTGGACAATGATCAAATTTAATTTATGAGGCTGGTCCTCTTCATCATTAGGTGTCATATACTTATTTCAAGAGAAATCTAAAGGAAAATTTAAGCAGAAGTAACTCTACATATTAAAAGAAAAACTGCTTGAAAAGTCACATTAATCATGTCAGGGGACATTATCTGTACTGTAAATATTTAATCATGTCATTAAAATATTTAAATCAGACCATTTTCTGGGGATTTAAACTGGCATATTACCTTATTCTTAGTTTTATTACATTTAATTTTTTCTCCATGCTGTGATGGTTATATAGAGACAGACAGGCAGCCTAAACCCTAAACAGAAGCCTAAAATGACAGAGGAGAAGGCTGCCATGGAAGGAGAGCACAGGCAAGCTGAGGAGCCGGAGGCACCTCCGTAAATGCGTATTCACGCGCTCAGATTCACATTTCAGGCCCAGCAGAGCTCCACACGCCTGCACACCGTTAGGCGCCGATCACAGAAGTAGAGTCGAGAGGGTCACGGGGACTCCGCGCTGGTGACACGCCTGTAAATAACTAAATGGCAGGCCCGTGGCCCACACAAGCCACGCCCATGCCACCTGAAACAGGCCTATCGTGTCCCTAAGGACCAGTGCTCACAAAACAGCTCATGATGGACTTTTAACAGCAATCTTTCCTGAGCACACGGGGTCACCCGAGGCGTCTAGTAAGCGAGGGGAAATTAAGCGCCGGCAGCACACGTGCCCCCCGTGGGGCCGTCAACACAGACACGGCGTTACCACGGTGCTGACTTTGATGATCAGCCCATCCTGCATGTTATTGCCCCCACATTCCAGCTCCTGTTGCAGATTTCACAACTGTGGGAGATGCCATGAGCATAGAAGCTTCTGGGAGGTTCTGTAGACCCAGGTAGGGTCAGGTGATTAGCACCCCATCTTTATGACAAGCACCGGGGCTTGGAGCACCCCCTGCCTTTGCCTGCATCTAAGAATCCCTTTGTTTTTACAGGGGTGGACCCATGGGGAAGCTACCCGCCTCAGCCAGAGCCACGGGGAGAGGCAGAAAGCCATTAGGCAACAATCTGCCTCATCAAGCCGGGATGGAAACTGTCACTGGAGGGAGAGAGGGGACAGCACCCATCCACAACTCTCACAGTGCTTATAAGGAAGCTTAATCTCACACTAAAGAGGAGTGGATTAAGAAGTTCTAGTGATGGCTCGCTGTCCACACGACTCGATCCCAACTCACACAGCACATTTTCTGCCAAACAACAGCAGATTTAATGGCCATGCGTATTAGATTTGACTGTTATCATGATTCACAAAGACGACTTTGATTTATACTCCTTGCAGTCCCCAGTGACTGAGCTTCAGGCCTGCAACAGCTTAGCCTGCATTAGGCCTGTATTAACTACATTAGGTGTACTTGCTGTACAGTTGCAGTTGTACCTGTAGCGGTTGGACAGTTGTAGGTGTGGCTGCCGAGCTCTGGCATCATTTCTCTGTCTGGTTGGAGGACAGATGATGAGTCAGCGCAGATTTCGGCAGCTGCAAACTGGACAGGAGGCTTTCCTGGAATTGGAAGGTCACCTGTATATTCTGTCCAGGATTTGGAGGCGGAGAGGCAGAGTAATTATGGGGTAATGACAGGGCAGCCGAAGGACATCTGCATTTTGGCCCGTAAGGTAGGTATGTGCTGCGTTTCCCAGGACCCGGCCTGGCCGCGCCCTGCTGTTAAGACAAGCGTCAGCACACTGATAACACTCCCACGTCACGTGACAACACAGCGTCCTTAGCCCACTTCGGGGTGAAAAACTGAACGATGGCGTGGAGATGGCCAACCAAACATCAGAGAGGAGTTGAAACAGAAAGTACACTTTGCCACATGATAAATACACAAGGAAACAGAAAGGGTTTTCGGGGGGGGGGGGGGCAACAGTTTCTGATGTGGATTCTGGGTATGACTCAAAGTGGAAGTCAGACGGATGCATGTTGTCTTGTAATTATTGTAATTAGGAACAGGCAAATGAAGGGGCTCATTGTTGGCCCCGTCCTCCACCCCATCATAGACGTAGGATGTGTTCCTCAATGAAAAACAAAAAGTAACACTGTCCAGAACTTGAATAAAGTTGCATTTGGAGCGCTTTCAGCCCTCTCTGCCTCTTTTCACAATGCCTGAAAGGGGCCAGTTCCCAAGTCGCCTCCGCATTACAGCGTGTCACTGTCAATAAAGCAGGAGTGCAGTGTGCAACACTGTTAAATTGCAAATGACACCAGTTACTGTGCCTCATGAGAATTTCACAATCATCAACACTGCCGCCATGGACGTGAGCTTGGAGTGCGCTGAGATGTGGGACTGTAGACGAAGGGCAGGGCAGGGAGTGTGACTCTCCGTGGAAGCAGAGGATTCTGGGTATTACTTAGCTCACACTGATTTACTTGTGGCAGGAGTTTCTGTTCATCCAAATGTCACCAGGTGTATGACCTCCGACTCCCGATGTGAATGTCCGAGTGTACCAAAGGCGCTGAAGTCTGAAAATAACAGAGCGCGCGTCTGGCCACTAGGAAGTGACTTGCTCGACTTGCTGGCTTGTGTAGTAAATGGGCTCCTCTGCATGAGCTACTGGATATTTGTGAGTCTATACCGTGTTTGTTTCTGTCCCCGTGCTTGTAAAGAGGCCACCGTAATATGGCAAGAAGCCTCACACTGTACTCTTACCACTATTTGCTGGAAGATAAACTACAGCTGCACGGCGGGGGGGGCATAACTTTGCCTATACTCCGGCAGAGACAGAGTTCAGTGATGTGTGTTGTATCTTAGGAAACATTATCAAATTGAAAACAGTTTCTTTAGGCCAATGAAGTAGAAGGTTCCACTCTCTCAGTTCTGTAATAGCATGTGAACATCTACAAATTACCATGTTCATTAATGTCCCTAATTAAATTTTACAAAGCTACTTGAACGGTTTAGGAAAACTGCTTACGATAACACAACATTTAATATATTCAAATTCTTCAAAAAAAACAAACGGTGAATGCAATAACCAGATAATTATTTTATTTTTTCCAAACAATTAGACCTGCCCTTGTAAACTTTTTAACCATCATCACGTGGCAAAAGCTGCAAGAGCAGAAGGGCCTGCAGCAGCTGATCCCCACTCCCCACAGGTCAATGTGAAGGCCTCAGCACCCCCTCCTCACCCTGTGCACCCTGTCATTACTCTTTAACAGAACTCCCTTCAGGCCGAACTCCTCATAGGCTTGGCTGGGGAAGCTTTTAGGATCTGACTACAGCTGTTTCTCCAAACTCTCACTGTTCAGTATTTCCTCTCTGCCCCCCCAGGCCAGAGTGCCCTTTGGGTCTGCTACTCAATTATCCCTGAGGAAGGCCGCCAGATACAGTAAGTACACAGTAGAAATGGTGGTCCCAGGTCCCATGCAGCTCTGCCAGAAGAGATTAGAGAGGTAGGGTGACCGGGGCGAGGAGGTCCTACACATACACAGCATCAGCGGCATGGAAAATGGAGCCACCTTTACTGCCGGCTGCAGGAGACTTGCAGGAAGCAGGCTGCTGAGCCGGGAGACTGCCAGGACAGGCAGGGCAGCAAGAGTGCAGCGACTCAATGGCGTTTTCAGAGAAAGTGGGCAGGCAGGTGGCGTGTTAGCATGCAGCCTGTTGGATCAGCGCTGTAAGATGACTGAGATGATGCCACTATTTCCTAGAATTTCCTCTTACGTTGCATGTGGGGAGGCTCCTCATGCAAGGAACTTTTCTGAAACCTCCTGTCACACGTGGACGGGGCCCATGGTCAGTCTGCCCTTGCTCTCGCTGTGTTTGACCCAGGCTGCCAGTAAGAGAGACCTGCCACCCTGCCCAGCCTACCCTGTCTTCTGTACCAGTCACTAATTAGCCTGAGGTGTACTTGAACTTAGTAAGAACACTGAAAGAAAAACCGTTTTTAATTTTTAGACCTGAGGGATGCCAAGCCAATTTATAATCAGCTTTTTGATTGCATTGAGTATTTAAAACGTCATAGACTCCTAACAACTGAGTAGCTGAAAGATAAATGTAGCCTAATTAAGATTCGTATCTAATCTTTCTTATCTGTATTTTTTGAGGCTCAGAAAGGTAACAAATTTCATTTCATTAGAAGCAGAGATGCACCGATTGCAATTTTCTTGGCCGATTGCGAATTTTTATGCAAGAATAACCTGACGATTTTATTTTCATAAAAGAAATTGCAAAACTTTACAATTTCCCCCAAACTGCACTGTTATAGGATCTTCTCTCACTTACACTAGTCTCAAAATAAACTGGTCTGTGACTGGAAAGAGGTACAAATACAAATTAACTGAAAATGAGCTGCTGCACACTTGACTTTAGCTGACATATTTTATGTTACCAAACAAGAGCAGGTGCTACAAATTTAAATTTAAAAATCAGTTACTTATTGTCACGCCCAGCCCCGATCGCCCTCATGTGGACCACACCTCCTTGTTAACCCCGTGTGGAATCCTCCCGTTTG
>JAODLD010000042.1:15693469-15703887 GCA_026781065.1 Mormyrops boulengeri | reverse complement strand
CCCACCCCCAAAACCTCACCCTCCCCCCCCCATCACCACCCACACCCCACCCCTACACCACACACCCAACACCCCAACCAGGACGACTCTGTGAAAAAAGCACTGCAGCAGCCCACTGGAGAACAAATCGAAGCGTGCAACCAACCAATGAATTAATTTCACGTAACATTAAGAGTCAGAGAGAGGGTATTCATCAGGGGGAGAGCAGGGAGCAGGGTGTGAGGGCCAGGGAACGAGGTGCAAGGACCTGGGAGCAGGGAACGAGGGCTGAGGAGCGGGAAGTGAGGACAGGGCAGCAGGGAGTAATGGCCGGGGAACAGTGAGTGAGGTATCGAGAACAAGGGCCAGGGAGCGGGAAGCAGGGATTGAAGAGTGAGGAACAGGGAGAGTGGGCTGGGGAGTATGGAGTGAGGGCCAGGGAGTAGGGAGTGAGGGTCAAGGAGTGGGGAACAGGGAGTGAGGAGCGAGGAGTGAAAAGTGAGGGCTGGAGAGTGCGGATTGAGGGTCGGGGCGTGGGGAACAGGGAGTGAAAAACGGGGAGCGAAAAGTGAGGGCTGGAGAGTTTAGATTGAGGAGTGGGGAGTGAGAAGTGAGGGCCGGAGAGTGGGGAGTGAGTGTGGGGGAATGGGGAACAGGGAGCGAGGGCCAGGGAATAAAGGTCAGGGAGTGAGAATCGAGGGCTGGGGAGAAGGGAGTGAAGACTGGGAAGCTAGGGCTGGAGAGCACTAAGTAAGGAGCAGGGAGTGAGGAAAGGAGAGCAAGGAATGAGGGCTGGGGAATGAGGGCCAGGTAGTAGGGAGCAAGGATTTAGGACTGGAGTATGGGGAGAGAGAGCCAGGGAACGGCGAGTGAGGGCCATGGAGCGAGTACAGGAAGTGAGGAGTGAGGGCTGGGGAGCAGGAAACAGGGAGTGTGGAGTAGGCAGTAACGGCTGGGGAGCTAGAGCCAGGGCGTGGGGAGTGAGAGCCAGTGAGCAAGGAACAGGGAATGAGGTCTGGAAAATGGGGAGTGAGAATTAGAGAGAGAGGAGTGGGGAATGAGGGCCAGGGGAGTGAGCATCGGGGAGCGAGGGTGATGCATGTGGCCGTGTTATAGTGTTGTGTTAAACATTCCAGAACTGCAATCAGGCCGTAAAACTCAAATAAAGACTCAAATAAAGAGGCAGCTCTGCCTGCTTCAGCACCCATAGATTCTGGCCCCCTGGGTCAACACAAATTTTCACATGATGGGGCCACAGGAAGACAGGAAGTTTGCTTGTGCATGAACGTCGTCCTGACGCTCAGATTTATTACTGCTGTGCCAGAACGCGTACGGTAACCGATGCTCTTAATTCACAAAGAGTCACGGAGGAATTTACAGGGTACGGCATCGCGATGGCAGGAGATGGCTTACTGGAGGCATACTGTAAGATGAGACTCCTGTTATTAAAGGCTCCCGCTTCATGCTGCCTTGGGAGAAAAAAAAACAGATAAAGGCACATAAATGTTTAGAAACTGACAGAGGTCGTCAGAGGGGAGTCAAGAAGGAGGCAAAGGCGATGTGGGCACAATATTGGTAAATTAGAGAGATTTATTTAGCAGCTGAGAAATTAGATTTATTATTTATCTCATAAATAATTCTCAGCTGTTTGACATGTGGGGGGCAGCTGATACGTGGCCCTAGTATGGGCTGAGTCAATAAGGCTTTATCAAGCAGTAATAATGGGGGGGCGGCATGGCCCGCGGCAGGGCCCGAGCCCATATTAAAGCTGAGGGGCCTTAATGAGGGTGGTGGCGCTGGCGGGCAAGCGCACAGCAGCCGGCCTCCCCTCACGCATCGCTTATCGGCGTTAGTGCCCGGCGCCGCCGCAAACGTTATTACTGACCCATTACGGGACGGGGGGCATGGGGAGGGGGTGACAGGCGGAGCCCCTGCATTACAAAGTACTTATTAATCCCGAGATTCATCTGCGGATTAGCTGGCCTATATTGCCGCTTGGAAGGGCGGAGGGGGAGGGTTGATCATCAAAATTGACCCTTGGTGTTACCCCGCACCAGGCCTTATTAAAACAATCACTGGGCTATATGAGGGCTACCTGGAATCCCTGCCCCCACATTATCTGATCACTGGGCTGGCTTCGAACATCGATATAGATTTTTATTGATATTTTCACACCGATGGTCCCTCCCACCACACCTGCTAGATACATATCTGGCCGGAAGGCGGATTTGGAGGAAATTGATGCTGGCAAGATGACAGAGGGAGACAAAGAGAGTGCAGAAACCAGGGTGACGCTAACATTAGCATTAGCCACTCAGTGCTGCTCCCTCACTTTCCTGGGGATTGTGACTCGTGTGGAGAGTCAGGCAGAAGGGGGACCAGGTAGGGAACAGGACAGGAAGAGGCAGCCGACACAGAGACGATGGGAATTAAATGGCACTGCGACAAGCCGGCGGGAACGTGCAACCTTCTCCACGACATAAAAGCCATCAGTTCGGCACCTTAAATAATTCCCAGAATGACATTTTGGAAACAAATGAAGAGCAGCCTGTGCATTCAAAGGCACGTTCCCGTCGCTCTGAGAGCGGCCCGGCCCCTCTGTCCGCGAGAGCCCCTCTCCCCTAATGAGATGTCATTTGATTTAGGGGCAGCGCGGATAAAGGCGGCTTCGTTTCACAGGGCTGCTCTCTGTCAGTTGCCGGTCGATAGCGATCAACACCATCAATACAATTATATGAGGAAGGGCCGGCCGCCAGGCGCAAACGAGGTGGCTGACATTAAGCGGGATCGATCCAGGGGAAGCCGAATACGTCCCTCGTACCCGAAACAATGGCACCGCTGTTAGGGCTCAGGGTGGCTGCACGTGCACCCCGCCATCTGCATACACGGGAGGCGAGGCGGTCCCGCCGCGGCTGACTCAAAGCATGCTGGGAGAGCCGTGCAACCGGGACGACACAAAGACAGGACGTGCAGATGAGGACCATGTGCACCAGGTGAAGTGTTCATTATTCCATAAAGAGAGGTGCGAGGGATGAAGGAATAGGGGCATTATTTGGGGATGAAACGAGGAACACAACAACCACAATAGGACTTCAACTGGAACATCAGGGTCTGGTTGCATTTCTTGGGAGAGAGAAAGAAAGTATAGTATATAACACAGTAAATCAGCATATAAGCCAAATGTATAATGATAGGGTGCAGGTGAAATGACAAAGTGGGTTCATCACCTGACCTTGCCCCACCTCAGGACAGCCCTTCCTCCTCTGGCCAAGCTGGAGGAGTCGGGCCGTCCGTCTAGGAGGCAAGGAAAGGGCAGTGGGGGCTCTAAGGAGACAGATGGCCGTTTCCTGGGCTCCAGGTCCATTGAGGCAGAGACAAACAAAACGGAGTGCTGCTAATGTGGCCTCCGAAAGCCCGCTGGTGTGTCCGTGCTTGTGCGAGCACACCGTGTGCACCACAGCTGTTCTGATCCAGCGAACCAGCAAGAGGAGCTCTTCCCCCAGTGCAGCGGTAAGATAAGGGAGCTTAAGGCCATCGCGTCCCAGGGGTGGAGCACAAATAAATAACGCTGCCCCCACTGCTGCAGCTGCTGTGAACAGGGGAAAATTAAAGTAGGCAAACAGAGAGAGAGGGCCATGTGTCTGAGTGCGCGTGGGGAGGCCGGGGCTGTTTGGATAACCTCACATCATGGGAAGTCACTCTGTACAAACCAGGCCTGCCTTATTACCACTAAATCCACCGCAGCTTCATTTGGCTATCTGCAGACAGTTATTTATTAACTTTATTAAGTGCCACAGAGACTCTGAATTAAGAAGAAAAAAGGAAAAAAAAACATCTGCCAGAGAAGAGTGTCTGGGCAGCCAGCTCGCATTAATTAGCGGCAGGCCTGGCCAAGGCTCTGGGTGCTTTGCAGCAGGAACAGCAGCAGCAGCGGGGCAGCAATGCGTCTTCTGGAGGCGAAGAGGGCAGTGAGGAGCGCGTGAGAAGCCCACCAACGCCAGCTGCTCCCAGGGACCGGCAGCTGGTCCTGTTCCTCCCCGACCAGGTAGTGGGGGGGCAGGGAGAGAGAGAAGGCCAGGAGAGGAGTCGTGTGCAATTAGAGCCCGATGTGTGGACACCAGGGGCACTATAAGAAATCAGGAAACACAGGTCCGGCATATCAGTAAGCACAAGGCGTGTCGGCCCGAAACCCAAACATGTGTTCACTGCTTGCCATATTAACGCCTCCAAAACACCAGTTGATCTGCTAAATTACATCTCTTAATCTTGCAAAAACAAACTATTTTTTATTACACCTGCCAAATAGTGACATTCTCAGCATCACTTGTTGGAAAAGAGCCTCACATTGCATTCCAGGCTCAGCTCTGCCTGTCAGTCACACTGATTGGTCCCTAAACACCGTGGGCTTCTTTGCTGGACTTGACTGAGGATAATCTGAAATTTGAAGCGAGAAATAAACCCCGCAAAGCAAAAACGGAAGCCGTCCCACATGTGCCTGAATGGTTGCGCTGATCCCATTAGCCAAGTCACACAAGCCTTGAGCCGCAGAGAAGCTGACGCCGCCTTCCAGCCCTGGGCTCATGGCCCTCCCCCACTGGGACCCTGCCACACACACACACACACACACACAAACACACACACATATAAAACATTAATTTCATTTTTTATTATATCTCTTCCTCCCCCACCCCCAATTCAAAGTCAGTTTGAAGCTGAGCTGGGCTCTCAAGAAGTTTGAAAGTGCTGCAGGACAGCAGAGTCCTGCACTGTGGGGCGATGGGTGTTCACCTGCTAATCGAGAGAGCTCTGATTACTGGGTGCAAACATTAATAAGAGGCCCTTAGACGAAGAGGGGGCATGTTGCGCACTGAGATGGGGGAACCGATGCAATATAATCAGAGGCTCTGTCCTGGTGGTCTGCATCTACACTGTCAATCAAGATAATAAGTATTAGCTGAATGCTATCGGACACCATCATTGAAAGTAAATGGCAACAGATACCATCACATTACCTGTCAGTCTTTATAACATGTTAAAATTAGACTTTAATAAAAAAAAAATCCCAGAGATAGGATAGATAGCATAGAAAGATGGCATGTGATTTTTTTCAACTCTCTTCCAAATAATACAGAAGAATGCTACACTCCACTAATGATCCCGCAAGCCCAAGAAATATAATCTACTTTTGCAAGATCAAGAGATGATATTTGGCTGTTAGATTGAAGTGTGTTTGTTTTGGAGATGAATGAAGGGCAGGGCTTCAGTCGTCCTCTATCTTAGTCCTGCAGAAACATGCTGATATTTCTGTAATTAACTGAGTGACAGAGACACAAGAGGGCACAGACGACCACACATCCCTGCCATGTCTGTCACAGAGAACACACACACTCATCCATAAATACACACAGAGGTAGTCTGCTTTAGCAACAAGGGCTTAAATGAGGGCTGTTTATACAATACTTGCTACAAAGCAGACTCTATGATAACAAGGCCTCCCTGTGGGTGGTTTACAAAGAAATGCATTTCTGTGTACTTCAGTCTCTGTATCTTTGCCTACAACTGCATGGATGTGTGTCTCTCAGTGTGTATCTGTATGTGTGAGTGAGTGTGTGTGGAGTATGGTTATATTACATTATGTGGACCAAATGTCCCTCAAAATCTGATAAAAACCTGTTATTTTGATGTTGTGCGGACCATTTTTCAGGTCCCCACAAAGACCTGTTAACGTAATCAAAAGACTAAAAATGGCAAAATCCTTGTATTTTGTTTGGTTACTTATGCATAAGGTTAGGGCTGGGTAGGGGTTAAGGTCGTCATGTTGGGATTAGAGTTTTTCCCATAGAAATGGAGAGTCCCCACAAAGATATAATTACAAACAGGTGTATGTGTGTGTGTGTGTGCGTGTGTGTGTGAGCCAGCCCGGCTCGCATTCCTTCTAGTTGCCCCCCTTCACCGCAGCCCGGCCTGGTCCAGTGGTTGTGGCTTTCTGCAGGCTAATGATAGACACCACCTGCATTTTTTATGTCTTATCAGATTCCCGCTGATACAGTTAAAAGCCAAGTACCGAGAGCAACTGTACCATGTAGAATGTGCTGTTCTGTGATTCTCGCCGTGCATATACGCGTGTCCATCCTCGCATGTGTGCGTGTGTGCACGCTCCCACTGAGCTCTGTGTGTGTGTTTTTTAGTGTGAGAGGCATTAGTGTGTGAGAGGTGGTTGTGTGTGTTAGTGTGAGAGAACATTTGTGTGTGAAAGGTGGCTGTGTGTCAGTGTGAGAGTGCATTAACGTGTGAGAGGTGGCTGTGTGTGTTAGTGTGAGAGAGCATTTGTGTGTGAGAGGAGGCTGTGTGTCAGTGTGAGAGTGCATTAGTGTGTGAGAGGTGGCTGTGTGTCAGTGTGAGAGAACATTAGTGTGTGAGAGGTGGCTGTGTGTCAGTGTGAGAGAGCATTAGTGTGTGAGAGGTGGCTGTGTGTGTTAGTGTGAGAGAGCATTAGTGTGTGAGAGGTGGCTGTGTGTGTCAGTGTGAGCGAGCATTTGTGTGAGAGGTGGCTGTGTGTGTCAGTGTGAGCGAGCATTAGTGTGTGAGAGGTGGCTGTGTGTGTCAGTGTGAGAGAGCATTAGTGTGTGAGAGGGGGATGTGTGTGTCAGTGTGAGAGAGCATTAGTGTGTGAGAGGTGGCTGTGTGTGTCACTGTGAGAGAGCATTAGTGTGTGAGAGGTGGCTGTGTGTGTCAGTGTGAGAGAGCATTAGTGTGTGAGAGGTGGTTGTGTGTGTCAGTGTGAGAGAGCATTAACGTGTGAGAGGGGGATGTGTGTGTCAGTGTGAGAGAGCATTAGTGTGTGAGAGGGAGATGTGTGTGTTAGTGTGAGAGAGCATAAGTGTGTGAGAGGGGGATGTGTGTGTTAGTGTGAGAGAGCATTAGTGTGTGAGAGGTGGTTGTGTGTCAGTGTGAGAGAGCATTAGTGTCTGAGTGGGGGATGTGTGTGTTAGTGTGAGAGAGCATTATTGTGTGAGAGGTGGCTGTTTGTGTCAGTGTGAGATGGCATTAGTGTGTGAGAGGTTACTGTGTGTGTCAGTGTGAAAGAGCATTAGTGTGTGAGAGGGGGATGTGTGTGTCAGTGTGAGAGAGCATTAGTGTGTGTCAGTGTGAGAGAGCATTAGTGTGTGAGAGGTGGCTGTGTGTTTTAGTGTGAGAGAGCATTAGTGTGTGAGAGGGGGATGTGTGTGTCAGTGTGAGAGAGCATTAGTGTGTGAGAGGGGGATGTGTGTGTCAGTGTGAGAGAGCATAAGTGTGTGAGAGAGGGATGTGTGTGTCAGTGTGAGAGAGCATTAGTGTGTGAGAGGGGGATGTGTGTGTTAGTGTGAGAGAGCATTATTGTGTGAGAGGTGGCTGTTTGTGTCAATGTGAGATGGCATTAGTGTGTGAGAGGTGGCTGTGTGTGTTAGTGTGAGAGAGCATTAGTGTGTGAGAGGTGGCTGTGTGTCAGTGTGAGAGAGCATTAGTGTGTGAGAGGGGGATGTGTGTGTTAGTGTGAGAGAGCATTACTGTGTGAGAGGTGGCTGTTTGTGTTAATGTGAGATGGCATTATTGTGTGAGAGGTGGCTGTGTGTGTCAGTGTGAGAGAGCATTAGTGTGTGAGAGGTGGCTGTGTGTGTCAGTGTGAGGAAGCATTAGTGTGTGAGTGGTGTGGGTGTGACGGCAGGATTTAACACGTTGCATTAAACACGCTGCACAAGCCTCCGCAGGTACTAAGAAACGTAGGCCAGGGAGGGAGGCGGTGGGATACGGTCGTCACTTCACCCTCCTTGGACTGGCTCCAACTAGCAGAAATAGCCATGACTGCAGTACCGTCTCTCTGCCTCACGGGGGCGCTAGGACCCTCAATCAGTCCCAAGGACCCTCTCAACCAGCTCTGTTCTGTGGATGTGCAGATGGAAGAGCAACTCTTTAGTGGAAGTGGAAGAAAGTCAGAAAGAGTAGTGACAGATAAAAGATTCTGCAGCAGACGCTTGTGATGATCCTCAAAACCTCGGTCATCTCATATGTGTTTCCTCTGCCAGCAGGGGGCTCATCACTGTAGCGCTTCATGAAATTAATGCAGGACACATTGGACATTGGGCCAGAGTCACACCGGGGCGGTTATAAGTCTGTTACTCAGAGACCCACTGTCGGTCCTGACCTACTTTCCTTATCTCTCCCTCCTCTAGCCTCAACACATCTGCCTGATGTCAAAATAATGCAGTTTCCTATACATGCAATAACAAAATACATATGAGCTGGGATGGAACAAGAAAAACACAGGAATGGATCTAGGGAGATCTTTAGTGTTGCTCTGGTCAATGACTAAGGTGATGAAACCCAGCTGATCCTGATTGGACTGGTCACCTTGTGAGGAGCAGATTCTGGAGATTTCTGGAGGGTCTGCTTCCATAGTGCTTAACATGTTGGTATTAATAGAGTTTTTAAGCTTTCTGCTGTAACATTTTGCTATATATTCTATCAATAAAGTCTTCTATATAAACTTCTGGGACTTCTGACCCACCCTAACAAACCTATCACTCCACTAACTTGCCACACATAGTATATTTAGAAACCAAAAAATGACAGAAAACTAGTGGCTAAGAGATCAATAATTGAGTTAATGAAGGTGAGGCTCTGTAGCAGACAGGCCAAATGGTTCCTCACAGCCGCTGCACTGTACGCTCAGTCTTATTGATCACTGTGCCCTGTCAGTTTTTCAGTGCCCGCAGAAAGGCTCCCTTCCCATCCAAATACACACATGCAACTCCGGAAGAGGATTTATTAATCATGAGAGATCCGCAAAGTTGCAAAACAAGCATCTTGCATTCAGGCAGACTCTACTTGCATTGAAGTTTATTTTTGTTACATCCAAAATGGCTTTCAGATCATTTATGTGTAATTGCACATTTCATATTCGGAATGTATTCCTCTAAAACACAACTTCTTTTATCAAATATGTGACCTCTTTGTTTCCACAATCCATTAAATTCTCTCCACATTCTTTAGCATTCCAAGTGTAATGTTTATATAGTTCCTGTTTTCACTGACCTGATTCTACCGCTGGGCGGTTTGTGTTAAGTGTGATGTTTCAGGGCACTACTAAGGACATCTGGTGGGACTTTAAATCGGTGACCTTCATCCATCAGGCATCCCATGGCCGCACATATTTACTGCTGATAAGAATGCGCTCCAGAGTATTTGTGGAGTGGAATTCTTAAAACACTTGCTGTCGGCATCTTGACCAGCCACAGTTGCTTCTCGATCAGAAAAACATGTGCCTGGAAATTACTCATATTTCATATATAAGTTTGTTTCAGACTTGTGCCATACATTAAAACTGGGATCCATTTTCAATTTGTAATCTCTGCCACATACTAGACCCACTCAGTGTGCACCAGACTGGAGTAAAATAAGAGTATTTCTGAGTAACGCCATGTAACACTTGACACATTTGCTCCAGGTTAGCAAAATTGGCTTCAGGAAAAATCTACCTGTTTTGGTGGCCATTCAGAAGAACCCAGTGATCCACCATCTTTCAAGGAGCTGAGGATGGGAGCACCTAATAAGGAGTATTTCAGCCTCTATTCCCACCAAAAACAAGTCCTGCCGCATTGCTAAGTCCATATGCATTGATACATGTCAATGGCATGTATGAGTGACTTTCACAGTGCCGCCTAATACTGCCCCCCCCCCCCCCCACTTCCCTTCGAGGGACACGACGTGACATCACTCCTGTCAGCAGGACTAATTAACACAGATCTGCCCCCTCTAATGACCTTCCCAGAAAACTCAAAATACATTCAGTTGCAGAACCGCCCGCACGCACAGCGCCACATGCCACATCACTCGGGGACACCAAATGTTTGTTTTGTTGATGAAGACCTTCCTCCCTGAATTTGTCAAGGACAGTTGCGCACAAAGATTTTCAGACACAGGATGATGTCTCCCAGTTAGCGCTCTAATTCTCCTTACAAAGGCATGCCCTGCACATCACGAAGAATCTGATTTTAACATGTCATTGCACATCTTTGAATAAAACGTATGCATATTCATATTGTATCCCAGCCACTTTCCACTCGCTGCAATCTGACTGTCTGGACAGAAACCACTCAAGCACAAGACAGCAAAATCAAGGCTACTCTTTCTACTTCTGCTGCTTTTGCACATCCGTCGGCTCCCTCATCCATCACCCCGCTAGCTGCCGTCCTGCCCCGCCTCTGGAGAAGGACACAAGCTTTGGCCTGAAGCAGTGCGCTGGAGCAAACTTTCAGAACTGAAAATCTACCCTGAGCTGCTCTTCGGGTAGATTAATGTCATCGTGTCCAGTGGAAGGGCAGGTGGAAGAACCTCCATGAGCAGAGCTTCAATCAACAAGTCAGAAAACAGGGTGCGCATCATGTAAATCCAAAAGGGTG
>JAODLD010000042.1:15681944-15692739 GCA_026781065.1 Mormyrops boulengeri | reverse complement strand
GCGTCGCGGCGTGGTTGGGGGTGTGTCGTACTCGCCCCGCGCCCCCCGGGGGGCCCCCCGCCGCGCCCCCCGCGCCCCCCCCCCCCCGGCCGGGGGCGCCCCCAATGAAAGGAAGCCATTATTGAAGGTGAAGGTGGTGCCCAGACGGGCTCCTGGCACAGACATGTCACTCCCACCATGTTAGTGATGACACAGTCCCCCCCCACCCCCTGCAATTAGCGTGTCTCAGAGCAGCACAGCCCAATATGCTCGCACTCTCTCACGCTGAATTCATATCAGTGCACAACCTCATGAGACGAATTTAAAAAGTGATGCGTATAACTAACATATATTTCCTGTGTCTGTGTATTACAGCAAATCATCTATCCTGACTGTATCGATTTTGTGCAATCAAACCATTTCTCTTTGTTCTCTAAATATTACCCATCCTTTCAACCAGTGCCGCTTAACCCACTGGCGACCCCCTCCGATGTGGTGCTGACTTAGCATCCGAAGGCGTCACTCCCACCCCCTGGCAATCTTCACCCCTGGTAGCAACCCCCACCCCCAAGCACCAGTGGTGAAGCATGCATAGGTCCATATGGGCTTCGACCAGCACTGCCTTCAATACACGTGTACAGTAGTTTTTTCTTTTAGAATTCCATAATTAGTTCTGTTGAAAAAAGACACAAATGGAGCTTAACTGTCTCACCAGATGGACTACGACAGATTCCGTAATAATCAAGCAGAGCAGGAATAAGGCAGACAGAGAGAATATTAAAGAAGGTTGTGTTATCCTGATAAGGCAGCCTCAGTGCTCTTTGTGTCTCTCTGAGGGCTTTTGCTCCTGGACTGTGTTTAAAACAATTGTCTAGAAGCATCCAGCAGTGAAGGACATTCCTGCGGGGGAAAGTCCGACTCGGCCCGACCCGGCACTGGAGGTCCCATGGACCCTGAGGCGGGGGGCTAATGGAGCAGCTGCTGGTGAACAAGCCGGCCGGCACCGAGGCCAGTGGGCATGGCGACCCCGGCATTACGCATGCCAAGTGGACAGGAAGGGGGCGGAGCATGTCTGCGAAAGCAAACAACATCTGGCAAAGGGGCAATGGGACAACTCTATTGGCTGCAGGTAGATGAGCGTGCCGGAAACGAAAACATCATATTAATGATGGACAGAAATAGCCCCGCATTCCCTATCCATGCCAATAAGTCCAGCACATGGTCTCCGAGTCCGCTGTGACGTGGCTGGTACAGTAAGTGTCAATGCTCCAGGGAGACTCTCTGTGTGACCCGGCAGCCCAGATAAGCCACTTCAGCTCGAGCCTGAAAGCCATTAGAGGCCGCAGCCAGGGTGTGTGACAGCCTCGTCTGGCGTCTCCGCCTACACTTCTAATGACTTTTAACTGCGTCCACAGCTACACGTGTTTCATTAAGAAGATGAGTCTCCTCAGATGAGGTGCAGACCAGCCCATTGAACGAGAGACGGTTTCTAGGGCGGGTGTGTGACCGCGACACCTGCTGCCACCCAGACCGCGGCACCCGGGAGGGGGGCAGCCCTGTCAGCGCCATCCTACTCAAACCGCTGCTTAAATTTAAGGAGAAAGAGGGTCAAAAAGCACGTTAAGCAAGAGCCTAATGGCAGTGCTCGTCATTTTCAAGGAGGTTATGAAGCTGAATGTGTAAAGATGATTTATAAAGTACAGTGTCATTAATATTTAACTATTTACTTTACATATAAAAACTGACTTGGGTGTCTTAGCATAGCTAATGGCTACACTACGAGCACACACACACACACACAGTTGTTTAATCATACCGCTCACACACACACACCCGACTTGTTGTTGATCCAGCATATAGGGCCCCTATTGCAAAGGGTATGTGTATGACAGTGGGGTAGCGATACATTAACATGCAGCTGAGCGCTACTGGAAGCCAGCAAAGACCAAAGAAATACCTACAGAGCTTTGGCTCTTATCTGCTTAATACAGAGCAAATAGTGAGTTAATGCCCCTATTTCATTTGGTGAAAGGAAAAAAATTAAAAACGATGCAAATGGGCTCCTAATCTGGAGGATTACCCGTGTGGGTCACTCCACCGTTTATTAAGATGTTATAACATTTACTGACGGCCATGTCTGGGCTCCGGCACACACTTTTGCCTGTTCCCACCCATGTCTGGCTGTCTGTTGGCCAAGCCGATCAACCCCAGCCTCCTCCTCCGGCGAGCTGTCAGAGGCGCTAATTACTGGCAACTCGTCTCGCCACCGTCACACTCCGGCACCTTAGCCCGCAAAAAACACCCTGCAAATTAATAACGCTAATAATGACAGGGGGGACAATGACGTGACATAATAGCTTGAAAGGCATTTCATTTTCCCCATAGCACCAGTGTTTTTACACCCGATGAGAAACAAGGGCACAGAAAGGAGTCCCCCCCGCCCCCCGGATGGCAAGTGAAAGCAGCAGCCACCGAAAGAACTGGGAATGGGAGACGGGGCCCGTGCATGGCCATCTGCTGCGGACTGGAGTAAATCAGCGTAACTGAAAGCAACGTGCGTGAGGGCACAGAAAGGAGTCGCCCCCCCCCCCGACGTGCGTGAGGGCACAGGTGCTCTTCCTTATCTGCATGTGGGAGCTGCAGTGTCGGGTCATATGGGGCTGGTGCTGTTGGGGTGGGCTGTTATTGAGCAGACCTTGACCGCTGAGTAATGGAAGCTTCCAGAATGTCCTTCTTAACGTGAGGGTAAACAAAGGGTCTGTCTCAAACGCTGCCCATGACGAGAGCAGAATAATCAGGACAAATAAACAGGAAGCAACGAGTCCCACTTGTTCTGGACACCTGAGTCGCTCTGTGGGCTGGAGCAGGTCAAGATTTGAAGGATCAAACAAACCTGTCCCATTTATAATTTGGGGGTCATGGCTGCCCATGGCTGTTTTAACAGGTTAATAATACTGCTCGTCTACCTCCCCCCCCCCCCCCAACCCATTTGTGCTGCCTGATCACACTGTAAACAGACTGTCAGATAAGCAGAAAAACTGCATCAGCAAAGAAGGTAGGGCTGACAGACTGGGTCTGACCCCCCCAAAGGGGCATGTCTCTGCCTGTCCTTCCCAGGCTGACACCACGAGAGCGGACAAACAGGTTTTGAGTTCTGGAAGAGAATCTACTTTATTAGGTATAAGAGGCAGCTGATTTGGGACAACCAGCACATTGCTATAGGGTGAGTTTGGGAGGAATTAATCCAATCAGCCCTCAGCAAACAGCAGGCGGCAGCATGTGCTTCTCAAATCAGCTCTGAGTGGAGACTGAGGATTGCTGTGATCTCATTCTCATACAACGTGCCCATGTCACACTGTCCTATACTAAAGAGCTATAAGGGATAAACTGAATGTTGGAGCTTTTCCTCCATCCATAAGGCTGGAAAGGAAGTTCTCAGGTTCTCAGGGAGGAGAATGAATGGCAAGAGGGAGACAAAAGGGTAGGAAAAGAGCAGAAAGGAGGCTGGAATGAGAGAAACAGGAGCAGGACCTGTGCTACAGCCCCTGCAAGAAGACGGCACAGAGAAGGCACATCTTAAACACCGCTGCTAATTCAGAGCGAGGAAATTCTATCTGACAGCAGGTCTCTTTCCAGGTGACCTTTGGAGTTTACTTTTCGCTGGGCCCATTTCTTCCCATTACACCCATCTTCGGTTATTCTTATTGACACCTGTGGGCTCATCAATGATGCAGGTGAAGAGGGCAGTAGATGTGTGCAAATGTCTACAATGAACAGAGAGAGGCGGAGAGACCCAGACTGCCGTCAGGGGAGGGAGGCAGTTGACCTCCGGTGGCCGCAGAGTCATGCGAACCACTGAATTTCACAGCCTGACCTCCCTGGTGCACAACAGGATGTAAGAGCGCCGCCGTCCTCTAAGCTCACCGGACCTGGAACCATGCTGTCCTCAGTGGAACGGGTGGCTTTTGTGTTTCTGACAAATGTGTCAAGCCTGACAGGCTGCCATCACGCATTACAGATTTGCTGTCCTTGTCAATGCTGTGAGCTCTTCGAGTTCAAATGCCACTCTCAGCCCAAAGAGAAGCCTGTGGGAAACCACCCAATGTTACTGACAAAGAAAGAGCAGCAGGAGGGAACGAGACTCTAGGTATTCTTCCCGTTTTTACTTTTTCCATTAGCTTGACAGTCGAGCAAACCCCACCTACAATGCAATGTGGAAGTCACACCCATAGCAGCGAATAACACAAGGCAGCTAAAGCAGACAAAACCACACCAGCTCTGGCTACACCCACAACACCAACAGCTACACTAATGCTACACCAGTGACCACGCCTACAACAGCAATCACTCAGAGGCAGAAATGTGCCTCACTGAGGGCCAAACCACGCATATGGAAGGACGGTCCATCTGCCAACAGTGAATTATTAACGTGTCATTAAAATTTCATACACGTTAAATGGCTTCCATCTTTAATTATGGCTTTGGGTTTCATCTTTCATGGACATTTGTGTTTAATTTTCAACTCTTTGTGTAGCTTAGAGGGTTGACACCTTGACTCCCAGGAATCTGATTTAACATTTTCTACCCAGACAAGCCATAAACGGCCCTCAATTCAGAGGCTGTGATTTATGGTTGAACCAGAAACCAAAGTGGAATTTGCTGTTTCTGGTGATCTCCATCCCAGCGGTACGGTAATCTTGTTCACCTGCAAGCGATTTGGCCGAAAAGGGATGCAGGACACATGTTTTAAAAACCCGGGCGGAGAGATCAAGAGAACTGACCCACCCCACCCCCCACCTCATCAAACAATCTGAGTGGACATAACTGCAGGAGAGCATCTGCTTTTGCCGTCACACTCATACAAACTTGCTTCCCTTTTACATAAAATAATTTGCAAAGAGATGCAACATAGTAGTCCATAATAATGTGTATTTTTACCCTGGTATTTACCAATGTGACGATACATTGCTCAGGATAAGAATAATGGTTCCTGTCCTGGGCAATGAGCTCCAGTCACAAGCCCGACCCCGTACCCACTGCACTGCAACATTCCTGCCTTATAGCAGGAACCAACCTGTTTAAGAGCAGCTGGTCCAAGGACAGTTCACAGCCCTCAGACATTACCAGGCTTCACAAGGTCACAGGAGTCAAACGCATACATGATTGGCATGCTGACCAGGGGGCTGTAAGCTGTATTGGAAGCTTTACACATAATAATAATAATCTCATTCTGATTCACGCGAAACAGCAACGTCTCCCAATCACTCCTGACAAGCTGTGATGGTTGTCTTCATTCTCTTATTATCCCATAGTGGCTGCGTCGCGCTCCGGGCTCCAAGCCTCTCCGAGTGCCGAGCGGGCAGGAGGAAGTCGATGAAAAGTAGGTGGGAGGGGAAAGTGACACGATATCCTGGCCAGTTTAGCGGCCCCAAGCAGAGAACGGCGAGTGTCTGCTGTGCACGGGGATGCTAACACCTGCATGGAAAAGGTCACCATTCATGGGGCGGCGCTGCTCGTAATCCCATTAGCACCCCCCATGCACCATGCCTAGGCGTGGGGGCAGCCGGCTCCCCATCACGGGGGTAATCTAGGGGGGGTCACTGCACCTCCCAGGGCAACAGAGGTCCTCTGGTTCAGGTGAACCTTGGGCCCTCTCTTAGTCTCTGTCACCTTTCCTGCAATTGCTGCCTTGCCTTGTTTATGCTGTATTAAACACTATAAAAGGCTTCTCCTTTCATCTCTCCCTCCACTCCCTCCTTTATCGAAATTGAGCTGTGCTGGCAGAGGATAAAGAAGAGAAAACCGATGTAAAGGATGCCTGTGATATGTTTGTATATAGAAGCTGGATTAGTGCACCTGTAGTGCAGAGACAGGAAGGCCAGGAGCTGACGGCATCACAGTAAAACCGCAGGAAGCGAGATGAGAGCGCGGAGGAAGGCGATCCAGGTTTGGGAGGCTTGACAAGGGCTGAGGCATAAAACACGGAGGCGGGAGTGTGGCCTGGCTGACAGCCTCTTCGTCACCTCACCGCCACGAGGTAAGTGCCATTCAAGGCAACCCTGACCAAGGATATCAAGTTTTTATCAATAGTACTGAAAGCAAAATGAGACCACTGTCAACCAGACTCACATCACACCCCCTCAGCAGGATTACTGACACAAGTTAGACAGGGCAACAGGGAGACACTGCAGCTGCAGCTGTGTCTGTCAGCGTTTGTGTGTGTGTGTTTGTGTCTTATGTATAGATTTTGGTCCCCGCAATGTGATGATAACCTGTTATTTTGACGTCACTGGGACCATTTTTACGGACCCCACAAGGGAAAACTCAATTTTATAAAAATCTGTGGCTAATAATGCCAAAAGACTTGTATGTTGTTTGGTTACTTGTAGTTAAGGTTAGGGCTGGGTGGGGGTTAAGGATGTCATGTTGGGATTATGGTTTTCTCATACCAATGAATGGACAGTACCCACAAAGATATGAATACAAAAGTGTGTGTGTCTGTGTGTATTGCTGTGTGCATGATGCATGCAGTCATACATGTACACATATCTCACTGCGATGCATGCGAATTTGTCCGCCAGTGTGTTCCTAGATGTGCACATGGGTGCGTGTGTGAGAGTGAGCGTGTGTGTATTGACGAGGCCATGTGAGTGTGTAACGAGCGCCTCATCACTCTGACTCCATAAAGCTGTCCCCTTGCTCCCAGGGTAGACATGTCAGGAAGGGGTGTGAACAGGAGAAGAAGCAGCATTCATTAACCTGTCAGAGGATCAGCTCCGGGTCTCACAGCATGGCTGACAGCATGCCCAACCCCAGGGTCCCCCCACCCCCCCACCCCCTGGATGGATGGACTGGACCGTTAGGGATTTTGGCAGAAATAATGAAGCAGTTTCCAATCACTTTGTCTGTCTGTCTTCGTCCCTCTCTGTCTCTATTGGTGAGGGGTCTGTGTATGTGTATAACTGTTAGCAATAAGTGTATAGAGTGTGTTTCATGGGTAAGTGTGTCTGTGCTTCACACACAAGAAAAGGAACAGAGGCTGGGCAAAATGGCAGAGAGGTCATTCTCAACCCCATGAGTTAGAGAAACACAGCCAGTCATTGTCAACCTGTCCATACACAGACAAAAGTATCAGTGGCTTTTGAGAAAAGCAGAACTATGCAAGCCATATTTTTAAAAGCAATACCCAGATAAAAATTGCACTTTGATCAAAATGTGTGTCGATATGGTGACGAGTCCTGGACATGGCCTGCTTCCTTCATGCTACAGGGTCGCTTAGCTAAGAAGGGGGATCGTATCAGCTTTGTATTGTATGTTTGTCAGTGGCTCCTGATACAGGCATCGCAAACAGCAACCAGCAGCTCTACTCTTTTGCGGCCCGGATTTGGATGTTATGCTGCACCCTGCTGCCCCCTGCAGGTATCTTGTGTTAAGTGCACATTTTTCTGTAAAAACTGCTGTGTGTTCAGGCTGGTTACATTAAGCAATACTGATTTTTTTTCCCAAGGATATGCAATATTTTAAATAACTGTTGTCATTGCTGCAGTAAGGGAAGGGACTCTTTAATGATTAACTGTTAAAATGATTCAGCCATTCCTTGTCTTTGAATAGGATGCACGGAGATACAATTTGACTGTATGTGTGTGTTTGGGGTGGGGCTGAGGGATCGTTGTGCGACCCCCATTTTTGAGACATTCAGCCATGCTCACGTCTGTTCTTTGACTGCTTTATTAAGCTGCACATTTGGCCCCCAGCTGCACCTGGAAATGAGAGAGATCCTCGCCTGCAGGTGACTGATTTGCTCTCGAAGCCCATTGTTTACATTAACACCCCAATCGTTCACTGCAGCCCCCTTCCCCCGCCACACCCCCAGCTTTACTCTGGGGTGCAGCAGAGTGCAGATGCAGCGACAAACATAATAACCCCCCCCCCAGGAATGAAAACATGACACATTTGCTTTGGAACTGATTAAAAGGGTGCCGTTTCACCCAGCATGCTTTGCAGCAGGATAATCAATTTATGTCCTTACATACCTGTGTGTCTCACTACCTATTTATTATAACCAACACCAGACAGAGAGAAGGTAACAAGCGCTCGCGCAGCTTTAATCAGGTAAATTGTTTGGTTACTTGTCCGGATGAAGATAACAGCTTAAAACCAGTCTCATCTTCTCAGGGAATGTAACATGTTCATGAGTTACACTGGTTTTCCCAACTTGACACCCCAACCCATGGACAGAAGATAAAATGCTCCTTAGAGCACAGAAGAGTGGGAGAAAAAATTTCACCACTTTTGCACCTGAACTCACATCCCTGTTACAGAATCCCCCCACCACCACCTTTTGATTTATAGGCCGCGGGAGATGAATATTTCATTGTAATACACGCAAGCTAATGTGGCAAGGCATCGATGCCCCAGTTTTTCTGCAACGGATGCTAACCAATCAGAGCCTGCGGTGGGTGTTGCTGCCCAGATGGGTGCTTCGCTCTCATCCAAGGGAGGAAACAACATGGCGGATGTTACAGTGTGGAGCTGCTGGGGTCCCTCTGCCCCTGCAGCTACAGCATCTGGAAAGGTGTATCCATCTAGCAAAGACGGGAAAACAAACACCGCGAACTTGTGCTTGTGTAATATCCCACACAGACGTGATGCACCACACTCTAAGAAAGAGTGCATATTTCCCAGCATTACATGAAATTCAAAATGGGACACAGACTAATCGCGTCTATTGAAATTTGAACTGTAAGGAAATATAGCGGCATGTATTTCAACGTCAAGGACTGCACAATTCCACAAATGAAATGACATTAAACATCCTCTAAACGCATATTTTCTTCACACTGCCTAAAGAATCAGCATCAGCGATTAAACCTCACTAAGAGCAGAGGTTTATAAGCTAAAAAAAAAAAAAAACTGACACCTCAGTTTTAATGACTACCAGGAGAAACCTGTCTTGACGTTAAATGTTCTGTTAAGGAGCTTAAGTGTGGTATATTTAGTCCGTGCCAGGGATAATCGCTTTCCAGGATTGGCTCCACTATGTCATGTGACTTGATCATCTCAAGGCCCAGGGAATCATCCTCTCCCCCATCAAGACTGTATAAGAAAACAACCCTGGATTTGCAGGAGAGGAGCTTCAAATGGAAGCGATTTAGTACTGCTCAAAGGAGCCAAAGATAATATAATGAAACATTTTATTGCCCAGATTAGTGGTGGCAGAATCTGAGCTGGCTGGTGGTTAAAACTTCAGGCTGGTTCAAAAGTCAGTTGCCATTACCTGTACAGAGAAGTTTTCCGGTAGTTGGAGATGGGTGCCTGAGGCCTTGTGATGTTGTGTTGGTGTAATCCCCACTCCCACACCCTCCTGTGGTTCAGTGTGACCCACAGACAGGGAACTGCACCAGCCACCCACCAGGCCACCTGCCCCCAGGCGCCCACACATGCTGCCTGTGGAACTCCCACGGCATCCTGCGTCTGGAAGAGGCAGCTTGAACCCAGACCTGCAGGGATCAGAAGCTGGTGGGAGGCTCACTGGGTGTGCGCTGGATGTGTCACATGGGGCAGCACTAATAAGGCAAAGCTAAACTGCTAACAGGCTTAAGCGGCTTAAGAAGTACAGGGAAATAAACATGATTCCAGAGCACTTTCAAAAAGCTTCAAATCCTTAGAGTTCAACATACTTTCTACCTCATTAGACCAAAAACTCACGCCTAACGTCTTTCTGTTCTCCCAACTGTTTCAGCTTTAAACATGACACTTGCAATGGCTGCTGAAAGCCCACTTCTGCTTGCTATAAACTCCAGCATAACAATCCAAACATATAATGTAATTACAAGCAAATCTAACCTGGAAATATTTTCATCCATGAAGCTTGGGGATGTAAGGCCACGAAAACAAGACACTAATTGCATCTGGGGGTCAATTTTTGAATTGATTGGCTCCACTTTCCAAAACGCAGTTGCCAATTCTAATTGCATTTTCCGCCTGGGGTTCAGTGTTTCCCTGGATCTGGAGTAAGACAGGAGCAAAAATTAATTGAGGTAGAGAAGCAAACTGACCCCGACACTTGTTATCCTCCTGCCCCCCTCTTTATCGTTCTCAGCCAAGGCGTCTCTCTTTGTCCCTAGCGGCGCCTGTGTCTCCCTGGGTGCTGACAGCCAAGACCTCAAATCAATAAGCCCCACGCATGCGTCCATACCCACGCTGCATTGAGGGGGCCGACCCCGATGCTGATGCCCACAAGCCTGCGTTGTGCTGCTTACCTGCCTCTGTCTCTCACAGCAGGGGGCACAGGGCCAGAAAGTCGAAGGGTCGCCCAGATACCTGCACACCACCACACACCCACCTGGATAAGCTGTGTGAAAATCTGATTGAAGGCAGATGGACAAAATCTCCTTGAAACACCTCAGCTAAGGATATCCTTCTCTTCCCTAGTTATACTTTAAGTGTCATTTTATGTCATAATGATTTCGTCCATTCCTTCTAAGTCGTGGTAGTTTTAGCTATAGTCATGTTCACATTTTACATTTTCTCATTAATTTTTATTTTGTGAGTCATTTATGAGACATTTGGGGAGGGGCTGCTGACTCTACTGTAACACGCAGAGCCCCCCCACCCCCACCGCACCCACAGCATCACTTACAGACCTAATCCCCCAGCATGCAGTGCAGCTCAATTACAAGCCTGAGAGGCACAAGAAAGGCAGAGGTGGCAGGCCGTGCGAGGCAGGCAGCGCGGTGTCTGGAGTAGGGCGGGAGCAGGGGGGCTCCTCTGCAGTGTCACCGGCCGCCAGCCCAGCGGAGCAGGTGTGTGTGTG
>JAODLD010000042.1:15665600-15681844 GCA_026781065.1 Mormyrops boulengeri | reverse complement strand
CCCCCCCCCCCCCCCCCCCCCCCCCCCCCCCCCCCCCCCCCCCCGCCCGGCCCGGCCCCCCCCCCCCCCCGCCGCCCCCCCCGCCCCCCCCCCCCCACGAGGGGATGAAGATGGATGGCGACAGGAGGGGGGTTTGTAAAAAAGCTCTCACTCTGTGCTGTACGGAGCGGGCAGAAAATGACCTGTTTTAACAGATGAAGAGGCCCCCAGCTTCAGCTCCTCAGACCCAGGGTGGCAGCAGCGAATGCCACTCTGAACTCCTGTGCTCTGCCTTACCTGGTCACATGTCTGAGATGTGCCATGCCAGACGCACAGCTGGGGGGGATTTATTCTCACCCATAATTCAGTTTCTAACCCAAGCTTGCTCTTACATTCCAACCCAAATGATTTCCTGCTTCACGCAAACACATCTGTTTAAAAAGGGTGCCAACAGACTCAGCGGAAGGCAAAGCAAGGGGCTAGGCAGCTGATTCTCATCCGTCTTCCGCTGTGCAGGAAGGAAAGACCATCCAATGAACCTGTGCCACATGCCCGGGAGTGACGCTGGAGAGCCCCGCCTGTCTCCCCCACCAACGCATGGTCGCTCAGCACGCGTCGCTATTCGTACAGCGCACTGGAGTGTTTCTCCAACCTTCTTCCACCTCCTTTTCCAGGGGGATCATTCGCTCTTGTCGGGCTCTTGTCTTTTGGTTCTGCTGACAGTGTGTTGCTGTCCCCCCCAGATGTGGCACATCCAAACAGGCACCCACCCCCCACCCCCAGTGAGCCAAGTCAACTCCAGCCGACCGTGAACTGAAAAAACAATATGGAGGCAAAACAGCACGGGATGGGCGTGCAGCCTAGCTAAATGGATGGAGGCACTGTCAGGCAGCTCTGATCCTGGGCCTCAGACTGTCTATTCATATGCCGGGCCACATTTACTCACAAACCCAGTCAACAAAACTTCATATTTGGGCCATCTGCTTCTAAGCACACAGACCCAGACACCGGGGCCCTGAAAAAGCTGTGCAACAAATATGTCTTGTTATTCATTGCTGTATACAAATAATTTATTCACCTTACAAGGCGGTCAGGAAGTAATATCAGTTTTCCAGCCATGCATCGTCCATAAGAGCTTATCCTGTATAGGGGGGATCGGGAACGGAGTGACTCCCAGGCAGGAGTGAAGGCACCAATATCAGGTAATGTCAGTTTTTCACTCTTATTATGCTATATGGAGTATACAGCATGAGCGCAGTACTATTTAATTAAATAACTCATTAACACTGACTGTGTAATTAATAAGGGCAAGTTGGTGGCACAGGGAGATGCTGGGTGGGGTCCTACTGTATATAAAGGAAACCCTCTCCAGTGGGCTGTGCGTTCTCGGCTGTCGTTCAGCCCACAAAGTTAATAATTGGACACCACTGGGCAGGCTTCAGATTCAGTAAAGCTCCATGAAACAGACACAAGCTGGAACAGATGTTTGCAGCAGGTTAAAGGTGAATCTCACATATTGGCATCCACTTTGGAAACAGTGTCTGACTAGAGTGACCTAGGTTAATTACCCCAGGTTAATTATCTTGCTTAGTGTTTTAACTGCAGCTCTTAACCCCTTGCCTGAACACTACAGCAATCAGCTACACAGTTACAAAAACAGCACCACATAAAGTGTAAGATGACATTTCGTGGAAGTTCCCTGTAGAAATAGTTATGAGGTTACTGAATTCTGAGAAGACAACTTTCACAGGGTTTTGATATAAAATTAATAAGCATATATGCATGGCTGTGTATTAAAATACACACATTGCTATGACATTTAAATATTTAGTTACATAAAACAATTTGTGATGACTATTGCTGTTTTAGAGGTACACCAGGGAAGTTGGGATTTCTATCATTTGAAGAAAATCAGCATTGAGAAACATTGAGAAGAAGGTCCAGTGGTTCTGGTACCTGGCCCAGTTCCTCATCAGTTGCTCATGTTCCACCATTTTCTGGGCTCTATGTACCGAAGGGCTGCAGTTGCTCTCAGTTTGCTTGAGCTCCTCCTCTTGGCTTCCCGGACGCACATTAGAGTCAATTAAGACTGCCAAATTAATGGTGACCACTGAAAAGGGAGGGGCCATTCTGAGCTGGGGGGGGGAGGCTTACAGCAGTATAGCTGAGATGCAGCAGCAGTTGCAAACCTCAGCTCTCCTACCCAAAAGATCATCTGGCACAAGGAGCTTAAGCAGGCATGGCCAGGCAAACAGATGGGCACTGCTACGGGCCACTTTAAGGGCCTGCTGGGGCCTGGGCTCAGAGCGCTACTCCGAGGGAGACGCGGGAGCGTTGCCGTGGCAACCCTCCGGTTACCATAGCCGTTTCGATTTTCTGACCGGCTGCCCGCGCCCTGAGCTGCGGCCGGCCGCGAGCTGTGTGCCTGGCGGGGGCGTCGGTCGGCCCAGCAGTTGGTGCCAGCGAGGGCCTCCTTAGTATGTTTACGCCAGGACCTCGGGAGGGCATGTACCGCTGGCTCCCAAGCTGGCCTGGCGGAGGAGGGGCAGTGTGAGCGTGGCCGTGCTCTGCCTCGGCACCCCGGGCAAGCGCCCCGCAGAAACCGACAGACAATAAAAGTGAAGCAGCGCCAGGCAGCAGCAAGCACAGAGCTAACGTAATGGCCCGGCCCAGCCCAGACTGCAGGCTGGGATGAACTTTATTTCTATACTGGGACTCATAAAGGGTGATGTAATGGGCACACATTAGCCAGCTCTCCCACCAGAGGAAGGCAGAGGAAGAGAATATTATGGGATATATGCGTACCATATCTGCATATCTGAATATTTATACATCCCATATAACATTTCTTTAATTTCATTCCTATCAATATATTCTGAGGTTTATTACTCTTGAAGCTCCTGTTTAAACTGTAAGTATCATAATCACCATTCAGATGGATGAAGTGCCGTTTACCAGTGATGACAGACAGAAAGCTTCTTCACAGTGGGCAGGACTAGTGAGTGCTGTCAGTCACTCGCGGGATTTCACCAAATGAGAAGTCGGTTAAACCAGTCACCAGATAACAGAACACTTTATTCGCACACTGTGGGTTTTGAAGCCTCATCCACCCCATCCACCTCTTTTATCTTTTACTCCTTATTGGTCATTTATGGCCCATGCTATTCTTTTTCAGATCCGCTACAATCGTTCTGGTAAGTCTGTAAGGTCATTCTGCAAGGTCACTCGAGTAGAAGCAGTCTTGAACTGCACAGAATTAGTGTCACCGGCAGAGAGATGGAACAATACAATCAATTAATAAAGTCCACAACTAACCACTGTCTGAGAGAGACACGTTCTGGTTTCAACAGAAAAGCAGTAACAGGCAGGTCTCCGTGCAGCACCGAGCCAAAAACTATAAATGAAAACTAACACAAAGCAGCATAGGACTGGAGAATTACCTCCTTAAAGACACATGCACCTGATAATAGTAACAACAAAAGAAAGGTCATTCTTATTCTTGCACCCTAATGGTGGAAAAACTCAAAAACCTGCTTTAATCGCTCGTGTTCCAAACTGCAAGTGCTATTTACGTGGATCACTCATATTCCTGATGGTGGACCATCTCAGGGAACACAAAGGAAACCCAAGCAGAGAGCCGGTCACTTCACCTTCAAAACAGAAGCCACTGGGAACATGCAGAATCCAGTCGGCGCAGAGTCCCTGCGAGTCAGTCATGAAAATGAGGGGAGGGTCTCCCGGGGAGATAAGGCTAAATTGTACAGTGTTGCTTTATACGCATGACTTATGGGTATGTAAACACCCGCAGAGCACGTTGTCTATAGCTCGGCTGGGCAGCCCCTACTGCACCGTAAAACTAAGCGATTTCTGCACAGCGTAACAGCTCAGGGGTGGCGGCAACCCTAACATATGTTCTAATTAATCCTAGAATACAAAAGGAGTGCAGATATAAAGTGTGGGTGGGCATGCCTCCGTGTGCGTGGGAGTGTGAGGAATGGTGCAGACACTCCGTGGCATTCATTCATCATCCGTGATGACTTCTGCAGAGCAGGATCATGGGGAGCCTGGTGGTACCAGTCAGAATATGAAGCAGGGACACCCTGAATGGGGGGGGCAGCTGGGCACACACACACACACACACAGTCGTGCAATCATACCTTTTTGGGGACCGCTCACTCATTTCTATGGGAAAATGCTAACGCTAACTATGACAAGCTTAACCTCTACCCAGCCCTAACCATAACCATAAGTAACCAAACAAAATACAAGAGAATTTTTAGTTTTTCATTGCAATCATGAATTTTCTCCCCATTAGGTAAGGTAAGGTATACCTGGACCATACACACACACACACACACACACACACAGACGCAGGCAGGCAATCTGGTAACTACAATTCACCTTTGCATGTTTTTGGATTGTGGGGAGAAACCAGAGTACCTAGAGGAATCCCATGACAACACGGGGAGAACATGCGAATTCATGGAGCCATGGCGGAAACTCATCTTTCAAAAATATATCAGGCATAATTTAGCTGGCAGTCAGAAATACCAAACTACCCCGGTCACAGCTTCTGTACCTTCATGCTGTCCCTCCTGCCTCTCCAAGGCCAAATTTGACTTGAAAAAGCTTTAAAATTCCTCCAGAAAGTTTACAAGCCCTTTGCTTCATCAGACATCAGAAACACAAAACATAGCAAACAAAAAGTGATGGGTAAGAGCCTCCCGCTATCCCCATCTGCAGTGGCTGCTCTTCACTGGTCTCAGTCGCCCTGAGCGGCGGGGCGACATTGGCGGTACGCCAGGCCACACTGCTCACGCCCCACGGTCACTAAGGACGTCAGACTGTGCATTTTTCTTCTTTATGATAGCGTGGGAATGGCGCTAGAGCCTTCTGGGTTTCACCTCAGCGTGCCAATAAGAAAAGCTGACAGAGGGACCTCCCAGGGATGCGACCAAGGGGGCGGATCCCTTTAACATGTCAGGGAGTCCATTTTCACAGAAAGGCAGAGCAGGTATGGCCACTCGGTGTCAAGGAGACGAGCTCGACGGGATGCAGCAATATGCTTGTTCCTTCATTACAACTGTATGACATCCTACATGTAAGGCAGGTATGTGTGTGTGTGTGTGTGTGTGTATGTGTGTGCGCGAAAGAGCATCATTTTGATTAGAATCACCTGTTCCTCATTCTTTGATTTGAATAAACTGTTTTACTTTTGTTCCCCATGCTCAGTAAACGGTAGCAGACCCTTGACACCATCTTAATACTGCCCTTCCCCTTATTTTTCACATTCTGCAAAAAATTTGATGTCAATATTAGTCATACTGTGTCATGCACGCCATCTCCTGTACTGGCAGCCAACACCTTGTCCTGCCCCCATCTTAGCTTCATCTCCATGAGTTCTGAGAAATTAACCCCAATAAAGTTTCTTTGCCTGTGCCGAACTGTATTTCTGAGTCTCATAAAAAAAAAGCTATCAGTTAATACGCAATTGCTAAGCTGGACGGTTTGTAGTTTGTTTAACCACTTTTACCAGGGAATACTCTAATAACACCTCTACTGATTATTATCATCAGTATTTCCCCTCCCCTTTAGCATTTGTGCTGGGTCTCAAACAAAGAGACACAGCTTCACGAGTGTATAAGAGAATAAGAGACTTTATTGTCATTGCATCAGAAACACAACGAAATTTGTTTCGTAGCTCACGGCTCAGCAGCAAAGACATATACATTTTGTATCATTTTATATATCACAGATTTTTACATTCTAAGTCTAAAATAAAATCAAAAGTAAACCTAATGCATTCCTGATATACGTCTCAACAAATTCTATTGCCGGGGACCAAAATCTCCCTATTTTTCATAATCCTAAAATTGGCAGGTATGCTAAAAGTATATGGGGTCCTCATTTATCAAAGTCGTGAATACACAGAAAAACACCCAAAATGTGTGCCCCCAACTTTTGGCTCGTGGATTTGTCAAGCAAACATGACAGAAAAAACTGCATATTTACAGAAACTCAGGAGGAGGCGTACACAACATTTTGGATCGGAAAATTGGGGAAAGGAGACACCCACTGCAAGGCAGGGAACTGCAGGTAAACTGTCCTCACTCAGGCTAACAATTCACACCTCCGGCCGTCATGCGAAAAACTGTAAATACAAAAATGTGTATTTTAATAATAATTACTTTATCAATTTCATTTTTTTGTTCGAAAATGTATTTGTTGTTTATTTATGTAAGCCAAAGATGATGTATTTGCCTTTGCAATTTAATTTGCTATTTCAAATACTACATTTTATCACCTGTTCCTATTAATTGAAAATATCTGTAACTGTCACTAAGTGCAATAAATGTGAATTAGGCATTCACATGCATGGACAGGCATATAAAAATAGCCTATAGTCACGAGAATGTGATACAGCATAATTGAGATCTTGCTAGTGATTACATAAATGGAAAGATTAGAAGGGAATGAGTTTTCTTGGACCATCAAGATTATTTTGGCTTGTTTACTGTTAGCACCATGTGTAATGTCTTTGCACTTTGACAGTTGTGCATTAAATGTATGTTTCTCTACACTGTGGGAAAACAGGCAAACATAAAAACTACATTTGCAACGATGTCCAGTTTTCCTAATGTAATAATCGACTGGCTGGCACTGCGATAAGAGCACCACAAATCGAATCAGTTTATTTATCAAATGCATAATATTGCCGCATATAGCAGTAGATGTAGACAATGATCTCAGTGCTAATTAAGCTGCTTTCGCTGATCGAAAGCCATTTCATTCTATTAATGCGCATGACATTATGATGCGTTCATCTTGAGTTTCATATCTCATATCTAGCGTAGCATAACTGCATAACAGGGCTTCCCCTATTATAGAGGCCATACGCATGTCAAAGTCTGAGGGCTACGAGATGGGTTTGCCCCCAATAGCTGCAGTCACACTGGCCCTGGGTGCAGCAAGCTGTTTCTTTCTATATCCTCATAAACCCACTTTTTTGGGGGGTGTTGTATAAACCTGACAGAATTCACTGCATTGTTAATGTGTTCCCATGTAGCACACTTTTTTAAGATTCAACTTATCATTACACAAGTCCAAGTACTCTGACAACAGAGCAACTGGGCAGGATCTCACACACACATTTACAATATAGTTCCGAGACTGATGTTTGATTTGTGTGATTTGTGAAATAAAGTAGAAAAAAGGTCTGACGTTTCTATGGGGTAATATGCGTACTCCAGGTCTGATAAACACAATTTTTTGTTCACACACATTTAGTGAATACGGATTTCTTCACAATTAATTTTACGTAAAGTTTGATAAATGAGGCCCTGGCTCTCTCAATCTCTAGGCTGGATAAGCATAATGGAAAACAAGTGAAAGAAAGAATTATTAACAACAAGGCTTCCTCTCTGTGTATTTTCTATTACAGGTCTGCTTTAATTCCAGGAAAGTTTGAACCTGAAATTTGTTCTTGATTAATTCTTGATGATTAATTCATTGCTTGCACTGGTATTATGTTTAAATCGCTTCTGCATGATTGACCAGCTTTCCCCACTCTTCTGCTCTGCTGAAGATAGTCGTCATTAGACTGCTCTCAGAGAAGCGACCTTGTGAGAGCATCACTGTGCTCCCTGTGACCACACACTCTGCCAAGAGCAGAGGAGAGAACATGAGCTCTGCAATACTGAGAAGCCAATATTTTTAAATAACATACCCGAATGCCCTGCAAACTACCTCTCCAATTCACAGTTAGACACATGCGCCTCACTCAACCTGCTCACAACCCGTGGGTGTGCATCTGTAGCATTATAAATAGTGCCTACACAGTGATATGTGCATGTTTGTTAGTATGTGAGTGAGGGCTTATGGCTGGTTGGACTTTTGGAACCAGGTGATGAAGCAAACAAATAAGGAGGTGAGAGCTCCTGGCTCTGTGCTACAAAAAGACGCTGACTGGGCCCCTACCTCTGTTGCAGCACTGCCTCACCTGACGAGATGCAGACTGACACCCCAGATACCAATGGGCCTGAAATATGGATGCGCATGGACAGGAGCCATATTCTCAGGTAGGAGAGAGTTGAGGAGGGTAAGAGGACACGGAGAATCAGTTCCAGCAGATGGGAAGAGTGGGTGGGCCCAGTCTGCACTCTGACATAAACGTACAGTACAGGTGCACTGCAGCATCTGACCCCTGACCTTTAAGGGGTAACCTGCTGCTCCAAATGCCTTCATCCTCAACTTATTCCTACTGGACCTACCCCCCTCCCCACCCACCGGAACTGTGACCTGCAGCAGGAGCAGGAACGTCATCACAGGGAGTTTAAATATTTAATAAACATGTGTGGTCATAAAACACGATCTGACAGTTTAATTATATGCCGAGGCGTTGCTTGAGCGGCATTACACCCAAGCATCCAATCTTAGATTTAACGAAGAAATCAATACTTGCATAAATCATATGGAGAGAAGCTATTACTAAACTGCAAGAGGTGAAGTAAATGGAAATAAATATGTTAATTTGAAAACAAAGAGCAGGGGGAAAAATATGGACCAAAAACCTTGTTATCACCAGCGTCCAAAGCTATTTGTTTTATGGTCAGTGTAAGTTTGAGAGGGTAGGTTTAATTTGACATCAAGGCAGCATACATTTTGATAATTTGTTTGCTAAGAGACCTGTCATAGGGAGTGCCTCAAATACAGGCTGCCCCCTTTCAGCCAGAACGACAACCGGGCAGAGGAGATGAGGAGAGACCTTCTCAGACCCCATTCATGCAGCCCTGGTATAGGTGTGAGTCTTTATTGCGGTCATGGAATGGTCATAACTCTTTAAAATACAAAATCCATACTATTATTAGATTAAAGGAGAGAAAGAAGCATTGCATTTGCCTACCTATTTTTTATTTTTGTTCAAAAGGGCTTTGACCTTTTGAAAAGTCATAAACTTTAGTCTTGCTTTAACACTTTACCACAGCCACATGGTGTGTTGGGCCTCAGTCTGATTCCAGGGCTATAAGCTCCATTCATATTCTGATGAATTAAAACAGGACACCCACTTCCCCTGATAAGTCAGGCTTAAGTGAGATCCCTGATAATCATCAGATCATCAGCATCTTAGCGTAATGGGACCCCTTCTCTTTCTCTGTTTTATTTTCGGCCCCTTCTCTCTCATGTCTCACTGTGTCACCCTTTCCCTCCAAATTTCTGTTTTGGTGGCTCCCCCTCCTCTCTGTCTTTTCTGTGTAGCATCTTTAAAGATGTATAAGTAGGTGGTTGCTCCCTATGTTTCTACATTCGTTTGATGCACCTCCCATGAAGCCTAAAGCCACATATCTTGCAGTGTGTCTCTAATTCCTCATGGCTAGAGGCAGCTCTCTCATCTTCCCAAGGTCTGCCCCGTAGGTGGGGAGGTAGCAGGCAGCAAAGGACTAAAATAGCTCCACCTCCCACGGCGAGAAGAAAAAAATAACTGCATGCTCTTGTTTACAACTCTGGCAACATTCCTTCATGTTTTTAATCTCTCTCTCACTCTCTTTCAGCCATTTAGCCCACCAAGAAAGTAACAGAGGTCAAATGGATAAGCTAGGGTGCTCCCTCTACTGGATACTAAAGATACAGCAACTTTTATAAGCATCTCAGTATTGGTGCCAGCGTGCCCTGCTTTAAAAAAATCCCATGGGAAAATCAGCATGGGTTTTAAATCAGCTTTACAAAGAACAAAATGAAATGGTAAATACATAAATACATAAAATATGGTCATTCTCTATCAGAAATCATCAAAGCAAGCTCCTGTCACTGAGTTTGCCTATTGTACATTACAGTTATATTAGAAAACAGGATTTTATTGCTACATTGCACAATAAGATAGAAGACAGAAAAATACAATACCCCCATCGCACAAGCTCTGATCACAATCACTTTAAAATAGAGTTCGCTTTCTCCTGAACTACACCCTACATGCCTATATGATTTATTATTTAATATTAGCACATATTGTTCTTTCACACTGTGTCAATGAACAGGGGAAATATGTTGATTTAAGATGGTCAAAAACCTCATAAAGCGTAATATTGTAAGAACAGATTTGTCATGCAACATCCTAGCAAAACCATTCAAGAAGTTCTGCCTGGAAAAGTCTCTATGTTAAGCTCACCCATTTACATGATCCTCCTCCCAATAGAGAATAATGTGTGGATGTGCGTTTTTATTCATGGGCTGATGAGAGTCTTGTCTTTAGCTAGAACAAAAACCAGGCACATAAACCAGTGTGACAGTGGCTATCACTTGAGGTGCCTCAAACTGAGCTAATATCCCTTCATAATACAATTGGGCGCAAGTACCGTAACCTTCCATGTTTAATTATGGTGAATTATGGGCCCAACGACAGTGATTTATTATATAATGCTTTTGTTTGAGCATTTATCCATTAAACGATGCTTGGCCTGCTTATGCATTATGCAGTGCGTCAAATTAAAGTGTTATTGATAAAAACAAATCGGGCAAAGCTGAATGTTTCCCTACTGCAAGCCATCACACTCCCGCCCGCTCTGACGCAGCGCCATTATCTTTAGGAAATGCTATGAGATTAAGGACATTTTAATGTAATTGCCACATCTCAATAATAGCCCCAGGAATATGGGAGAAAGAGGAAAGCCTGCCTTTATTATATTTAGAGCTGTGGTTCTCAACCACAAAAATATCGACTGGCTGGTGGGGCTAAGGACCGGGTGAGAAGTACTGATGTAGAGAAATCCTCAATTGATAGTTGATCATATTGCTTTTCCATTGCCTACAATATCATAACTGTGATTACTTATATGACACAGGATAAAGATTAATGTAACTTGGAAATGTCACTACTGCAACCACTGACAACACCGACAAAAAGTGAGCATGTATTAAAACTAATTTGAAACTTCCCATGCAAAAAAAAATTTAAAATCAGCATACAGTATAAAAATCATTTAAAGGTGCTTTCCAATTACACAACAATTTGTCATGCTTCCTCTATTCTTAATTAAAAGAAACACTTCAAATGGAGATGTGAAACAAGCCGGGTGTTAGCGTGATGACCGATAATGGCTTCCGCAGGGCCCCCACCTCATGGCACAAAGTGGGGGTCTCGGAGGGCGGGCGGGCTGTACAGCGTCACAGCTTAGCCCTAATCCCTCTTCCTGTCAGGGAAGGAAAAAAAACATATTTTTCCTAATTGGCTTTTAAGTTATTCAGAATGAGTGCCTGTGTATATGGAACCGGTACAGTGCTGGGAAGACAGGGGCTGCAGAGGGACTCCTGGTGGACGGCTTGTTAATTACGGCACTGCCAGGGGGCACCGAAGCGGAGATGGGAAGGGGGGGGGCGGGGTGTCCTTCTGTAAGGGAGTGCGCCCAGGCCCCTCTGGCCCTGCTCTGATAGCATCATGGTGATCCTGTGTTCCCCACAGAGTCTGAAGAAGGTTCAGCCAGGCCTCCTCTGGCATCAGAGCTTGGGCACCAGCTGAGTACCGGCCCAAGAGAACCTGGGAGCACGCTAGACATAGCCATAGTGCCTTGAGAAATTTACCATACTTCCACGGTCTTGCAAAAACACTCTGATCAAAAAAGTAAAGATAATAGTAAATGACAGCTGTTGGAGGGGGGGGGGGGCGCATAAAGGTAGAGAGAAAGAAGGCAGAGAAAAATGTGCTGAAGCAGGATTTACCTGCAACACAGTGGTGACTTCAGAAGATGGGCTGCATATCTGGCATGGATGCAATGTGCTGAGGCCCCAACATGGCAGCGGCTGCCTGCAGCTGACAGCAGCTGGGAGCTGAAACCAGGAGACACCTTTAGCCTCCTGTGTGCTGTCATTCATTCAGATGTGAAACATGAAAGTCCATCAGCAAAGAAGACTTTGGTTTCTGGAACTCTGCAGGATGATGGCATAATCAAAACGGCCTGAGTTTCACAATGCGATTACCTTTTGACACCATGAGCAGCACCGGTGTGAAAGGAGATGCCTCTCATCCTCAAAAATCCTGCTTCCCTCCACTTGCATAGTGATGCCGCATGCCCTGATCACTCTCCAATTAACCTTGATATGGACAGAGTAACCAGGGGGCTCATCACACTGCACGTCTGGCAGCACCTTCCATCTCTAAGAATAGGAACAATGCAGCCTTTGTGTATTTTTGTAAAACAAATGCAAAAAGGCTTTGAATCAGCACTGAGAGGGGGCCAGCGGTGCTAACAAGGACAAACACGGGAAAGGCCCTGTGTGGCGGCCAGGCCAAAGAGCCCCACAGAGCGCGGGGCCTGGAGCTGTCCACAGTTCTGAAACCGTCTCCCATCAAAAAACTGCATTTAACACCCATGTGTCCACAGTCCAACAAAGGTGCATATTAAGGCAGCTTAAACTGCATCTAATTCAATTATTTCATAGCTGCTCTTTTCTTGCTAAAACATTCAGCCATTGTCAGCTATATATATATAGAAGTGTTGTTTCGGTTAAGCACTTTATTCAGGAATATAATGCAGAAGCCAAGCCAAGTGACATCCAGGTTACTATGGGTAACCCATATGGGTAATTTGCCCCTTATGCTACCTACTGCCATTACTATCATGAAAGTATTTCTCAGTGGGGCACCACTATGCCCAAAGCACCACTTTTACAGTTTCTTATTTTTGCTCAATTCATGGTCAAAACCTGAATTATTATTAATTCACCCTTTCGCAGTCCAAGGCGCTGCTGGGGCACGCGTAGGCAGCTCCAGAGCATTTCCCTGTCCTGTATCCATTACCCGCGGCCCGCAGACACGATAAGGGCGATGGTAACAATCATAAATGCAAAACAAAGCGCCTCCCTAGGACCTGTGCTAATGTATCAGACTTAGAGCTGTGATCTATGAAAGGTACGGAAAGCACTGCGCTGCCCCGCTTCTCTCATTAGGCTCTTGCCTCCTCTGACACTATCTGTTAATATTAGTGAGCCAAACAGATTTCTAATCGTGACAAACTGTGTTTCCTACTTGCGATGAGCGGGACCCACCGTGGACATCGCCAGCAGGCCAGCAGCCAGGACGACACACGGGGCCTTCTGAGGCACGCAAAGCAACAATGTTAAGAAGTGTTCTATAAGGATGAAATATTAGCCAGGAACATGCCGGAATATTACACTGTGCTTTATAGGGGAGTCCTGTCAGGGTCAGTGAGCACCATTAAAGCCTCCATCCATGCTGAGACTATTACACCTGGGGGAGGGATATGGGGGCGACCCGCGGCCCCGGCTTCTGGCCTTGCTAATTACAACTGACTGTGCTATGGAGCTTTGGTTCACCCTGCCCTCTGTCCCTGTACTAAAGTCACCAGACCAGCAAACCACTATGTGGGTGGGGGTGGGGGGGTTGTAACCATGGTAACCTAGGAGAGGTAGCACCCAAGAGACAGGAGCTAAGGGGCTATCAGACTCTTTATGACTCATGAAAAGGATGTATAAAGAACCGCGTGGCACTCTCACCTGAAAACATGGCTGTCATTTGACTGACAGACAGCAAATCAAACGAAAGGACGTATGAACAAACGGTCTCTCTGAAAGAAACAGCTGCACTGCGTTTTAAAACAAAAGGATGTTTTTTCACAAAGGAAGTGCTTGTCAACAATTTGCAAACATTTTCATTTTCCGCCACTTAGCCCACTCTTATTCAGCTGCCAGACAGTCTTACCAAGAGTGCCATGATCATTAGGCAAAGGCATATCCAAAACGAGCGTGATGGAGATGTAACAATTCATTTATACACCTGTTCATTACCTGCAGTCCTGTGTTGTATTACATTCTCAAATTACACTCCCGCACCCCATAATTACCTGTGCCCCGCGTCTCACTTTACACTCTCAATTAACACTCCTACTCTTGTTCATTAGGTGCAGCACTCTACGGCTAATTGCTGTTATTCAAGCGCACATGAAGATTTATGTGTCGCATTAAAAATTCATGCTCAGAATACTGACAGTGGATTTTAGCAGCTTAGCAACGACGACAACGTGTTATAAGTGAAAACGCAGATCGGGCGGCTTCTGGGCCGGCATGCCTGGTCCAACGATGGCTATAAATCCGGCGCCAAGCTGATGAGTTGCAGCTTCTGACGGCGCCTTGCAGGCAGCTACCTCCAGCATTTCCTCCCCTCTCCTGCCGTCTCTTGACCCACGCTCCAAGTTTAAATTGGACTCGATGCGATAATTCCTTCTTCTCAAATCCAGGCGACAATGAGCTTGTAATCTCCCAATTACCGCTCTGAAAGGAGGCATCCCAGTTGCCAGCATTTGGAGGGGTTCAGATGCGGATGGGGCTCACGTGCCACGCTGCTGATCATCTGGCTTTGGCACTAATCTCTGTCCAGCCCAAATGCCACTAGTGGGAAATGTGCCTTTTTAAAAAAAATAAGAGAGGCATAAAAACCCCTTCCCTATACAGATGGGGCACCACCTCAGCGTGGGACATGGAGAGAATAGCTTAAAAACCATGAACAGCAGTGGGTATTAACGTGGCCGGCTGGCTGGGGTGGGGTCCCTGCTGCCCTTGTGCTGCCCACAGTTGTGAGCATGGCACACACTGGATGGGAAGGCCACTCCCGGTCAGCACGAAAGTAGGCAAGAATAAACAAGCGTCACACAACTGAGGAAATAAAAAAGCAAAAAGCACAGGAAACGGAGGCGAGAGAAAAACGGCCGTGGATGATGATCATGGGATCAGAGAGGTTTTGTTTTCCAATACGGCGGGTCGCAGAAAATATACAGCAGACCAGCTGATAAAACCACAATAATGATAGTGCTGCAGTAATAACAGCAGCGATAATAAAGACTGGCATAGCACGGCCGCCCCGAGTCGTGGCCTCTGCCAGATGCTCCACAGATCTGCTGGCCCATTCCTCTCTGTGCAGCTCCAGCACGGACTGAGGACAGCAGCCAAGCACATCAATAATGAAAACACACTCTAGGGGGGGTAGAGGAAGCTCGCCGTTCGCAGTCAGCCCCAGGAAGGCAAGTCAGGATTTTTATATTAAAAAAACTCCATTATTACCTAGCCTCTAACCAAAGCACAATATGATGAAAACAGGAGAAATAAAATAATGAGGTGCTGGAAGTGTGTCAACAACACCCCAACCCCCAACCTCACATCCCGGCCTGAGACTGCCGACCCCCCCCGTGTTTCTCTATCCCAATTGAGCTGCTTCCCAGGATACCCTGTTTTTTGACAGAAAACCTCTCAGAAGTGGCAACACTATGATACGGGTGGCAGATGACGCAGCAGCGACCAGGACCCTCCCTGGTACGAACGTCCCGTTTGTGGAGGGCGACACTGGTAAGGCTGATATCTGGCTGGGAGAGGTCACGGGGCTGCAAGGAGCTGCCACCCGGGGGCTGCCTACTGAAAGAGTCACAGGCAGGGCAGGGTGAGAGGTGCTTGGACTTGCATATAGGGAACTGCTGTTTATCGCCTGTTTGACAGGCCGTGCAATCAACAAGATGCCAGGAGATGCAGGGCAGGAGTGCGATTCCTGCCTGCAGCTTCCGTCAGGCCTGGCCTTCTATAGGACCCCCAACTGTGCCCCTACAGGAGGGAGCTGCTGGGTTGGAGCCAGGGAGGATGGACAGCCAGCAGGGGGGCCTGACGACCAGTCCAACTGCGGCTGCCTCTGCTGCCACCAGCTTGTGTCTCCCTATCACCTAAACAGGGCTGGGAGGATGGGGGGTGGGGGAAGGGGGGGCTGAAGCAACAGACAATACATCAGACGCTACCTCTCACCACAATGCAATTTTTACCGTCTAGGAAAAGCATAGCATGTTACCCAGCAAGCCACTGGGATTGATGGCCAGGCACCTACTGGTGATATCGATCTCATTTCATATTTTCCCACACGGTGGCTGGTGTGAGCTGTGAGACCAAGAGAAACATAAAGGGAGGAAGAATGAAAGGCATACAGAGAGTGGGGGGTGGGGGGGCTGTGCCTGACAAATGTGTATTTATCTGTGGGGAAGGTCGTCTGTCACCGGCCTCTTTGCTGGCATCTGAGAGGTCATATATTACCTGTCTAAGAGCTGTTAGAGCCCATCCCGCTGCAGCCTGGCCCTCTGTAGCTGTCTGTACACCTGGGCCAACATGTGTCCCCGCCTACCCAGTGTCGCTCTACCAGCCCACGTCTGCCGCTGCGCTGGCTTCTGCCCCCATCCTGCTGCTGCCTTTACACCTGAGTCCTGAACCCTGATACTGGATCTGCACCT
>JAODLD010000042.1:15641543-15658751 GCA_026781065.1 Mormyrops boulengeri | reverse complement strand
TGCCCGCGTGACCCGCTTTCCGCTCTTCTCTATGGTGCCATGCCCAGGTGAGTGCCCGCGTGACCCGCTTTCCGCTCTTCTCTATGGTGCCATGCCCAGGTGAGTGCCCGCGTGACCCGCTTTCCGCTCTTCTCTATGGTGCCATGCCCAGGTGAGTGCCCGCGTGACCCGCTTTCCGCTCATCTCTATGGTGCCATGCCCAGGTGACTGCCCGCGTGACCCGCTTTCCGCTCTTGCTTAGCATGTATGTGTTTTTTTTGGTCTTTAAGACATTAAAATGACCCGAATTAATATTCTGGCTCAGGACTCCGCTGGGAGGATGACGACATTATTAGCTGTTGGACAAACTGCGATGTACTTTGGGACGCCCCACAAAGACGCCGGCATTGCTGAGACAATAACTGCCCAAACGCACTTATTCTCCACACTGTGACAGACTCATTGTATCCCCAGTTAAAGCTGTTTCAGTTGAAGAATGGGGCCGATCCCTAAAGTTCCTAAGAAAGTCTCTTTCTTACCATTCATGATCAAACCAACACCACAGACAAAAGCATGGACTACATTTTTTAGAAAGATTAGGACAGACTTAATTATTCTTCTTTTTTAAACATGCGCCTACATCTTTTAAACACGGTCCTACTTAGGATGAGCCTGGTCTGCTTTAAATGTACAAATTAGCCTGGGTTTCATAATAGAGACGCTCATTATATATGCATGGTAATAAAAAGATAATTATGAATGCCTTGACTGTGTTCCGGCATTTGGCAAGCTCCTTAACACAAAGCATACGCTCCAGAGTGCCTCGGCTAATCCTCGGCATAGAATGGAACTCTGGGATTCCCTCGGCAGAGGCCCTGGCACCGCTGAGCGATGAGCGGGAAGGAGCAAGAAGGCAAAAGGATGGAAACGGGGGAGGATACAAAGCGAAGAGCGGAGCGAGACAGAGGCAGAGCAAGGGCTGAGGCTGCCAGAGAAAGCAGCCCCTGAGAGGCAGGAAGGAGAAAGGCGAAGGAGAGAAAATGGCAGGGAGAAAAATAGAGCAGACCGACAGAGAGACAGAGGAGTAAGAAAGAGAGGCTGAAGGACGCTGGGAGGTGAGCTGAGCGCCCCCTGGTGTATGGGGGGAGTTTTCAGGCAGCTTTGTCAATGTGAGTGGGGGCAAGCATCTGACGAATGCACGGCAACCACGGTGTTCTAATAGCTAACTAAGTGGACTAGAGACAGATAAAAGGGAAAGGAATACATCTAAAGAGTGTAATGCCTCATCAGGCAACCAAGACAAATGCTTCAATGACAACCGTACACTTCTGTTCTCTTTGGCTACTTTTAATTAATTAGTACAAATGGCAGACAAACGGCACCAGCTAAATAAATGATTTAGCAATTAGCACCTAAAATGCCGCATACTGACACTGAAAGTGTGGCTGAATTAGTCAAATGCCTGCAGCTACCACCAGAAGCGGTCAGTTCCCCTAGTTGCCTGGGCATCCCGGCCGTTTCCTCACACAATCGCTTGCCGAAACCTCAAATGGCATCAAACAGCTGACCGCATGCAGTCATATCCTGGACAGAAACGGTTGGGCAGGTTGAGTGTGGGCCAAGCCCTCTGGGAATGCACGCCTGTCACAGAGAGTGCACAGACAGCATGGCTTCACAGGGAGACCACAGGGAGAGTGCAGGGAGAACACAGGATGAGTGGAGAGCGCAGGGAAAACGCAGGGATGAGTGTAGGGAGAATGCAGGGAGAGTGCAGGGAGAGCACAGGGAGAACGCAGGGAGAGTGCAGGGAGAATGCAGGAAGAGCGCTGGGAGAACGCAGGGAGAGCGCAGGAAGGCCGCAGGGAGAGCGCAGGGAGTGCGCAGGGAGAGTGCAGGGAGTGTGCAGGGAGAGTGCAGGGAGAGTCAGGAAGAGCGCAGGGAGAGTGCAGGGAGAGCGCAGGGAGAGTGCAGGGAGAGCGCAGGGAGAGAGCAGGGAGAGCGCAGGAAGAACGCAGGGAGAGCGCAGGGAGAGTGCTTCTTTGGTCTCTTTCTTTCACTGGGCAGGTCAGAAGGAGGCTGAATCTGTACCGTAAACTAGCAGCACTTTGTGTTATACAGTAGGCACCAGCTATCTGATCACAATGCTAATGCTTTCAGAATGCTAATGGTAAAGTTAGTAAGGCTTTTCTCCCTTCATCCCGTGGTGTGTTTGATGCACAGTATCAGAGCGGGGGCCACTGGCACGTCTGTGAGGCAGCAGGGGCTGGGGTCGATTTTAGAAAAGAGCTTCATTTCTCTGGGGTGAATTCTGGAAATCCTTTGAAGGGTGTGAAGCTGGAGCTACAGCAGTTCTCTTTGACAAGGCCACCCGATGCCAAAACAAGGCCCCTGAGCCCCACCGCTCGGCTTTTCAGGCAGAGATAAAGCTGACGCCTCCATGCCATGAAGAGGCCCCTCTGAGGCGGGGCGGAGATGGAGGAGCATCGCCACGCCTGGCCCAGTGAAGGGCCTGTTTAGACTGAGTTATCATTTGCACAGCAGGCAGGCAGGCAGTCCCCCCCCACCCCTCTTTGTTGGATGACTTCAGAGCAGAAGTTGTGAGCATCAGTAACAGCAAGGGAAGTGATAAGCTGGTCCAGCTCTGTAGCCAGCCTCTGTGAAACGAGCTCACGGATGCAACGCCGCATTATTCCACACATTTATATAAACTTTCTTCTTTTTTTAGATCGAAGCCTTTTAAAAGTTTTTCCCCTCTTTTCTGTTTGTTTGTCACATGTTTATTAACCAACTCTCATTCCCACAACCAAAGTCAAATTTGCCAGCTAATTAATCACAATTCTTCATCTTCCTCATCTATTTTTCCTTCCTGCCTTTGAATGAATTTGCATAATAATGACTTTTCCTTCTGTGCACAGTAAATAATCGAGCGGTGCTGACTTTGCTGTCCTAATTCCGGGCTTATTAAGAAACTGACTACGGCCCTCCAGGGGGCGCCGTTCAAGAGCTAATGACACTAGGGAACAATGTTGCAGTGCAAGAGTGAAAGGGGGCCTCCCAAGTCACAGGGGTGTCAGACACAAAACACATCAAAGGTTATCCTTTAATCTAATTACACATGTCTGCAGTGTAATGGGGCAAGGGGGGTAGTGGAAGAGAGAATAAAGTCCCAGCATGCCTGAATGAAGGCGAAGATGCAAGAGATGGCAGTAGCCAAGTGGAAATCAGACACCAAACATCTGATGTCCAGTTGCAGTACTGAAAATGGCCAAATAGCATTTAGCAGACTGAAGGTATTTTTTGTGTCATGCAAATGTGCACTAAAAATGAACAAGAAGGCACTGTGAAACAACACTTTTACCATCTAATACAAGTCCTCTCAAGTAAAAAAAACAGGAACACAGATTTAATTTTGCCATCAGCAGCTGAATGCCAAGTCCCTCTGAAAGCTGAAAGCACACTTCTGCAAGTGAGGTACATGGTGAGGATTTTTCTCATATACTAATCACGTCCGTACTGCTGTAATTATACTCAGGCTGTACTGAATGACTTCGCTTCACTTTTGGGACTAACACAATAACGGGGATGGTAATTATAAAGGGGAGCCGGCCATTCGTGCATCGAGCCTGTAAAAGCCACGCAGAGCAGTTCAATTTCACCCCTCGTAGCAGAGAAGCAAGGCGATAGGAATCTGGGGCCTGTCTCACAACAGGAGAGCTCTGTAAAAATACAGAGACGAATTAATGAAGTTACACTCTCCACTTAAACCTCATCTTTCAAGTGTTAGGAGATAGCATCAAGGAATTAAATTCAGTCTGAAGAGAAGGCCTGGCTCGCCTGGTACTTTTCAGTGTGACGCCTCGGTATGGATGAAACAGGCTCTGACACACGTGAATGCTCTGGTTTGCCTGCTCTCTGTCTGCCCCCAGCCCTGACTCCCTCCAACCGCTTTTCCTGTGTTTTTTTCCCATTTGTCACATTTGTGCTGAATGATGTACACAATAGCAACAGGACACAACAGCACATTAAGAAGCATTTTTGAACCTCTTGACCCTCCGGCAGCTTGTGTATCTCTCAGTACAGGCAATTTCTATTTTCCTTACTGCCATCTTTGCTCGGTCCGTCTCACCCCTCCGCTCCTCCTCTGTCTCCCACCACACTTCTCTCCTCCTCTCAGTGCACCTCTTGGTGCTCAGATAGACTATTATCGAAGTGGTCAAGGATGCCGACAGGTAACCTGGAGGATGTGTTTAAGCCCAGCTGTAGAACCCTTGAGCAAGATATTCATCTGGAAATACTCCACTAAAACGTCCTGCTCTATGAAAATTGTAGGCAGGTTGGAATAGCGCCACAAGTTAAGCAATTATGTGTAATACTAGATGTCACGTGTCACACGTCTATTGACAGTCAACTTGTAGCCCCATCCTCACCCCCATGTGACTGACAGCTTCTGCATTTCCCCCGTGTCTCCAATAGACAAATTGCCTCAAGCCCCCCCCTCTTCCGCTTGACACAGTGCACCATATTTCACTGACTCTGATACGTGGACTGGCAACAGTCTCCTCTTCAGCTGTCAGCGACGACGTTATTTATTAAGCTGACCCGCATTAATGATGGTTGACAGGAGTAATGGGCTCTCCCTTCTGTAGCTGCTCCTCGCGCGGACTCCGCGCGTCCGCCACGAGATTGATGTGTTTACCATTTGCCGTCTGTATAGTATGTAAATAACTGCTCGACGTGGGGTGAAATATTTATAAGGGCCAATGATAGTTACGAAGGAGCAACGGTGTGACATGGCAACACAGATTTCCGCGTGCGTGCAGTAGTGTATGAGGAGGCGAGCTAAAGCCGAACGGGGATGCAGCCTCTGTGCTCACGCGGGGGCTGAGGATGTAGCCGAGCCCATGGCTTCGCACAGGCAGAAGAAGCAGATGAGCGACAGAGGTGCCAGGTGGGGGAAATGCAGAGGAAAGTGTGAGAATGCTGTAAACGCCACATGCCGTATATACATGTTCCCTTCCCAAACAACTCCCCACCGGGCAAGGGGGCAACTTTGACACCACAGCGAAATACCTCTGCAGGCATGTCTGACGTGATCTGGGGCTGCGTTATATATAGATACCCAGTATATACTTTATATTTCACCTACATAATCAAAGCTCCACCACGACTCATTTTAAACACGCTGATGGCAAAACCACCATGCGACAACTTTAGGGAAACTCTCACAGAACACAGACGAGGTCCAGATAAAGTCTGACAGAAGACACTTGTTCCTGTGGGTTAGAGACACATGGAGAATCAGCTTCATCCAAGAACAAAAGACTGAGAGCGAGACCAAGAATATGCCACAAAAAAACAGCCGTCATCCTCAGCAGTGGTACAAAAGGGGTATTTTTGTGTACTCCTAGCACCTCAGGTGGAAATAACTCCTTGGAAGTAATACATATTCTACCCTAAAACATTAACTTTGTCCCACTCCCTCCACCCCATCACTAGGACTGTGTGAGGTAGGGCAGCAGAGGAAGATAAGTAGGTAATTAGACTAAGTGTGAATTGGAACTGAATTCCAGCAAACAGGGGGTTATCTTGGAGATGAATTAATGCATGTCATAGGCATGTCATTAAAACTCCCTTTTGATTAAATGCGTGGATTTAGATTAGGAGATAAAAGGGGCATTTAAAATTCATGCCACAGTTAATGATTAAATGAGGTACCACCAGCTTTTTTTTGGCTGAGCTGTGTCGAAATATATTTTTTTAACTTCTGGAAAATAATGAATTAATTAATCAGATTGTATTTGTTAATCATAGGCATGTGATTCATTAATACTCGTTGCAACGTTTGTTGATATCATTAAGGACTCGGAGGCCTGTGCGCATGTTTTATGACGGGCACAAACAAGCATTCTGACAGCGAGTGAGTTTATATCCAACGAAATGAAGTCCACCATGATTCGCTGCCACCAAGCGATAAAGTCCAAGGGTTTAACAGGAGTGAAGGAATTTAAAGTCCTGACCATATTACAGGAGATGGAAGACCCGCAGCGAGGCGTTTACTCTCCCTGACTTCATCTCTCTGCCTGTCTCCTTTGTGAATGCTCTGCAGTTCCCTGACTGACAGATACAGCTCCCATCTCAACCACAGCCCACACGCATACGAACACCCATACTCCAGGGATACACACACTCATTTCCCCTCTGGGTTCGCAGTATCCACTCTTTCCCCTCGTTCCCCACCCTTTCTTTATCTGAAGGTGACCACGGCCTTTTAACATGCCATGGTAAGCCCTGCCCAGTCCCTTCTCCACCTAACTGTGAGCAAAGCTGATCGCATCTGTGTATCAGGGGGCAAGATTAATGACGAAGCTGTGCCATCTGAAGAAGCTTGGGGGTAGAAGTAGATGACTATCCTCTGGAAGTAGCTGACTATCCTCAGAGGTGAATGAGCATGGACTGTTTACCTTCAGGCAAGTGCTTAACCAGCACTGTCACATGACCTATCTGCATAAATAGGTATAGAGTAAAAAATGCAAACTCTGCCAGAGCAAATGAATATCGAATCACTGAATGTGAAGTGACTACGTGCAATATCATTTGAAAAGATTTTGTTCATCTCCAGATAAAATAATCATACATGCTTAGTGTCACGTTCGGGCTGCGGCGAGCGGGGAAGCAAACGCACGAGTCCAGGTTGCAGGGAAAGCAGGATTTATTCCAGGGGAAGCAAGCAAACAGGGGAGCATACGGGACAATACACTACATCACATCAATGACAGATCTGGGGAAGACTGACTAGAACGCGGACTAAAAACACAGGGTAACGAGCAGGAAACGGAAAACAGCAAGTAAACGGAAGGATTCCACACGGGGTTAACGAGGAGGAGTGGTCCACAGGAGGGCGATTGGGGCTGGGCGTGACACTTAGTTAGAGAAGGCAGTGGGGCAAAGGACATATGGCCACAGGGAAACATTGTGTCCTCATGCTGGCCTGCTGCCCCAAGGTGATCTCAGGCTGGGCGACAAATTACAAGGGAAGGAATGAGCAGCGATAAATAGAAATGACACACGTTACTATACATGCAAATTAGGCTCATCTGGGAAAAACAATTAATGACTCATTGGCACACTGACACTGTGGACACTGAGTCGCATACTGTGAATAAACCATACACTGCTCTCTAAGCAACCAGCATGCACCGCTTCCATCTACAGTACATGGTGTCACTGACAGCAGCCTTCATCTGAAAGTATGAGGCTGGGGAGTTTCACCTCTACGGCAGGTTTAGCAGCCATGGTGGCAGTAAAGCTCCGAATCCTGTACAGTCAGGAATGCCAGGCTGTCTTACGACCGCAAGGAAAAACCTATGACCTTACGTTTAATGTCGATAACCAGCTTAAAGGTCAGAGGTCATGGGTTCAACAAGGGATTTCCACCAATAATTTTAATGCCACCAGAAGGCCTGAACTAGAGATGTGGATCCAAACAGGTGCCAATGAGGGTGGCTGTTTGTTCCAAAGCTCCCCATACAGGAGTGTAAAAGCAGAGGACATAGAAAAAGAAGGACATCAAGCAGCAAGGGGTAAAATGCCGGGAGGGATGGCAGCAGAATGAGTTAGATGGACGGAGACTAAAGTGATGAATAAAAAGGAAGAACGAGTCAATGAAAGAGAGATGCAAGGGGAAACTGCAAAGCAGACAGAGGGGGAGTGAACGATGGAAGCAGAGTTGGAAAGAGAAGAGAGAGAGAATGAGGGAAAACGGCAGCGTGAAAGATGGGCAAACGGAGCAGGAGTGCACAGCGAGGGCGGCCACTCTCGCTCCGCTCAGAGTAATTGTACATGACATTTAATTGCACGAGAGGCGCTTTGCTTAATAACTCATATCCCGGAGCACCTAATTAGTCTTACCAAGGAAAAGGAGAAGGCAAAGGATGCTGATCCACCAACAGGCCAACGCCCATTTGATACCCGCTACAGTCTACGGTGCCAGCACTGCCATCACACTACAAAAGCTCACCCCGGGCCTCTCAGTGCACAACCACACCCCCTCCCCCAGGCCACCCACTGCCACCCCTTGACCCACACAGCAGGGGCGCTAATTATGCGACCTTTTGATGCTTAATATCCATGCTCACAAATGACGCCCTTGAGAAAGAAAAGAGCATCGAGTGGTCGGCTTAGGTTTTAGGGATGAGGGGGTGATCGTTCCCTGCACTTCTGAACTGCGGTTATTGTGGAGTTTTCCTGGTACTGTTTTGATGGACTGAGCAATAACTCCTTCTCGGAATCAGAAGCCATACACTGCCCACACTGAGAGTCTGCAGCCACAAACTGCCCACCCGCACTGGGAGTCTGCAGCCATACACTGCCCACCTGCACTGGGAGACTGTAACCACAGACTGCCCACCTGCACTGGGAGTCTGCAGCCACACACTGCCCAAACTGGGAGTTCAGCCCCGCCAAGGCAAACTGACTTCAGCTTCACTTTGCTACAGCTGAAAATGTGAGCAGAGCGCAGTAATTTACGCTGGCCGACAACGCCTGTGACAGGGAGGAAAGCTGCCAGATGTCCTTTTATACAGTGAGTTTTTCTTTCACGGGTGAAAATTGCTGCAATTCCGAGTGACACTTTTGCCGAGATCGTGCAGGCAGCGAGCCATGAGGAAGGCAGGTCTGCAACGTGCCCCGTCTGCGTGTCTGTCTGCGGCAGAGTGGCACCGACGGCCCCATCCGCGGCTCTCCTCTCTGCCGCGAATCATTGGGTGCGGCAGTGGGCCATAATGAAGCGTGAAGCCTGAAAGCGTTTGACCGAGAGGCAGGTCGAGAGCAGCATTTCCAAACGCCATTAAATCTGATGCCTGGCCTGATGCTTGCAGTAGCAGGGAGGCTGTTTACGATCTTTCCAAACAGACCGTATCTTTTAGAGCCAAACTTATCTTGGTCACACAGAAGATGGTTTTATTCAAAGCAAGTGACATGCCCTTTGTGCTCCCCAGCTGATCTGCGAGATTTTCTTATGCTTTCCTCAAAAGCACATCATTGAAGCTCCATCTGGGACTCATCCCATCAGCAACTTGCTCGCCCTTCCTGCAGCACTTCTGCTCAGCCTTCTGCTTGGGTAATGAGAACTACAGATAGGCAACGCATTGTTTGCTTCCCATTGGCTAGCCTGCAACTGTTTCACTACAGTCAGCTCAAAGCTTTACAAGTGCAGGTACTTCAGATGTTTATAATTGCTTTCTATTGTTAAAGAAACACGTGCGGTTTAAATAAAAAAAATTTTATGATAGGAACTTCGTCCATCCATCGGTAGATGGAAGTCACTATCCGATATGCTTCCCCCAACTTCCCGACGGTGGCTGACTTCCATCTCAGCACTCAGGAGGGCCCTTATGTCTAATTAGAGCTGCACCCTGGCAGCCTCCTCTCTGCCCTCAATCCCATCTACACATCCTGCTCTTAAATTACCTCTCTGCCACACGGCCTCTCTTCAGTTGGGCCCATCAGGGCCCCATCCCTCCCATGGTTTGGTACGCTACGCATGCCACCCCCTTTTTCACAGCGGTCAATCGTCCCCTCTCCCACGTGCTGGCTCCCCCAGCTAACAGGGCTCCTCTTCCCATCTGCGGGCGGGTTCACGTCCTCACCTCTCTGAGCATTCCGGGAGTGTTCTGTCTTGCCCTTGTGATTGATAAGCGAGGGAGAACCCGGGGGATGAGAGACTGGTGGGTAGGCTGGAGAATCGAGATCCAAGCCGACGGGGCATAGCTTTGACAGGAGAGTGACTCGTGTGCTGGGAGATGGTGTCACCAAGGGGACATGGGACACAGCCACAGGACCGGAAGACTGACTGAATGTTATTATTTCTTTTTTATTGCACATTGTCTGCAGAGCATATCGCGGAGACACAACTCGCTCCACTGGTTCCCCCTCACTTCTCTCCTGGTGCCGTGCAGCTAATCTCCCTGGGTTACTCTCAGCATTTCTATCCGTCTACACACATACATTCCATTTGATGGCCCTGGACAGAAAGTGAGATTAGACCTGGTGTGGCCCCTGTGTTCCCCTCTCACTGGATTGACCAGCCCAGCTGTTCCTGGACCCAGATTTAACTAGAGATTTATAGAGACGAGTGATCTCTGACAGCCAGAACCCTGAACGGCTACTGTGGGCACAGGGGATATTTTGATCCAAAACAACATTGGCCCTTATGTCCATTTGGCCCTGGAACATGTGCACCTGCTCTGGGGCTATTGTTAGTCTCCGTCAGATGACGAGCCAAGACTCCCCTGGGATCCCTGCTCACCTCGGACTCCCACGCCGTGAGCCGCAGCACTGGGCCTGGTCCTGGATTCTGCCATCTTCTTTGTTGTGGGGAGCAATCCCAGAAAGCAGACCTGCCCACGGTCATGCCAGCAGACCGTGCCACGGCACACGTCATGGTACAGAGGCCTGGTACACACACGCATACAACACTCCAGACTGCTCCCCGACACAGGCATTGCCGGAAGAGCAAGTGCCAGGCCTCCTCTCGCCTCTGTTGAATATTTCATTACGCGGAGACCATACAGCCGCACCGCGAGTCTGTTACTCGACACACCTACACCTCCAACATCTCGCCCATAGCCAAAAGTACAGCTCGGCTCGTGATGTCTGATGTCTATTTTGTGATGGAGCGGCAGGACAGCAGGTAGCCTGGCTGGTTAGGACCTGGACTGTAGATGCAAATGTAGCAGAGTCAAAACCCATAAGGTGCCCATAAGAAAGGCCTGTGTTCTAGGTGAGGGCAATAAGTATAAGAGAGCGCCACAGCTGAAAAAGAGCAATAAGAAGAATGATACGGAATAAAAGAAGGGACACCTGATCAGGAATTCAAAAACTAAATTCGGAAACTGAAACTGAAATTGACAATGCAAAGATCAGCCACCATGCTATGGATGTTTACATCTATAGTATATCACTTTCTGGCTTTCATTATTACAGCACCTAAAAGTTTAGCTAAATGTTTAAATAATAATCACTTTTCTTCTGAATACAGCTATTTTCCCATGCATTCTAAATAATCCAAACTGTAAACACTGCACAGCTGATTTTCCAGTATAAAGCACAATTTTTACACGTTTCCAGGATTGTTTGAAACCGTGAATGAAGAAACATTCACCCAACTAGAGATCACGCTCCCACAGAAGACTTTCCTCTCATGTGATTGGTCATATCAGCGCGACTACAGGATGTATGCTATAAGCCTTTAGGCACTGCTGACTAATGGCTCAGATACGCTGCTACTGGTCAGAAGGAACTAAAGTCACCTGAAGCTCCTCTGTTCTGCAGCATGCGTGAGGTACTCCTCCCCTTATCCCTGGGCCGTCCAGCTGACCCATCCCAGCTTTGCCCTGCTCAGAGCCAGAGATCCCTCCTGGTTCATTTAGTCCATTCAGTTCTCCTGGCTGTCCCCCCACCCCCCAAACCCCCCCGCCGGCCCACCCCACATTAACATTTCATCAAGTAATTATGGCCGGCCCTGATGCACCGCTGTTTGGGTGCTAATGACAGCGCCGCGCGCTCACTGCAGCGCAGAAGGCCCCCATTTCAAAACAGAATCCATCACAAACCCAAACAGGGCCATGGCCACCGGCCTGCAGCATGTGCATGCGCGCGCGCGCGTGTGTGCGTGCGTGCGTTTGTGTGTGGGTGCTCACTCCTCCACCTCTCCCCATTCATCTTATGTTCTGTCACTCTCTCTTTCCCTTACTGCCAGGTTTCCTACATTTTGCAGTCTTGAATAATTTAAGATGTTAGTTCCCCAGTCATAAAAAATGTATGTGAAAAGGGAGCATAATTAAGCAGCCTAATCTGGAGCTTTCTGGAATGTCCTGTGTTCGGTTTCGGTTTGTGTTCATTTCTTTGAAGATAATCAGAAAAGGCAGAAGTGCCTCATCCAGGCAGACCCGGCGCAGTCTGAGGGTCGTGTTTGTAATGGGCGAAGGCAGTGTGTGTATGTCTGTGTGTGTTTCGGCTGGGCGGGGGGGTGGAGCCTTGGATACCTCCAAACACAGTGTGCTCTGTTATGACGCCCTGCAGCTCCTCTCCGTACGGGATAACGTATCACGCATATAAAAGGCTACCGTTTATTTTCACCATATAAAAAATGTGTTTGTTATTAACCTATTTAATAGGTTGCCCTTTAAATTCCTACAGGGAGCATGTGCTGCAGAGCAGTGAATACAACAGGCCAATTATTTCCAATAATTGCATACTTAATTAAATGTGTATTAAATATAACAATACATGTTTAAAACATTCTGGTTTTAAATGTTTCACATGTATAAGACCTTCTTAATAACGTTTGTATATCCAGTGAATACATAAATATAAATAATAAAAAACGCTTTCTCCAAAGTCCTAATTTCTTGTTTTTTAAGGTATAAGGCTGGCAAACAAAAAAATCATCTTACATACCAGGAGTGTTTAAATATAACATCTGTAATATCTATTTTTTGCCCATATTTGGCATTCCATTTCACAAAAAAAAAAATTGTGGCTAACAGGCTAAAAACAAACAAAGCTATTTATAAAGGCATCAAAATTGCTCTGCAATTTCAAAAGAAAACAGAGGATAATTACAGGACAGTTACAATGGCTTTATCACACTGCTCTAGGAGGCAACTGGATGATTAGATCAGTTGTCACTGTGAAGTACAATGGTAGTTTAGGTCATGTGGCTTTAACCATACTCAGAAAGGCAGTTTATTCTCTTCAGTAGCCATTGTGATACAAGAGTCCCCACATGACACCAATGCTCTGGCCATAGTGTGGTCTCTCTCACACTTGAACTTAGTTTTTCTCCATTGGCCACTGGAGTGTTTTTCATTTTTGATCATGAAGTAAATTACTCAGACCCACGACCTATAAGACAGTCCATTCAGGCTGCCCTGAGATCCAAACTCTGGGATCCATCGGCTAATTTACCTCTTGTGCTGGGTGATGAATGGAAACCATTATGTATGACCATTATCAGCTGAGACAATGTATCACACTTTAGTTCGCAGAGAGTGTGACAAAAGATAGAGAAAAAATAAAAATCGCTCCTAGTCCTGCCACTGGCTCTTGTTGTGATTATCAGCCGGCGGTGCATCGATGCAGCCCACGCCTTTCCTGTTTGTTCCTGCTATCTCCTAACCTACTTTCTCATTTTCTCACATTAACTCTCTCAGGATGAGCAGATGTAGAGGGTGTACCACATTGGCTGGGAGATATGATCAAGTTTCTCTGAAGGGGACCTGCAAACAAGGCTGCAGACAGCTCACTTAGCCAGCCCCTATCCACCTGCCCATCGCTGTTTGTTCCCAAGCATCCGTGGGTCACTCAAGCACCCTCACAATGACCTTGTAGAGACCCCACATCGTAATTCTGGCCCAGGCGGTTTGGGGCTTTGTTCTCCACCACTCCTCAGAGCAGGATTCTCGACTGAGATGTAGTTTTTGAGTGGAGCCAAGTGGTTCGAGGCCATGGGGGATGAGCGCAGCTGTGAGGCAGGAGGTGGGCGCATGTGTGTGTGCGAGTGTTTGTTCAGGGCGTGGGGGACAGAGTGTTACCTCCAAACGGCATTATTCCACACCATATGGACAGATTCACATGGGGTCCTAATGACCAAGACTCTTCACTTGACATGACAAACTGAGCCTTTGAATCATAACCAGAACAGGCAGAGCATACAAACGGCCAGACCCGTAGTAGTCAGAAAAATGAGCTTTTAGGTCTGCAAGGAAAGAACTGCTCTGTTTTAATGCTCAGTCTCAAAAAATGCCTCATAATCCTATAACTGTGCAAGTATCCATAGGATTTATGTAGTTATATCGATTCAGCACCAGTAAGGTGTATTTCCACAGGGGTGAAACAGCATAACGCAGGAGTGATTCTCAACATGAGAAAAACCTCCTGTTGGTTCCTGAGTTTGTGTGATGTGCAATGTCTGACTGGCTTACATCATCCACTCTGTTTATTGGATATGACTCATCAGAAGCTATATGAAGGGGGGTTACAGGCAGGTCGCAAAATGCCTTGAAAATAAGAGGCTTGTTCCAAATGCTAGCTTCTCTTCCCTATTATGAATATGAATTATCATCTTTGTAAAACAGGTGGCACCTGAAAAAATCCTAACATATACATTTACGACAGCCATAAACACTACTCGAAAGACATGTTTGTGTGTGTACACTGTTTGTGGGCATTTCCAGTTTCACGACTCGCATGTCCCTGGCAGAAGTAGCACTGATGTTTTTCTTCTCGTCTCATTTTCTTCTGAGCCTTAAAAAGCAGAAAATGTACAACACTCACTCCGGCAACATGTGCCCTGCAGAAGGCTGCGCTGTCTTCCTGAGGAGCTTTAATGGAGAAAGCCAGAAGAGAAAAGCAGAAGAAAATACTCACTGGAATTCAGGTAAATAATTCAGAGTTTAAAAAAAGTTTATTTTATTAAATAAAAAGTAAATAAATGAATAAAGAAATCTTTATGTAGCTGTAGATGATTCCCGCTGCACCTGGCATTTAAGCGCTGCAAGCTACCTCAAAATAAACAGCACCATCTGATCCAAAATAATCCCTTTGCTGCTTTATAACTCTGGGCATTTGCCTGGGAAACTCACTTACACCGTCTCTGCCCAACCGGTCAGTAAAACTAATTCCTGTGTTGAAATGAAGTGGGAAATTTGTTTGGAAACAAGAGGCCTCTTGAACGTGCCAAAAGACGTCTCTATTGCAATTTTAATTCAAGGAACTTCTCGAAATCGGTCAATACCACATTATTTAACCTTGGTGCATAAGAATAACAGGATTTCGAAGTTGGGTTTCATATCAACATTGGAGCTGGCCTATTGTGCTCACAACACATGCCGACAGTATTCTATGAATCATTTACAGGCTGCGCTCAGTAAATATCTGTGTCACAGTCAGCAGGTGCATTTGCAAGTTATGACTGAGACAAGATTTGAGTACAAACATTTATCCTGGTTGGAATATTACTCTAGCGTGCATCGTTTTTATTTAAATTTAGTAGACAATTTAAAATATTGGACAAGCTATGCTTTACTCTGGAAAGACGTCACTTATCTTTTCTGAATGAAAAACACTCCACAGACACATGTAATCAAGCCATTTTTGTCACCAAAAGAAGCAATGGTGGCAGCAAACTACCAATATTGTGTTAAGTCTCATACTGTAGCTTAGCAGCTAAAAGAAACATTTTAATGCTGTCAAAAGCTAAGAGATGCAAATTAGGCGCCATTAAAAAGTAAATTAGCGAGCATTGAAAAGCGACCATACAGTGCCTTTTTGTTAAACACTGCTAGCGAACCCTGATCCGAGAAAGCGGGAGGAGCACTGAAAGGATGCAGCATTTGCAAAGTGGCCTCATCCACCAAGGACTGACAGCTGAATCCTTGACTGGATCTTTGAACTGGAATTCTATTGTGTTTTGTGCCACAAGTTAAACCTCAATTCTATCATACAGCAGGACTCACTGAATAATATTTGGATGCACAAGCGTCAGACAGAGTGGCCTCTTTGCTACCAGTTGGAGGAGCGATCAGGAGCCTAAAGAGGGGTCTCAGATGCTTAGGCTGCAGGGAGTTGGTTACCATGATCCGCCCATAGCTCAGGGAGTGCGAAGCATCATCCATCTCCTCTAAAAGAGATTAGCGGCGAGGGAGAGAAACAGAACATCCTGACACAGATACAATTCATCAGAGCTGCGATGCTAAAAACCCAACCAGCACTAGATATCAAAGTCATCCAGGCTGCAGAACAAAGCCAGATAATGCGTGACTGATGTCCTGGAGCTGAGTTAGCATGTTGCCCAGAGGCAATTCGCTTTTCTCTTCTCTTTCAACCTAATATGTAATTTAGACTATAATTAAGGAGGTAGAGCAACACGCACTAATTATCAACACTCAGATACAAACAAAAACAAGTGCAAAAGGCAGCTTGCTCACACATCCACGCCAGTCAGCTGGTCTCCTGAGACCTCTGAGGCCTGAGGTAAGTGGTGTTGACCCATATGAGCAGGGCTGGGAAGGGAGATTCACACAAAGATTGCAAATCCACACGGAGCCCCTGCATCGCAGAGTTTCAGATCCGGATACTGAAAAGAGCCATTCCCCTCGACGCAGCGGCTCCTGTTTGAGGTAGGTAGGATTTGGAATTGGGGTGGTAGTTAGGTGGGGAAGGTTTGAAGCTTTTGCAGTGCTCACAATAAAGAGTTCCTGTGCTAAAGTGGGTCAGTGCATGTGCCATGGAACACGGGCTCCGAGGATGGCTTCCGGAGCGGGATAAGACAAGTCCTAATATGGTAATGGAAAGAAGCATCATTAGAAACCTGAAGCGTTTGAGGAGGTGTGCATCTGTGGGGTGGGAGCAGGCACGCTCTGCAGCTCCTTTTCCTCTGGCAATTAGCTGAGGCGCTGTGCCTCTGCGATTATAGAATGCTGTGAAAATGGGGGAGATAAGAGCTGAGGCCCAAATGCACCCCCCTCCCCCCACATTGGCAGACACTCGCTGCAGGCCCCTTAGATAGCGAGAGAGCCACAGCCGCACGGCTGGACGTCTACAGCAGCCAGAGGGAGAACCGGATTCACAGATAGTGAAACCTGTCAATCAAGGTCACAGATCGAGCCGCCTGAAACACCCGCTGGCTCTGTAGCTGCTTTTACAGGGACGGGCCGACTCCCTTCAAGCCACTTTCATTTACCCAGAAGGATATTAACTGAAGGAGCACAGGTTTCAGATCTGAACCTGCGACCCGGTGTCCCTTCTTCACAGTGATAACACTCCAGGATAAGAGAAGGAAGAACTGCCACTAAAGGTGCGAAGGGATCCATGCTCATATACCTCCGTAGGCCTGAACCTGAAATGACTGAAAATACTCAGAGAAACTTCCTAAAATAGAAAGTCATTATTTACACTCACACAGCAGTTTACTGTTATGATGCTAAGCAGTTTATGCTGCTGAATCAGAAAGACCTGCCAACTACTGTAGCTTGCCTTGCCATCGCTCGCCCCGCCTCCATTCCCCTCCAGAGCCACTTTCACAGGACGGCGCTGCCCTGTAGTCTGAGTGTGTCAAAGGCAGGGAACATGGGTGGAGTTCATGTGCAAGGCTTTCAGGATGCCACCAGACAGAGAGCAGACAGTGATTGGGGGGCTGGAGTTTGATGTGGAAAGAAGTGGGATGCG
>JAODLD010000042.1:15604414-15641443 GCA_026781065.1 Mormyrops boulengeri | reverse complement strand
GGGGGGGGGGGTGTGTGGGTGTGGCGGGGGCCCGGGGGGGCCGCCGGGGGGCGGGCCCCGCCCCCGCCCGGGGCCGGGGGCGGGGGGGGCGGCCGCCGCCGGCGGGGGGGTGGGGGCAGAAAACAACATTCCCTCTGACAGCCGTCTTTCCCCCTCATTAGTGACTCTGGGAGAAAGAGCAGCCCCACCCACCACCCCCACCCAGCAAGCTCGTTACAGAAAACGCTACCCTCTTAAAAACGCTGAACTGGTTTTTGAATAATTCACAGCCAGCAGGTCTTTCACAAAGCCGCCTGTGCCGCGTCCCAGTCCACATTTATCTTTCTGATTTTTGGCAGGAGCAGGTGTTTGGTACCTGGTATGTGTCACTCGGCCAGAGGCTGGCCTGCTATCCAGCCTCTTGCCCACCTTCCCAAACACGCAGCGCACTCTACCTGACCCTGAGAGAGTCTGCTGTCTCAGACCACAGTCACGTGATCAATTCCTGCAATTCATTTATGCCCTCGTGCCCGTTTGTTTCTAATACATGTACACGCAGAATCACAGTATGCCCAACGAGACCAAAGATGCGTCGCCACGTTAGCCAGGTTCGCCTGAGGTCTGCCAAAGCTTGCATCTCCTTTTTTCCAACGATGGCACTCAAAGGCAAGGCTGCCTTCTCTCAAAACCTACTGATGGGGTCTGAATCACACCAGCCACCAGCCCAGGGATTCAGGCTGTGGGGGGGGGGGGGGGGTTCAATATTTTACGAAAAAAAAACCACATTTTCTAAAACGTTTAAGCCTGACATTGAAGAGAGGAATGGCATCTATTTGCACTAGGATGTGAGCCGCAGCAGACCAGCTACAGGAACAAACTGGGTGGGAGGGGAGGCAGTATATTTGGGAAGAATCCCTCCTTCTTCCTTTGTCCACACACACACTGTGAAAAATACAATGAAACATCCATCCCAGTAAGGATGACCTATTTAGAACAGCACACTCAGTCACATTCCTACGGTCGACATAAAGTGGAATTAGCAGAAGCCTGAGACGAGCTTCCAGGGCAGCGTTCCACCAGCTCCAAGTGGAGGCTGCTCAGGATCCAACCGCAGCGATGGGGCCCCTCAGCGATATTCTAATCACGCCTTTAACATCCAGAAACTTTTACGGTTAAACAGATTCCATTTTCATCCGGTGTCTGCCATTAATTGTTTCATGAACTGTGTCCCAGCAGAGTTTTCACGATGGGAGTATGGAGCATAGCTATTAGGATACAGCTGAAACGAAAGTCTCTCTCGCCGCTTGCACGCTCTGGCGTGATGTGTGCGTGACATGCGTGCGAGAGCAGCCACAATCAACACCAACCAAATACAGGATCAGTTATGCACAGGAAGGGGTCGCAGTCTGACAAAGGCGCCGCGCAAGAGTGATCACAGGGGTCATAAGTTGCGTTCGGGGGCTGTGCATGACAGCAGTCTTGTGGTTGAGGGGCTGCGTAGTACAGCACCTGTAAGTGTGGGAAGTGGCTCAAGTCTCATCATAAGCCACAGATTATGCCAAATCAGGCCCCTCGTGCTGCTTTGTCTCTTACGCTGCCTTTCATATAAACAAGAGCTAGTTATATATGCCAAACGCTGGGCCACAGTCCCGAGCTGTCCGTGCTGCTCACTAAATGCACCATGATGGTTTGAACTGTCGTTTAAACTCAGCGACCGCTATTCCTTCAAGTGGGACACGCAGCTGATGGCACCTGCTCCCCCATGAAAGCTGTATGCCAGACTCCTTTCCTCCCCACAAGTGGTTCCAACTCATAGCTCTCCCAAGCTAGGTTCACTCCCATACGTCATGTTTGGGTGTCCTGCTGAAAAGAGAAACTCGTGAGCAAAGAATGGAAAACAAACAAGGAGATAGAATAAAGCTTGTTCCCCAGAACCCCTATTTAAATAATCCATAGCTCTTCCCTTGAACACAGCTACAGAGCGACTAGACAGTGACTCCTTTGCCACGGTTTAATAGACTACTTTGTGAACATGTAAAGAGATTATGAAAATATCCACTCTGGCAATGCAGCCCTGCAGTATCCGAGGTGTTGAGGGTTTAATTGAAAACAGTTGTGTTTTTCTGTGTTTTGTTTTTGTGTTTTTTTTTCCTGCCGGGAGGTGTTTTTCCTCACTGATTCCTGTCTTGGCTCTAATACCCTGAAAAAGAGCTTGCACAGTTGCATGCTCTTATCATGCAGCCACTGCATTGGTGCTGATCCCTAAATAAGATTCCACCCCTGCTTCCATGGATTAGGAGAGGGGAAAAGATTTAGCCGTCACACATTATCTCCCCACGCAGGAATGCGAAGGAGAGCAAACTGTGCAGCTGCCATTTCTCCACACTTCCTAAGTCTAATTCCAGCCCTGAGGTGCTATCCGAAGGCCTGCGATGATTGACACAAACCTTTGGTTTGTGGTGGCAGTGTGACAACAGGCAAGGGCCGCCATTTCCACATCCTGGCGCTCGTCTTTCTGAGACCCTGGAAGGCACACAGGTTAAAAGTGCCCACGCCTGTATTCAGAATGCCAAACCTCATGCGTTTGACTCTGATCTCATGCAGAGGTATGGCAGTTTCTTGGAGCATGACGTTTAGTGATCAGCTGGGAGAGCAGCTTAGGGGGACTTGGGGAAGGTGAATGACATTCCACAGACATCAACAGCACTGGTCTTTCCCGCTGGCTGTCATGTGACTGGGAGGCTCTAGCATGCATTCTGCAGCCTTCTCTGGGCCGCAGGCAAACAAACCCCAAAACAGCTGACAGCCAGATATGATCTCCCGGTTCTCCCGGCATAAGCGGACCAGAGCCATTTCTTCTTGTCAGAGGACAGCAGGCCCTGCTTCCACTGGTAACTTCCAAACTCATTCTATTTTGGTTGTCCCTCTCTCACTTAACGAAATAAAAAAATATGTTACATGTGAAGAAAACATAAATCCTAAAGAATTCTGAACATACAGTATTCAACTAGTTTCAGTATATCTCATTAGTTACACAGCTTGGTTTTCCTACAATACTTTTCTACATTAGCAATGTTATAGAAACTTTCATATGTGAGGTGTACAAACCAGAATGTAGTTGAGTGGTGAGCCCAGTACCATTTTGCGAGGCGTTACAGAAAGATCCTGTGGGAAGGTGCTGGAAAGTGGGACGGGGGGCCTAATCCGTGACATTTAAGGTGCTGTGAAGGTGAGAAGCCATTGGCAGAGTGCAGGATGACAGGTGATAAATACCCCCAGCAGCCTGGAGCAGTTCGTCAGCACGCTAATCTGAGGAAATGATTTCAGGCATGTCCGAGGGCATCCTGCTCTCGGGCCCCCTCGGTCTTCCAATGGCCCCTCCCATATTAGCCCCTCACCCATCTCCCATATTAGCTTTTCGCTTTTAATTACTCGCCATTCGCTGGGCACAGGCAACTGGGGCCACGATGCCCCTGTCCATTAGCGGGCTGTACTTTAAAAACAACACACACACACACAAAGCCGAGCAGTCTGCACTTTGGAAGTGTGTTCACTAGTGTCCTAAGGCAACCATTTTTCCAAACATGCAAGGAAGTGCCGGGGAAACGAGACATTCATCAAACTGACAGATAAACAAATTACACAGTGAACGCGACCTTAATGTGTGACTGGAGCTGGCGCTGTCAGGGCCGGCTGGCAGCACAGTCCTTGCAGACTACCCCAGGGCAGGTGAATTTGCCTAACCACCAGCAAAGGGTCTTTGCTGGTGCTGATCTCTCCAGGCAGCAGGGAAAGCTCATGGCTACAGAAGTTTGTTCCTTTTCAAAACTGTAGCTGTTGCTATTTTAAAAGCTTTTTTTTTTTTTAATAATGTCACTAAAACTTTCATTATTTTCACACGTGGATTTTGATGTATTGATTAGCCCTAATTTTTTTACCCAGCAGGCACTGGTACAGAGTGTGTCTCGTGAGCGCAGGCCTAACACAATGCCTAGAACGAATGGTGTGGCCTCCGAAATCCCAATAAAAGCGTAATTGCGCGCCTTCAGTCAAGGCGGCAGCACAGTATGTGGCTGACAGTTCCACTGCCGTAAGGTAGGAAGGATTACCTTCGCTCCCTGACCCTGCCCCCATGCTGACCTTCTCACATGGGTCACCTTGGATTTGGCACTACAGTTTTACCAGTCATTAAACTCTTAATACAGGTTCCAGAAAGAGGACCTGCCGCCATTTCTCTCCATTGAAAACAGCCTCATATCAGTTCCTTTACATAACAGCTCCTGCTTCCTACTGTCCTGAATGTACTAGACTATGTCCCATTCTCCTTTCCATACTCTAATACAAAACCAAACAGCAATAGGGTGATTTCAGAAATGTCTTGTGCCTCTTGTATATTCAGCGATTGTAAAAAACTGTAACTGGCTTCCTTCAAGACTTTTGTATCTTTTTGCAAGCCTTTGTAACATTTTGTTGTAGAACTTAATGTGTGCTCTTTGCACAACTGGCCAACCTGAAAGTGCATGCTGGGATATTTCACAGCCTTTTTTTCCAGGACCATGTTGACTTATTAATATTCCTGGCGTACATTTTGCAAAGCACCAGCCATTTCATATTCAGAGATAGGGCGATATTTTCAAGGCGGGGAAACAGAGCATGATAAATTGGACAATAAACACTCTAATCCGACATCACAAACGTGTGCCAGGGCTTAATGCGGCAGCGGGGTCCAGCCTGCCATACAAAGCAGAGCTGGAGGCCTGTCGGGCTGAGAGAGGCACCACAGATTAGCAAAACCGCACGCAGGTACTCCTCCAAAAAACGCTGCTAATTCCTTTGTGTAATCAAAATTCGGAACGCGTCAGCCACTAACTCCTGGAGACAGAAAACATATAGTCTTAAAATTAAAGTTCAGCATTTTCCATGGTTTACCTGAGTAGATATCATTTATCTCTGTACTTTTAAAAGGGCAGTTTTTTTATTGATCTCCATTTTGAACAACATCAAAGGGAGTACACAAAGATGACTCAATCCCACACTCACAAACCGAATAACACACCATTAAGGCTCAGTCTGCATTCGGCAGGGAAATATCATAAGAGGCCATTAAATGTGTAACATAGACACAATGAGAGCATCCACTGATTGTTTGAGCTGATTCTGAAAGCCCTCGTTCCCTCTCCACAGTAACCGCTTCCGTTCAGCGGCGCTAAGCAACGCCAACAGAGGTGGCACGCTGATATAGAGTTCATTTGGATGGAGATCCAGCTGAGGGAAACCTTTAACAAAACGGCAGGGCGGGTTCCGTTTGGAGCACTTCCAAAGGGACTAGGATGACTGAGTTCTGACATACAGGAGGGGGGGGGGGATGTGTAACATGACTTAATGTGAAATCATTTTTTATATACGTATGAAATAGGACGACTATTCTAAAACATTGATCTGTGCAGATAGGCAGCCTGGCTGAGGAGCAGACGGGGAACAAAAGACCAATCAGACTCAGTGTGCGGCTGCTCAAAACTTCACAGTATGATCAAGGATCTGCTGAGTGTCAAAAGTTTGCCGAAGACCCATAAACACAGAGTGAGCCGGTTGGCTCCCAGAATCAGGCCATGGGACCGGTGGCACGGAAGCCAGGGTTGGGTTCACAGGTCTGATGAGTCCATGTAATTAATCTGTCTGTGATTTCAGCTGGTAAATTATGTTTTCATGAGCCTTGTGGCAATTACTAATCTGTATTTTACTCTGGAAAACCCACCTTGTTGGTCAGACTGCTCTCTTTCTTTTTAGAATTCTCTGAAATCTCATAAAAACATACAAATTTTATCTGTTATTTCCGGAAAGAAAGGTGCTTGTCTTCACCCAGACCACAAGCTACCTCGTCCAGAATTTGCAGTCATTCTAAATATCAAGTCAGGGTTCGAGGATGTTCACTTTAAGCTTTAGCTACAAATTCATCTTTTACATGTCTGAGTATTCATTTATTGGATGAAAACTACTTGAGCCATTCCCGCATCAGTGTGACCATTCTTCCTTGCAACCTCTCCTTTCCTGCTGATTCCCCTTCACTCTGTCTCAATCCCGTGCCACTCACACTCCACCCCAGCCTCTCCTGTCCTCCTGCCCAGGAGTGCTGCCCCTATCCCTGCCCAGACCCTGGTACTGGGATCTACTGTTGATCGCCCATGTTATACAGGAGATGGATACATGGAGTGTTTAGAGGGGCAGGGAGCGGGCACCACCACAACAGCCTGCCAGCCGTGATAATGATGTATAATTTAATTGAAGCCTGTGCTTCTCTCCCCTGGCCCACTCAGCCTGCTCTTCCCACATCCATGCATTATTCAGGCTAATGGTGACCCTGAAATAGAAAAAAAAAGCTTCTTATCTCTTAAAAATTTTATTGTGCAAAGCAGGGGGGAAGTACGCATGACACACCAGCGAGGCGAGCCACCGTGTCTCCTTTGATCTGAAGAGACAGCATCATTTTCATAGCGACAGCAGAAAAATTTGACTGGCCAAAAGAGCGACTCCTTCTGGATATCTCCCTGATTCGCTGCACCTTCTATGTTTGGTACCTACAGCTCACTTTGGGGGCTTTTAGGGTAGCACTGATTGGACTGTGACACCATCTTGCACTCAGATAATCCGAAAGGACTCTTATTAGGCTAAGACAATTATCTAGACTCTTATTATTGCCATTGAATGATGCTGATACCATTTTAAGTGCCAACGATCAAATCTCTTCGGATTCCAGTGGTTATTTTGCCCTGATTAATACATGTGAGCTTCCATGCATTTCTGTGTGGTTACTTGTAATATTGCATTTATAAGAAGGCAATCAGCAGTAAAAAAGAACATATTAAACCAGCTGTCTCACAATTATTGCCTAACATTGTCACAACACTGCAGCACGCTACTATGAAAAGGAGTTAAAAAGGGTTTTCTCACAGCAGCTGTGAGGAGTTTGTGTGTGTGTGTGTGGGGGGGGGGGGGTCTAGAAAGTAGGTGTGCGAGAACAAACCAGCCGTACAGGAGGAGGCCAAGTCTCAGCTGATCTCATCCGTCTCTCTAAGCTGTCATATTTACAGTCTGCACCTCATCATAAAACACCGCTAGTGTTGGTTGTAATTTTCTTGTGCAATTAGATAGTAGCTTCATTAGAACAAGTGTGACTGGAATGTGGTAATTAAGGTCTAAAGTGGAGGGGGGGGGGGTGTGCCCAGAGTCAGTATGACTTCACACTTGTCATACCAATCCGTGATTTCATTAAAACACTCTGATACAATGTGATTTTCTCACTTTTAAGCCAAACAGCTTCACGGCTTGTACATCTCAATGCAACGTCTGTGCATCGGTAAAGATTGCGTAATACATCTGCCAAGCCCAGCAAAATGTCATTCAGATGTCAGTATTTGATTTAGCACTTCTGACGGTTCACGAATCCCAATATATGAATTTGTTTTCATCTACATCTCTACGGAATCAAAAGGCTGGATTTTCCAGAGCAAGAAAGGCTCTGTGCCTTTAAAATCATTTTAACAACCATCTGTGAATCTGCAAACTTCAGGAACCCATTGCCCAGATGTCCGGGACAATATGGCACCGGGCAACATATGACAGGGGCCTCGTTAGTCAGTCCAGGCGCCGGCTTCTCTTGGCACACAGGAGGCCAGAGGAGTGCATAGGAATGTTAATCCACTTCTGTGCTCCTGTCCCCACCCAGGAGCCTTTCCATGCAACACAGAACTGGCATCTGCCATTGAGGTCCCCGTTTCAGGTCACCACGAGGAGAAAACCAATGGAAAAACGGCTCAGTTTTGTGAAGAGCCGTCACGCGTTTTAGGAGCTTACTGCTCTGCTGCATTAAAAGCCCAAGGGGCAGAACACGTCAGATCAGGCAAACACGCCAAGCTGATGCTCACCAAACATCTGGCATTGTTTCTGCCATCTTTTACCTGCCTTAAATAATATATTGGGTCACACGGCCAGACCTCTGAGTGAATCAGGGAGCTTTGCTTGTCATGGGTGCACACGCCTGCCTCTCGCTTTCCAGCAGACAGGAAGTTGAGTGGATATTAATGACTCCACTCCAGGCTTCGGTCTATAAATCTCGCACTCTCTGGCCAGTGTGCGGGCTTAGGGGAGCGGCCAGTCCCAGGCAAATCACTGCATGTTCCTGGCTGCCGTGGCGTCCACCCCCCGCCCCCCCCCACCCCATTATTCTTCCACAGGCCGAGTCAACGTCGTTTCACTTTGGCAGGTCGAGGGTCAAGGCGGGAAGAGGAGCTATGAGTCCCTGGGAGGCGGCACACACCCACGCTTAATATGTTAGACGCTCTTTAAGGTTTGTGGTCCAGTTGGGTGAAGTAACGATCACATCACATTGCGCCGTGTCTGCATAGCCACATGGAGACACACTGAGGCGACAGTCCTGAGAAGAAATGCAGGCCCGGCTAGAAGGCGGTACTGGCGGGAAATCATCATCATGGGAGTCAGACGTGACACGCAATGCAAGCAGCCGTGACCTTACCTCACTGACACAGACACCATTACAAAATCCCAAGGGTGGGAAGAAACTACAGGCTATGGAAATGATCCCAGAAGGTGTTACATGTGTGTTGCCCAAGGTGTTACACTGACAGCGTTACACAAAGCCATAATGGTAACAATAACAAGCTATCTATGTAAATATCTTATTAGGCTGATAGTGAATCTCACGTCTTCGAGTGCTGTGCTCTATATGCCTGTAATTTCACTTTTTGACCTGCTGCATGGTTCACACTGTCCCTGAACCCCCAGTGAGGTGGGAGATCAGGAAACACAGTATAATAAAAGTTCACTGGTCCTTCTCCCACCGAGCAAGATTACCAAGATTTCATATGTATTTTTAGTTTCCAGGAAAACAGACTTTGCTAACGCTCCGCCACAAGTGTGCTGCCCCAGGGGAGCGGCAAAAGAAAGGCGCACTTTCCACCTGCTGTCCTCCCTGCATAACGCGGCTGTCGATATGACATGGTCCAGGGAAAGAAACATGCTTCCCTCGCGGCCACCAGTTGATATGGTTTTGTTTAATCGACTCGCCGAGAGCAAATAGGATGCTGAGAACACAGATCCCTCAAAAGTGGCAAGAAGGTACAATCCCCAAAAACCAACATCACCATCACACCACTGAAAATAATAAATAAATAAATCAGAAGCCAGGGGGAGGAACAGGGTTTATGCACTTTCCTCTTGTTGCCAGACAACATTAACTACAGCTTGTGAATTAATGATCCCCCAATGAAGGGAACCCTGGGGGGTGCAATGCACAAAGAGGACTTGCAGCACTGCAGGTGGAGAACTGGGGTTTCAGGGGGTAGAAGGCTGGAAGGAGAAGGAATCGAAAGCACATCCAAGGAGTCCCCAGGAAGTAGGCACAACTTACTGGAAGCCTCCAATGTGCCTGATGCCGACAGGCAGTGGGGAGCACCAGTGCCCCCCCCCCCAAATGCCTGTGGAAAGATTACAGGTTCCCTTTATCCTGCTGTGGGGATTAAGCAGACAGAAAAGGGGGTGAGGGGCTCCCACAATGAATTATTAATGCCCTCTTAGCTTGATGATCTGGGTCTTTAACCCCCAATCACAATGCTGACACTCCATGCATCGTATTTCATATCGGTGCGGTGCTATTAATCCATGCACACACACCCACAGAGGCAAACTCACATACACTCTCTCCTCTTCACACTGCTTGACCACAGACCCCAAAAAGCGTTAAACCGCTTCAGCTACACACTGCCAGGTGAGCTTTGGTATCCAAGCAGGCAGAAGAACATTCCACACCACGGTGAATGAGAGCTCCAGCTCACGCCAACCACAGGCATCTGGACTTCTCGCAGCTTGGACAGAAGTCCAGCACATTGAAAAGGCCAGGCCATCAGCTGAGAAACTTCTCTGGTATGAATAACCTGCGAACAACACCGCCACTACTGCGTGGGTTAGGCATCCTGACCCAGGAACTCGGCACATGTCCTGAGACCGGGAGTCACGACGAAAGACACAAGTCACCAAATAACCACAAACACAAGCAGGGGAGTCACAGCACCGTGCAACCCCAGTCGTACAGCAAAGCACCATCCTGCCCCCAGAGGTGCCCAGATGTGGAGTTACGGAAGGAACCCATCATGCCGAAGGTGGCAGCTAATGCTAGTGCATAGGTACATAGTAGAAGGCTCAAAGCTCCATTCCCAAACCAGTGAGGGCAAAATCTCCCCACAACTTACCCCCTTTGTTCCATCGGCCTTTACTCCTTCCCTGGTGGGTGATCCCAGGACTGCCAAACAGCAGCAAGAGAATCAAAACAAGTTCGAGTGCAGAAAAAAATCCAGATCTCGCCCTGGGAATCATGTCCGACAGGAAGTGGCTCTGGGGTAACTTCACATGGCTGTGCTCTCCATGCTGGGTCCCCACACCGGCATCCGTCGTGGGATACGAGCAGACATGCGTCTCTCCACACGTTACTCCATCACCTGGGGGAGTTGGTGCCTCACTGTGGCTGGGACCTAGTGTGGAGCTCCCACTCAGGCTGCCCCTGCTGCCCGCGTGTCATCATAGAGCGCCGGTGGCGCTCACAGACTGTGGCGGGGTGAAGCTGCACCTCCTGGTCGATGTCTCTCTCGCCAGCAGACCAGCCGCCGCTCTCGCCGTTCCTGCTGCCGCTGCCACTGCTGAATGAGCACCCGCTCTCCCCACTCCGCCGTCTCAGCGAGAACGCACGGCTCAGCCCTCCCACACGACCGAGCGCAACAGTCCCGCTCTCACGCCCAGGAGAGGGAGACAGCAGCGTCCCCACGCTCGTACGCAAGGTGTGTGTCTGTGGCACTCACGTGCATACGTGTGTGTGCGTATGTGTATGCGTGTGAATAAAGAGGCAGGAGCCGAGGGCAGTGCAGGGGAAGACGAGAGAGTGAAGACAGTGAGAGCAGCAGCGTCAATCCACATGCTCTCTGGCTCTTTCAAGCCCCATCCCAAAGTGGGGACAGGAGGAAGAGGCTGATAAAGAGATTGGGTGCGCTGAGAGGGGAAGGGGGGTGTGTTTGACAGAGGAGCACTGAGAAAGCGGCAGCCTGCAGGGCCACATGCTCCCAGCCGCCACACAGGCAGGGGACCGGGAGGGGAGGGCCACGCGTGGTCAGGATATCCTACCGTTAATCACCAAAGAGGGACCCCACGGGATGGAGGCTCCACGGCTCTCAGCCGTAACTGTGCCAGTGCCTGTGGGTGGCTGTCAGAGATGGAGCTCTGTGGGAAGGGTATTACCCGTTTCCCCACAGAGCAGCCCGGCCCAGGGACAGGGCGCAACACACATCCACGTCCAGCATCCTGTCATAGATTTTTTCATATATTTGCTTCCCCTGACAGCTCAGTGTTTCTTTCTCCTTCAAGGATGCCCTTGAAGTGCAGCAAGTTTGTTAAATGATGATGATGATGATGATGTACAGCAAGGCTTGTGGTGTGATTTTGGGGTGTGGAGCTCCCTGGAATTCACCTTCTCTCACTGTCCTCTTGGGGGAAAATTGTGAGGGACCTGATCACAAAACAGCCAAGTGGCCACTTACATCATCCTCCAGTTGATGCTTGAATCTAGGATGGCTTACACATGCATAATTGTACTTCAGTTGTAATCTGCCTTCCAGAATACAGTGGCAATACAGAAAAGGACATTTAACAAGGTCACAACTTAAATACTGGGTCCTCAGATACACAAGGAGATGTGAAAACGTGGAGCCACAGAATTCAGACATTAGGACCATGGAAAGAAAATGTACATTTATGGTCAAAATTGAATCCAACAGCAAACGGCAGTCACAAATCTGCACAGCACTGTTGACCTATTGCACTTTCAACGGAGGTCATTAATGGCACATATGAACGAAGGCTCTCTGCAAAATAAGTAATAAAGTGAACAGCTGCTTGGGAGTCTGGCTGCAACTCCTTGGCTAAGTAACCATAATCCAAGCAACCCACAGCTACAGAGTTATAAAAAGCTTTGGAACGGTTTAGGTCAGAGTAGGTTCCAGGTGATGTTTATGCATCAGCCAGCCTTACGCTCTGTCACGCTTGCAAACTCACAGCCTGGTGCAGAAAATATATGCATCAAATCCCCAGTCCATGAGAAAAATAAATAAGGGAATTTATAACATAAACTGCTACATACAGATTTGGAATTTTGCTCAAAGGACAAACTGAAGTGAGCCGCATTAACTTTCCGTTGTCGGTAACTTTACATGAAAATAGCCATTTCGTTTATCCTATGCAGGGTCTGGGTGAACCTGGAGCCTTTCCCAGAAAACACAGGGCATGAGGCAGGGGACACCCTAGATGGGATGCTGGTCCATCACAGGCCACACACACACAGACTTTGGACAACTGAGAGAAACCAGCTTACCTAACTGCATGTTTTTGGGCAATGAGAAAAGCTGTACCTGGAGCAAAGTCGCAAGAACAAGAAAATTCGACCCAAAGCCAAACCCAGGAATCGAGCACATGCTCCGGAAGCCACCCCCAGAAATATCTCTCATTTCACAATTTTATCAGTACAAAATAAATTTCCAGCACATGGTACTTAAAAGCAACCGACCTTAATCCAGTCAGCGCATCTACTTGATACATGCACAATGTGTTGGAAATACATGCTCTTGGCTACGCTTAGGAAAATGTATTCCCATCAAGCGCTTAACACATCCCTGAGTCACACACCAACCCAAGACTAAGCTGTCTGAAGGGCTGCCTTTTTCCGCATTTTATTCCATTTTAAATGCATGTTAATATTGTCAGGAATGTTCTCCAGGGATGTGATCTACTAAAAAAGTTTAAACATTTCATTTGTTACGACTGTTCCTATAGCTGCAATCATTTCACTTTCAAATGTTATTTTATATCCATTTAGGTATTCAGTTAATTCCTTTTTTTCCCTTGTGTTGTAAACCAAAAAAGACCTTTAAATCAAGAAAAGTGAAACCATTAGTAGTCTAAATGATCAGAAATGTGCAGTATAATGTGTATGACATAATGAAATGTAACATTGTGATGATGTGTTTGTCCCAATTTTGCGCGTCGCCAGGTGAGAGGATCGTTTGGAGGAAGTACTTCATCATTACAGTCATTAGGTGGAGTTAATAAAACCAATGCCTCACAAAGGGGAGCCCACTCCACCCACCAAAGCTTTAATGTCCTAATTAGAGCTCCTGGAAGCCCCCTGATTAACTCCAGCATTTTTCAAATGCCATGCAAATTAATAACCAGTATCCCCACATAATATCGCGTACCGCTCTTTCTTCCATAACGGGCCACAGCGGTACCCCACTCTGTAATTAGGTCTCCTTAAAACACGCCGACAGCCTTTCTGCAGAAGCACTTGTTAACAACACGCTGAGGAGACAAAAGACAAACTAATCACATTGTTTCCTCCCAGGGGACAACAGAGCATTTTTTTAATAAGTTTCTCAAAGGATAATGGACCGCTCCAACTTTCCAGCTTTCCATCACAATCAAGCAGTAAACAGATTCAAAAAGGACTGGTGGCGTTTTTCTGAAAGGGATCTGAAGGCGTTACTGTTTGAACACCAGCCTCGCGGCTAACCCTAAGCATCAGGGAGTTCCCCATGAGCATTTTATCTCTGTGAAATCTGCGTCCCCTACAGTATGCTCCCTTTCCAAATGTTTTCTAGGAGTGAAGCTATTTTTTGCTGCTGCAGGGTGGCGAGTGAAGAAAGGTACATGGGGTTTTAGGTCCTGCGACTTTTGAGAGAACGTTTTAATTAGATCCCGCTAAGCATCTGGAATAGAGGGGGCGAGGTGAACCGTCCAATTAATTACTTCAATGAAGCAATTACTGTAAAAGCAGAGGTTGAGCAAAGAACGGCACTCCCTGCCACTTTCGAGAAGCAGAGCCTATGTGCCCTAGAGAGGGAACGTCGAGTTGGTCCTGCGCAAGTCAAGTCAGACACAGTCACAGCAGGGGCACTGCGTGATGCAATGGGAGGTATCTGAGGACTCCAAGAGGGACAAGGCAGGTTTTAATTTAGCTCCAGCATGACTCTCAGCTCTGAGATTTCTTTTCTCAAGCAGAGGAAGGTTTTTCTTTTTACACAATATACAGTCTCACTCTGCCATGCCCTACTATAAAAAGTGGCCGAAAAATGGAGCTGGAAACAATGATGAACAATGTGCGATACCACAAGAGAGATCATTAGGACAATAACGCTTTTGCTCACAGAAGCTATTTACCACATGGGAAGCAAGGAATATGGAGAAAACCCATTTGGAGGAGATTCAATAAATATGCAAAACATAACGAGACGATGCATTGCAGACTGATAGCAATATTTAAAATGGCGTCCCCCCGTACTAGTTTTGAAAAAGGAAGGAAAAATAGTGCTGATGTCAAAGAAACAAAGCAAACACATTTGCCAGAGCAGAATGGGATTTTGCACCCATATTGTCTTTGTTTAGGATCCCCGCAAGCCCATCAATGCTAACCGCTCACAGGTGTGTCTGCTTAGGAATTTTTACAGGCAAAAAGAGTGTCGGGCCAGGCAGACTTGGGAAGGGCATGGTCAAAATTTCCTTGCTGTGCACCCCCCCCCCACCCCCACACAAGTCGCCCAATGGGGGGAGCCCTGGGTCTGTGCTGAGATGGGTGGGAGGGTAAGGGGCTTATCGCCTCTTGAAAAGGACCACAGAAAAGAGGGAGAGAAAAAGCAGTGGAGCAGAAGAGGAGCATGGGCACGTCAGCAGAGGAGGTGTGAGACGGCGATAAGGAAGCAAGCAGGGCTTGGGGACCACGGGCGGCAAAACTGCCTCTCCAGCTAAAGAAAATCCTAATAATGATAATAAATTCCAGCTCTCTCTCCCCGGCTGAACCTCTTTAAAAGTCCACACAGCGGAGGCCACAACACTCGTTGGATGTAGGTTCGAGTGACAACACCCCCCTACCCAGCCTTAACAGTCCTGCCCCTGTCGTAAAGCTTCCAAAATTGCACCATGAAACATGCTTTTCCACAGGTGGTGGTGGTGCTGGGAGTGCAAATGGAGATCTGGCTGTTTGAGTGGGGGCTCCCGCTCTGAGCGTCTGCTGGAGCAGATACTGGATAATCTGCTATTTATCCATTCCCCTTCTCAGACTCACACCATCCTTGTATACTCCATCCAATTTGCAGTCCTTCAAAGACAAGAGGACATTCTGGAAATAAAAACTACATTGGAATGTATCTGATGTTATTTTTTTCCCTTTTTTTCTTTTTTTAACCAACTTTTGTAGCTCAGAAGCAAACATTTCTCCAGCATGGCCGCCATCTGGCCTGTGATTATAACTCACATTATAATTTGTGGCGCTCAGAGCTTGCTGACTTTCAACTTTATTACAAAATGATAATGGCATAATGGCAGATAATTACCTGCAATGTTGCAACTGTTGTCATTATTAGTGGTTTTGGGCCAGTTACAGAGAACCTTTCGACAACGCAGCAGACCACCAGTGGTGACGGACGACACAGTTAATTGTGAATATAGTAACGAGTCACGCTGATGCTGTCATGTGAGTGCAGGAAGATAAACTTTAGATTGTGGTCTATCTTGGGCATGTGCACGTGCCCACAGTTAGGCAAAATAGGAACAGAATGGACAAGGGTCAAAGGTAAATGACTTGCAGATTACTACATACTGACTGCCAGTCTGCTAACCTCTTAATTAGGTGAAGAAGGAGGAGCATGACAATCTGTGTGGGCATCCGTGCATAGACTTCATCTGAAGATGCACTATCCTGCAGGATGGCGGAATCAGTGTCCCTCTCTTCCACTATGTGTGCATTTGTCTGTCTGTCTATCTCAGATAACCAGCTGGCTTCTGCGACTAAGGAGACAGAACAGGGGGGGCTTGGCATGTGATTCAGTTCAGCAACACCCCCCCAACACCACCGGTAATGACTAACAGGCTGTCAACACAGAGACGACCCCAGTGGCCGTTCACCTTGTGTGATACCCAGCTGGTGCGGCACGGCCACTAGCTGTCCCTTACCCCCGACGGTTGGGCACCTCCTCTCACCCCTCCAGCTGGCACAGGGATCAAGTGCAACCTGGCACCCGAGGCAGTCTGACACCTGCGGCGGGCTGGCAGGGCTGACATGGTGGAACCGTGCACCTTACACCAAATTTACACTGCTTTGCCTTTGCTTACCGCACACTCAGCTGGCGAGAGGTGATCTGCACACATTTTAATACCATGTGACGGAGGTGCCCGTAAAAGAGGGATTGCGTCCTTCAGAGCACAGGAAGGTCTTTCTGCTGCTAAAAGACAATTACAGTCCCAGTGCTACGCTGGCCTCACCACCGCCTGCCCTCAGAGAGGCCACCCAAAGGCACGTTTCATATACTTGTCCCACCCGGGACGTTTTTAAATGTGATGACAACCACAGAAGTCAATGGCACAGCAGGTGGTTAAATGCACTGTTAGGTCCCGAGCCAGTGCAGAGGCCGCGGAGACGAAAACAGATGCCTGTGGCTCATGGTGTGGCAATGCCAGCAGACCTGCTTTCACTCAGGAAAGGGGTACGAGTAATAAGAATGCGAATGAGTTAGTGATGGCTGTCATAAAACATGGCGGCATGCTCTATTTACAGCTGGTGATAAAACTGCCTCGCCGTCAATTTATAGCACTGTTTGCCCCGGAAAGCTAAACCCTTTTCGCCAAGGGCGCATTAATAAGGCGATGCCGCGCATTTAAATATCAGCAAATGGACATTTTGTCTAGCAGACCATTGCAGGCTGGCAAATAAGTGGCAAAATCCAAAGAGGAAAGTCGGGTACTTAACACGGCAATGTAACATGATAACAAGCTTCGCTCGCACCTCCCTGCCCAGGGCCAAAGCCACACCCCTACATCCGACAACGCCCTCTCCTGTCAGCATCCGAGGGGGGCCATAATTTATGAACAGGGTCATATGGTGTCATAACAGAAACCAGTGGCTGCTGAATTATGAAATTAATCTTTGTCGCTGAGCTCCGGCATTGATTATACTAGGTATGCCTGGTGGAGCCCATGCCCTTTTGGAGCCACAGTCCAGCCGCAGGTGTAAGTGACCACCTGATGCATAGACGTTCTGTAATGTGTTTCTGTGTCATGCAGCAGACCAAATGCAGAAGTGCAAATGTAAGTGCATTTATGTGTCGAGCAGCAGCATAGCACAAACCCAATTATGCTTTAAATCCAGATTTAAATAAGAGGAAACTAATAGCCACTCTCAATCAGGACAAGAGTGGGCATGCCAGCCATTGCACAGTGAATTAAGCTTCTGCAGGCTTGGTGTCATCCTTTCAGTCATCAGTCTTCTAAAATCTTCTGCTAATTTCACAGTGGGAAATGAAACCCCAGTTGTGACGACAGGAGAATCCAGGCCAAAAACACAACTGGTGCTCGTCAACCTGGACACTTGGGAGACTTCAGTGGGCGACTCAGAAGGTAAGCTGCTAATCTATATCCTGGAAGGCTTCAGTAAATATCTACCATGTCCACCAGTAAGAAACAATGTAAGCGGAGTGAAATTCATGTTTATGGCTGCACTAAGCTCATGTCTCGAGGTATGTGCGTACAGGATGGGGTTGGCAAGCACATTGCTGATTACAGCTATAGACCCAAATAGTGAGCGGGTGAAAACACATACAAGTTTAATAACACGACATTAAAATGACGGAAATGTCTGCGCACCACCATCGCTGCCTGAATGCATTAGAACCTATCGACAAGAGGAATCAATTGACAGCCACTCTGGTCTATGCTGAGGCCAAAACAGAGGCTTTCTCTTTCCCACCCTCAGCTGTGGGGGCTGCGCCCAAGCATGGCTCTAATTATGGCCGTCTACCCCCTCCGAAGGTCGTCAGCTCCGCGCTCTGTCGCCATGGGTGCGATTAACGACCTTGCCTGATGGCCCTGTCCTCCCTTCTGCCTCTGCCCCTCTACTGCCTTCAGTGTGGACATCGAGGGATCTTAGAAGTGTTCATTAAGGGCCCAAGCTACCTGACAAACAGCAGTTAGTGAAAAACTAACACTGAGTAGCTATGCAGTGAGAAGGTCCCCAGCCTGGAATCAGACTCAGGACGTTGCAGGTAAGCTTGTTATTTCTTATGCTCCAAATGAAACAAATACGGAGAATATTGAGTGTTACTCACTCAGACGGTAAAACCTGGACAAGCCGATTATTCTTAGGGCCATCCAGGAACCACAAAACCAACAGTTGATGGCATTAGCTTTTTTTTTATACTGCACCACAGGCACATCTGGCAGAGACACTCCTGGCAGAGGGGATGGGAGGTGACACACAATCATTGTGGGTTGCCTAACAGCATCATCTGAGCTCCAGGTTTCAGGGTCAATCATTTGCACACATCCGCCAAGCTCACAAGAACCGGTTGGTGGGTCACTATAGGGACTTGTGTTGACCTTTTATGCCATTCTCACATTATTAACACGAAGGTTAATGGTTTTAAAACTAAGGTATAGCTGAGCAAGCCCTGCTTGCATATAGACGAATCCATGAGCTATTTTTAAGAGACTCTGTTATGCTTACCCCCAAAAACTGGTTTAAAATAGTGCAAATGTATTTAGTCATTTTCTACTTTAAGTATGTCTAACTAAGGCACTGCCACAACACAGCTCTGTTTTTCAAGCACCGCATGCAGATGTCTCCAGATGACTACAGACATCTCCACAGCCCACCTCCATATCGTCTTGCCACAGTACAGCCGCCCTCTCTGACTCGCTCAGGTGAGGCTTTTGGTTCATTAGTGGGAGCCAGTGCCAGCCACCCAGGGCCCAGCGCGGGGGCCTGTCACTTCAGTAGCACTCGCTGCAAACATAATAAGCACAACGAGCCAGTCAATATGTCATTTAGCGGCCCATTACCAGGTAAAGACGCCGGCGCCTGGGGAGTGGAACCATGCAGAAGCTGCTCTCAGACCAAGGGCTTGGGCTCCTTCCTTACAGATTTGATTTCCTGTGCCTTCTCCTTTACAGGGAGCTTGATGGGCTCTCTGGCTCCAACCGAAACGCACTGTTGAACATCTGGCTGACTCCTGTAAACGTGTCTCCCGTCCTAATACAGCCCAGCACATTCTACTCTTCATGGGGCATTTACTTTGCTCATTATGTTCCTGAAGCATTGCTATGTCAATCTGTGATGAATAACAATATACCCACCTTTCTTTGGAGTGCTGGGCGTAATCAGTGTATTCATGTCAACAACTGTGGGATTTTTGTTTCTCCTTTCTCGTGAATTGTATCTCATGACGAAGGGTCATTCCGTTCCAGACAGATTACACAGTCCAGAGGATTTGAACGCCCTTCCCAACAGAAAAGAGTTTTCAGTGTCCCCAGCTTCTCATACAAACACTCATCAAGTTCTCATGCAGATTAACAAACACGGAACACCGATCATGCCCACTCTGCCTCTCTACACTGTGGGACAGCCACATCCTTATTGAGAGAGCAAATGTACTAAACTGAGCAATTAATAGACAAATACAGCTGCCCTGCATGCTTCTTACTTGTGCCCAGGGCATAAATGGGTTCTGACGTATAAATAACACTATCAGAAGGAGCAAAACTGGGCTAAATAGAAACAATCCTTCTGCGTACAACAACATGTTTTTCCACAAGCAAAATTTGGCACCAGAATTGCTAAACTGGCAACTCTTCAGGTCCCTGCGTTGGGCTTGCTGCCCAGCTGAAAGGGCAAACCACTAAGCTTCAGCCCCTCTGAACTTCTCGTTTCATCATTGGAATTCCTTTCTCATTCTATTTGATACAGTACAATGGGTTAAACTGTCTGAAGCTCGTAAAAGCTCTATGAGGCAGCACTTCCGGAGGCGTACACAATCCCGGCACCGTGGGCTATTTTTTGAACATCAGCAGGCTGTAGCAGAGCTGCATTTGGTAGCATACTAAAATAGGCATCTGGAAGTACCCACACTTTCTTGTGCTGAGAATTAATTAAAGTCAAGCGGTTTAGGAAACCTTTTCAAGTGAACACATCGACACAGTCCCAGTTAATCTAAAAAGCTACTCTCCAAATAAGCACCTATGAAATAGAGGCTTTTGTTAAGTGATGCTGCTAGCGGGATAAATTATACATGTCATTCTCCTAAACAAACAGAAACAAAATCCAAACAGCAGGTTCTTGAAACGGTTCCTGAAAAGCTGAGGGCTACTGAGGCCATATCTTTCATGAGGATAGAAAGCTAAGGAAATGCAAGGAACGTTTGCATTTAGTATGGGGGTCTATGAAAGTTGCCTCACAAAGGTGACAACAGCCCTCAATGAGAGTACTCCACTAGAGGAATGGATGCAAAAAAGAGAGACTATTCCATTAAGGGCGGCAAAAAAAATCTATGAAAACCAGCAGAAGATTAGATGCGTGACACTCCAGCTTATGGCCTAGCTAGATACAAGCAGAAAGCAGGGCAACGTGGCCGCCCCAACCACACACACACACACACACACACACACACAGACATGCCCTCGGGGCTCCGCTGTTGTTCCAAGGCAGATTAGCTCAGCCTGGGAGGAGAGTGGCCACCTCTCGAACTTGTGACTTCAAAATAGAATTTAGATTTCTTTGCGCTGACGTAGTGAAGACACCCCCCCCCCACCCCACACAAACACACACAATAAGCAAACAATTGTAGCTGTACGCTCTCATCTCTCAAAGGTTGTTTAGCATCAGGAGAAGGAAGGAAGATGGCCGATGACTGATAACATGATTTACCGAGTTCTCCACTGATTTGTGTAAACTAGCGAGCTCTGAATGTGTACGGTAATAAATATGGCAAGAGGCTGAAGAATCTGCCTGTGATATGCAATTCATATCTCTGCGTCAAATGTGCCACATCAATCCATCAGAGAAGATCCATACGGTGAAAAAAAATCTTAATGACAAAGCGAGAAACGTTTTAAAAAAAACTACTTCTACAGCTAGGTCGTCGACAGGGTACGAGCCAAAAATAAATCCAGCGGAGACGACGCATCGCTTGGCAGTGGGATAATGGATGTCAGCAGTGAGCATCACCTTCTGTATGCCGTGCCTGTCCTTATGCAGATGCTTCTTTAAATCAAGCCTAAATTACGCTCAATCTTGCGCCCTGCTGCTAATGTAGGTTCCTGTGGTATGACCAATAAGAAAGGTGGGAAGCACATGCCACTCACAGAGATGTGGCAGAACCTGAGAGGTCCGGTGGCACTCAGGCTGGCATCGATCTGGCATCGATCGACGTGATTGATTCAGCGGGGGAATTCACTGGGGATCGATGGCAAATTAAAAATGTAGGTCCTTGGGTACCATTGAGCACTGGGAATAAAGAAATCCATTTATTAACTGTGAAGTATAAGATTTACTAACTAGGAAGCATATTAGCACAATGAACACGGTAAAGCTGGGAGCTGTAAAAAAGATGGTGAAAAAACACAGGGGCAGGGTTAGATTTTAAACTTTAAATGGTTTAAAGTGATTCCTCATTGTTTTACATTTTCATCATCCCTGTATTAAAATGATCACCCCAAACCGTCATTATCTCCTGTGGACAGTAGTTTAAACTCTAAAGAAGGTGAATAAAAACATCAGGCTAATAAACCAAATTAAACCATGATTATTTAAAAAAAAAAAAAAAAACTCATCGTGACCCATGTCCCATGACATGCCTGTTAAAAGATACACACTCAAGGGCAGGAAGACAGCAGTCCAGGTTGAAAGCCTCTAATTACATAGCCCTGTGTCCTTTCACATACATCTGAGCTAGGGCTCATCGGACACTAACAGCAAAAATGACCTGGACCACAGTAAAAGGTCAATCAGAGCATTATTAGCAGGCTGTGCTAACCTATTTGACAAGGAGCTCTTTCCTGGTGATATTGACTCTGTTGAAAATCATTTATTTAATCAATGAAAAGGGCAAACCTCCAAATGACTTTAAGAAACAAACAGCTTAGGACACAATATAAACTGAACCTTCTACCGCTTGCTCTCGTTTCTTTAACACTGAGTAATAGCAACATGAAGCCAGCCAAACTATCTTTCGACTTTCTCGTTGGCTCGATATGAGGCCATTTGCAAGAGTTCAGCTTCTTCTGTTATCAGAAAACTGTGGCTACTTTACACCAGCAGACATGTAACACCCAGAAAAATCACAGTGTTGACAATGAAAGCTGACAGTGCTCTTGGCGATGGCATGTTGAGGGTGTGGGCACATAGCGCGCATATGCCTTTCACTGATGAGTGTTGCGGAGGTGGCTGATCTCCAGCATCTACACGGACAGGAAGCTGGCTTGCAGCAGAAGAAACAAGTTTGTAAATAAAACATTAAGATTTTGAATTTGTAACAAATGCATATTAATCTGGTGAGTAGAACTGTGCCAGAACAAGATGGTGTATTTATCAATTAATTCTTCAGCTGTGTAAGTCCAGGCTGAATCAATGTGTCTGCTAAGCTCACAATGTTATGTAAATGTCTTGAGGGGGGTTATTGAGTTTAGCAGACAGGCAGTAAAAAGCCATCTATTAAACTGATGAGCTGACAAGCAGCTATGCTTTTACAGGTCGAACGGGCACAGGATGGCCTTCCATCCCAGGATAGCTGGAGAGAGCAAGGGAGGGTAGCAGCCTGACGTGATGGGGTGTGATTTAGTGCGGGTGCTAGCGATCGTTATGATGAGTAAGTGCAGGACATCGGTGGACGCGTCTCCTCAGTCCAGCCGTTTGGCCGCTGGAGACTGCAGGGTGAACGTCGAGGTGATTTCGATTTGGAAGGCCGACAAGGCGATTTGGGGGGGGCATGGAGGACATTAATCATGTCTTCCCATCCATCAAAAGAAGGACCATCTCTAACTTTTACAGGCCTTCACTAGCACATATACCATGACACCCGCACCACCTTGCAAGTGCTTCTCCACTTTGATCCTGGACAGTCTCCAGTAAAGGGTGTAGGTGGTGTGCCGAGTCTGAATGGAAGTGAAGTCAACGTCTTGCGGGCCATGCAAACCAAGCATCCCTCAAAGGCTGCTGAAGGAGGATGATACACTTTAGACTTTCAAAGGGTTCACAGAAGGGCCCACTCCCTTTTCATCTGATCTGCGCAGTGAATAATAAATAAGACAGCACACTTTGGATTGCTGCCCCTTGAAGTCACAGGACACACAGGATGGTGTTAATATTTCACACTCGCAAATTAGTGCTAACATCTGCAGCATGTTTGGCTAGCAGTGGGCTGAAACGAAAGTCTGGGTGGTAGAAGGTTCAGGGACTCTCGGGCATGTTTGAATAATGCTGGCCAATAAACACACATGAGCCTCCCAGAATTCTGTCCAGTGCGCACCAGCTACACGGCTAAAGATTAAATGTCAGCCAAAGAACATATTGGTGGCTCCAGCAAAGGGGCTCAATCTTATTCGCGGAGCAGCGAGTTGTGTGTGATATACCTTTTCCTCTCCACTGGGCCTGGTAGCCTACAGCTTCATCGGAATGCTTAACATACTGTCCAGGGTGTTGGATTGATTACGCTGCACTGTATGTGCAGGAATTGCAAATGGCTTTGATGCCCAGCCCGAGGAAAAGATCTTGTTTGCATGGGATGGAAAAGCATGACGTTCCCCATGAAAACGTCAGTTGCCAGGTCTCAAGAACAGGATAAACGTTATTCTTCACAACTTATAGTTACAGTTATAAAGGACTAAGCAGTCTTGGCACTGGAATTGCACCATATTGGAAAGGAGGTACTGAGAAAATTCTCTTCCAGCTTAGTAAGTTTTCAGAAATCTTAACAATTTTCATGTTGATTTTCTTCCCCAAATGCATTTTTACAGATTTTTTTTAAAGTAGAGAAGAAAAATAATAGTTATGGATTACACCTTTGATGTGATTTACATGTGTGAAATACACGTTACTAGTTATATTTAAAGGAGAAATAAAACAAGCATGAGTATGACATTTGTTAGTCTGTCTAAAATCTTTCCCTCGTTAACTGCACACATCAGTAATTATTCCTTTGTTGCAGTGGACAGAAAGGCAGACCAGTGTGCACTGCAGAGTGGGAGCATGAGATGAGCTCAGGGTCATTCCTATAGATTAGCTTAGACAATGTGTTGAATATGCTAAATGATTCTGTGTTTAAAAGCAGACTTTCAGAAATGAAAAATTCCAACGCTAACTTATTACAGCTTTATGCAATTCTTTCGCAACCTTGGATGATTCTCTTTTGCAATCAACTCTTAGCTTTTCTTGAATGGGTAAAATTAAAAACCATGGACAAGTGGACAGGAAGAAGTGTAAGAAGATTAAAGACATTTGGAACAGTCTAAAGCCACCAACTTCCTGTCTCAGTTTCATTTTAGCACCTTAGCATCTTGTTCACACAATTTTACATGAAAGTGGTGCTCTTGAGCAGACAGAGATGCATCTATTCTCACCTAAAAAGACATTCTATAATAATGTGAAGTCACTGAAATCTATGATACTGCTCTGTTGCTTGATACAAAGAGTCAAAGGGTGTTTGTCCATACCTAGATTGCAAAGATCAAACCTGTGGTCTTGGCAAGAGCATTCTTGCTAATGCAGTTATTCATTAAATTGTTATTGTTCGGCGAGGATGCAACCTATGCATCCTTGGTATTTGGGGCAGGGCAAGAACAACATCCGGAGATTTTCACCATCTTTTGTGCTTCTGTTTTTAGTATTAAAACTAGTCTTTGGCAATGGAAGATCACATAAATCGGACATGCAAGAACACAAGTACAGTCAAGTACGAATATTGACAAACACCCTAAGAATCTGTTAATTTGAAACAACAAAATGTCGATTATGTTGATACACACGTGGTCTCTGTTGGTGTTATGTCAGCAATAAATCATTTAGTATTTCGTGTACTGTACATACGGTAAATAAATGTGAACACTTTATCAATATGATAAAAGAGGATGGCTATGACAAAATCAGACACACTCATTTTGTATGCTGTGTATTGCACGTGGCACTACCCACAAGACATGCTCATGCATCTCCGACAGAAGAGATAAATTCACCAAAGTCACATCATAGGAAGCTCTTTGCAACCAGGGATTCCAGGCAGTCTCAAAGGACAGATTATACAGAGTCACATGATTGGTTTTGAGACGTATCAATCATAATCCACCATTCAGGCACCAATATAAATAAAGCAAACCTCTGAAATACACATCTGACTATACTTTCCAAATCGGGGTATTATTGCTGTTATTTATTTTATCTATTTTTTGCATAAAAGCTTTTGTTGACTGATTCGCTCTTTGAACATGAGTGTCACATGATGCCTTGCAGTTGCTGGTGGACAGCGATAATCTTCACATCCACCCCGATTCCCTTCCCTCGGCTGTAATTTGGTATTTATTTCTCAACTACTTCATGTCCAATCACCAATGGCGCCACTCTCCATCGCCTCCTAATCCATGCCACACAGCTGTTCCGGAAAGATTACGGCACAACAAAAACAAAAAATGCAATAAATAAATAAATATGGGTTTGATTGAAATGAAAACTGGCCCTATGGATGAAAAACAGACTTCTATTTGCACCAGGAAATATTGTGTCATGCCCTCCTGTAAGATTTACTTCCAGTTCGTTTTGGAAGGACACACTAAATTTAAATTTCAATTTGGCTTGAAAGGGCACTCTTCATTTTTAAAAGGGAGGGGGCATTCTTCTGCGGAAATGACTTGGCAATGACAGGTTTGTCACTCAGTGTTGAAACCTCACTCGTCTGCCATGAGAGTAAACACTAGCCAATCAATTCCCCATCATGGCCCATAGATCACTGTCCTGGAGCCCGGTACGTGGCTTGACTGCACATGAAGTCACATGATAGCTGACAAAATCATTGCTGCCATGAAACGTGGGCTCTTTTTTGTGGAGCTCCAAGAAGTTTTGTACAGGCATTTAGGTACATGGTTTGAGCAGCTATATATACACAATAGTTCTTTTTTAGACATAACTCTGTATCTACAATAGGCAATGTGTCAAATCATAACTGTTCATCCAAGCGCAGTTAAATCAGCATTGTGAATGAACGGAAGACAGTTTCTGACACACATAACTATATGCTACATCCACCCTCTCAATATTTCTTTATCATTTGTGTTTGGTTCTTGTTTCTTCCTTAAATAATCAAAGGCACCCTTACACTCATGTTCTAAACCCTGCAGCAAGCTGTCACTATGGATATGGTCATATAGTGCAGATGCTTTCAGGAGAAAGAGACAGCTTTCGAGAAGCAAATACCACATGACGTTATGGCGCATGGTTGCGTAAGTTGGATGGTCCACGGGTGTTCTGCCAAGCGAACGACGTCTGCTGAGGAAAGGTGGCTGTCCGTCAGCAGAGACGGGTACACGCCGCACAACACACCCCATGAGTCAACCTATTGCTTCTTGCTGCCTCTCTGGCTGAATGTTGCTTTTTTGGCCACAAGGGTTGTGGGGCTGTCAGTTTGCTATCAGAGTTGCCAGTTTGAAATCTGGAATTTGGAAAAATATTGTTCCCGCAATCCCTGCCTCTCCTTTTGTACCTGCGCAAGCATGTCTTTCCTTCTCACTTTCTCCTTGACATGTATGGAATTAAACTCCACAGGCGACTATTTCTTCGGCCATTTTCAGGGCATCGAATATCCTGTTAAAATATCTTGTGTATGTTTCAATTTCAGGTTTTTTCAGCTTGCCGGTTGGTAACAAAGGTATAGTACATTGCCCTGATTATATAGATGATACCTATAATTAACATTTTTGGAAATACATGATGTAATTCATAATGATGTATTGAAACTGATCAGGGGGTAGTGTCAGGGCATGATGAGTAGCTGTTACCTCACACCCCTGCTCTTTGTGTATTGAGTTGGCATGTTTGCACAGTGTTTTGAGGCTATCCTCTTGGTCTTCCAGTTTTTTTTTTGCAGTCGAAAGACAGGCTGACGGGAGTTCATAACCTGCACGCAGAACATGACTGTGCGTATGTGTGAGTTCTGTGATACGCAAGTGTCCTTTTTGGGGTTTGTTCCTGCCCTGTGCTGCCTGGGATAAGCTCCAGCCCCCTTCCCCCCACCCTCCACCATGACCATTACCAGGGTAAGAAATTAGAAGATGGATAAAATAGACAAGTATAATAAGAGAATATATGACATTGCCAGATATTCGTCCTCAAACTGTTAGTGTGCCAAAGCCTTTAGCACTTTGCTCATGTACCTGCTAACCCGCTATACATGTAATAAGTCCTGATGCAGCATTGAACAGGCACTTGGCACAGCACTTCTCAGAGCACAGATGAATCTACACAGCTGCTGTTTCATTCACAGGTCAATAGAGATGCCAGGCAGACCAAACCACAGAAGACAGAATTACTTGTGTTTATGCTCTGACAACAGGTATTTCAGATATGCAATGGCACACTATTTACTGCTATTTGTCTGCATTTTTAAATGAGCCTACTAGTTACAAGATGTGAGGGAACACATTTTTTACAGTATTTCAAAAGCCCAATATGTGACAAGCTAATAAAAACAATTTTATAGCACCATCGGCATGCCTAACATACTGCAGACAGATACACTGCTACATACTGGGGGGGGGGGGCGTTCCTAATATACAAGAGGCACAGCAGAAAAGACAATTTAGAGATGAATGAAACACTACTATAAAAACATAAATCATTAAACAATTTAACCCAGTGAAAGAAAAAATGCTTATATCCCTGTCAGCCAACAAAACACTCTCTGGATTTATTCCCCAACATCATAAATTTTATATATCTCTATTTCTTTCCATGTCTGAGTCTGCATATGTTGACGTTGTGTTACCCCTTAGTATAAACTCATTACTTACAGCTTATTATCAACAGCTGAATTATAAGAACGAAGAGCTATTAAAGCTGGAGTCTCAGAACACAACAGACAGCCCAGCCAGCCAATCAGCACCTATTAGCATCTTTATAACATCTCCTGATATTCTTTAACATATATGAGGTCAGTTACTACCTAAAGTATTAGTTGCCCTGTGATGAAACAATGGTTCTGGGCATGTAAGGTGATGATCAACCAAAGACCAAAAGGGAAATGGGAAGAGAGAGAGGAACTGTGAGAGGAACTGTGAAGGTATCAAAATTATGCAGTGCTGAGAGCTATTAGAGGCTTCCAAGAGCTGGTGGGAGGGCAGGGAATAGGGGAGAGGGGTGGGGGTCTATCCTCCTGGAGTGTGTGGATCGTGGGTTGGGGACTGCTAACACTGGTTTAAGCAGCAGAGGGAAACATAGCCTGACAGGTGAGCCCTTAGGGACTGACCAACATGGATCCGTCTGTCAGAGAGGGCACATCAAGCATGTCACAAGCCAATGCATCAAGCAGGACAAGAAGAAGGAATGGGGGGAAGCATTGGCAGGCGGACACCTCTGAGCAATCCAGCTGACCTCTAGGATGTGCTGTATGCTCTAAGACAACCCATCATTCAAAGAATGACAATAAAATAATTGCTGACAGTAAGGAAAAGCACTTTGAGCTGTATACCACATCTCCAGCAGATTACTGTTAAAACCTCTACGCCACAGAACTAAAATGTACCGATCCAAGTGCTGACCTCCAGTGGACAGGCTTGAGATTTCAGCCTCCCTGGCCAAAGAAAAAAAGCACAATAAAGTGATTTATAGTTCTTCAATTTCTGAGGTCCCCTTTTAGAAAAGCACAGATCCAAGCAGACACCGTGCAGCTAGACCATCAAAGTCCTGAGAAGATCCAAGGCAGTAGGGTTTTGTGAAAAATATGAAATGGCTGTAAAACACAAAACAGACAAAATAGATTTTTTCATCATTTCCCCAGAGCAAGTTTACTGGAACAAAAAAAGCTGTTTGGCTTTCTTTGTATTGATTGTGATTGGTATTGATTTGTTGCCAAGCCTTGTAAGTTTGTTTAAGGTGGATCTATGGAGTAAGAGGAGAGCACTCTTATTCCGAAAATCAAACACAGCTAATAACAGCAAACAGCTCTTTGCACTACGGAAGGACAAGAATCTTCAGAGACCTTCAGAGAATCAAGAAAGGATGGATATCATTAATTAAGGCCATTCAGAGAGGACACCAAATTAACTGTACTACATCAACTACAAGCCTCTACGCGGCAAGTGCACTAATCCTTCAGCATGTGTCTTGTTCCACAGAAACATCATTTGGTTCTCGGAAGGCAATGTTCTGTGAATGTGTTGAGTTATCATACAGAATTTTTTTGGGATTAACTTTTTAACAACAACAGAACATTAACACAAAAACATTAACCGTTATTGCATTAAGAACAAGAGTCAACAGTACAGATATTTTGACTTTGACAATCTCCCCAGATTCCTTACAATTCCTGTGCTCCCATAACCTGATACCTTACTGTATCTACCTGTCACAGTCTCATGACAGTTACCCCCTACCTCCTAAGCCCACTACAGAGAGCGTTATTCCATGACGGGAGCCAGGTGACAGCTGTGGGGAGCCTTTGTGCTCAGTGGCTTAAGGTTTTAGAGCCATTTTTTCAGGGGTGGATTGATCACATGGATCCTGGAGCTACTGGCCACATTACACAGAGTGACTTCTCTAGTGATGTAGTCACTGGATTGGCAGAAGTAAAAATAAAATAAAATTGCACTACTGTTGATTGCAATATAAAGCAAAGAGTTAGAACTGTAAAAAGCTGGAACTGCAAGTGTACAGCAGGTTTTGCTGGAATGAGTGGCTATACGCTGACAAGAAAACATCTGGATGGACAATGACAAAAATCTATTTGGTGAAGTAAAAAGGGCCGTTACCTCTAAGTGAGATTTGGATTGCTTTTAAAAGGAAGGATTGCGGGTTGAACTGGTTAAAGAAATGCTCAGGTTGTTATTAAGAACGAAACCATAGCCAATGAAGTGTCACAGGGAAGTTATTTTATTATTGCAGTCTTCACATGAGATTTAGCTTTGTGGGCGGCACCTTTGCAGCACAATGATCCAAATGACATTGGAGTGAAGGCCCTTCCCTTCAAGAACTTCAGTATGGTTGGACCCAAGGTTGAGACTGAGCCTGTTGAGAGATGTAAGGAGGATGCTGAATGTCCTTAACAGGGAAACCCAAGGGAGCAGGATGTGAACCTGCTAGGTAAAATCCAACCTCCAGCAACGTCCTGAGGGGCATACTAATATGGGGGTGGTGGGGGGGATACATTACTGGAAATGATTTATCTTGTTTGCAAAACGATTTTGGGAACTCCATCTATCACTGTGTTTGATTTTCAGAGTAGCATCCTCGAGCCATTTATCTGGGTCATCCTCATGCTGAAAACATATCTTTCCATCTGCACACTGACACCAAAGTCCAAGTCAGTCTCACCTCCATCTTCTCTGGCTCACATTATTCTGCCTGAGAAATTTCGAATGGGGTGCAATTTCTTTCCCATGCAGAAGACAAAAAGGGGGCGGAGTCCGTCTGTCAGGATGACAGATATTTTTGAAAGTCTGAGGAACCCCAACAAAAGTGAGATGGCTGTAGACTGCTAAGCTAAGCTGGGAAGCTACAAGAACCACACATATCCACCATAAAACAAACTTGAGAGGAATATGAATATGATCTTTAAAAGATCAAGTTTACAATGGTATTTATGTTGTGAACTACTCAAATTTGTTGATATATGTGATAGAGGTGAATGTTTTTTTTTTTAACAAAAGAAAATTCAGAGAATACTCTTTAAATAAAAAAACAGTCCATATGGGATTGGGATATTATCATTCTGACTCACAAGTTTAGTTGCGTTAATCTCACTTCAGCCACCTGAAACTGATTTTCTGTTTTTACATACATCATGCCCTGATTTCACTGGCCGAATGATTTCGGAGTTTTCTGAAAGGAATTTGCGAAGTTATTACCTGTCACTTCACTGACTAATTAAACCTTATTCTTTGTGATCACGTCCCCGGCTAAAAAAAAGCAGCATTATTTAAAATGTTGAAATATCACGCTAAAAATAAAAGGCATCTTGCAATATTTTGTTAAAGCATTTGTTGAAAGATTTTGTTATACAGAGCTGCCAAGTTGAATAATGTGTTTAAAGGTGCTGTAAACATTATAGGACTCAGCAATTACCAGTGTGCTTCTTCCTGCATTTTTAAACAATTGGTTCATTCATTCTTGCATATTACAGCTAATGGTTCATAAACACCTTCTCTAGACACTGGGGTGGATGCTCATCACACCTGAAAGATCACTGAACTGTCAAGTTATTTTTAATCTTGTCACTACTATTAGACCTGAGTGTAAACATATCCACAGGCACCATACTAGATGTCCAGGTCTACACCTTTTTCACTGATCTTACATGCAGGCAAACAACACACTCAGTCAAGCCAATTTGTTCATTCTGTTTATGTGTGTGTGTGGATTAGGTTTATATTACATTGTGGGAACCAAATGTCCCCCACAATGCAATAAAACCTGTCTTTTGCTGTTTTGGTGACCATTTTTCAGGTCCCCACAAAGATCTGTGAATGCAATCAAAAAAGTAAAAATGCCAAAAGTATTGCATTGTGTTTTGTTACATGTGATTAAGGTTAGGGCTGTTTAGGGGTTAAGGTCGTTATGTTGTGATTATACTTTCCCCCATAGAAATAAATAAAATGAATGGAGAGACCCCACAACGATATAATTACAAACCTGTGTGTGTGTGTGTGTGTCTGTGTCTGTGTCTGTGTGTGTCAGAACCCCGGTTATTTGCTCACGTTTTACTGCAGCACAACATCCTTACCAATTCCATTTATCCATTTAGCGCATGAAACAGCTCATGGGGTCATCAGGCTACATGAAGCAAACAAAAAAAGCATTAACTAAACTGTAGCACATCGGTACTGGAGGAAGCTTCGTGATGCCTGGATGTGTCTAGCAAAAAGGACATAAAAGGAGCAAAAGTGCGTTTTAAAATCATTTACACTTATGCACTGTGGTTATGTAGTTTCATTTCACTTCCCTATGAAACAAATTCCCATTTTAAACATTGACACACTTGTAGTTCTAATAAAAGTTCAGAGAAAGATGATAAAGTCCCACTGATACTACCCCGAGTGGCCTGATCCTGGCTACTCTTATACTTCCATTTGCAGATACCAGTGTCCAGTTCGCCTCTTATCTGTACAGGCCTTGACTTATCTAGTCCTGGACACAAAAGCCTGGTCCCAGGGAACACAGAGGCTTCATTAAAATGTCAATGAAAGACGGGGGCTCCTGTCAAGTTAATGCCCTTTTCACACAGAACAATACCAATTGATCTCAAATGCCCTCCCTGAGAGGGGATATGCTGGCTGACAATGTCATCGGACAGATCACTGAACAACGACATGCCATAGACTGTCGGCACTGACAAACAGAACCTCGCGTGGAAAACAGGAAACGTAACTGTTACAAGACATATTTTGATTATAAGATGTGACAGATTAAAGAAGCTATTTATAAGTGCCTGCTGTGAATACTTGCCCGTAAAATATTTGCATCAGTGAGGAATGATATTTCATACAGGCAGTCCTAATGCTATGAGAAAGATCGGCTTCTAAGTCTGTCTTTAAGTCAAAGGTAAGAAGGAGTGGGTATACACAGTGAGTCAAATGTTTGTCTTAGTATACTGTATATATTTTACCTTTCTATTCATATAAAACACTTCTAAACACACTTAAAACATTTTACACATAATAATACAGTACATAATATAAACTAGAATACAGTAATAATAAAAGTACATATGGTACTGTACTGTACCTCAAGCTGATGAACTGCTGAAGCTGTGCAATGTTTTCATGAGCGTTACAAAGTAATGTGTGCATGTATGATTATGAATGATTGTATTTAACTCAAATTTTTAATATAATAAGTTTTACAGCAGTCGAAGTCAAACATCCTTAACCTAGGGACTCCCTGTATTACGGTCCATTCATTCATTCATCTATCATCCATCCATAATTTAAAAATATTATTCCCTCCTTTCCTTTCAAATGAAGGAAATTAAAAAGTCTTACTTGCTTGATAATTTCCTTGATTTTTAAATTCCATTTGTGATATTTACTCTATAAGCAAAAAAAAAGATATAATGTTTTATTACCACTTACTATTTGAGTTCAAGTATATGTACATGCTGTAATATACAAAATCTCCTACAGGTCTACTGCCCCTCGGTGTCTTCAGAGAGATGGCTTGGTGATTGATTACACAATAACTGTAAGGGAGAACAGGACTTTGCTGGGTTGCTTGGCCTTGTGGCAAGTCAGACGGTGGATAAATCCTAAGGAACCAGGCAGCAGGTGTGAGATGGATGGAAGCTTTTCAAGGTCTTTAATCAACAAATAAGGCAAATAACAAATAACTGAACTCCAACTGTCCCCGGCTTTCTACTGGCTGCCACAAAGAGCCTAGGCATGCCCAGGTCAGCGAGTGCTGGCTGTTTGACCGGCCACAACTTCCACCGCTTGGAAACTTTTCTAAACGCTGGCTTCAGAGTCTCAACCAATCAGCTGCCAGCAGGCACAGAATGAAGGAGAGCAGCTAATACTGTCATATGGATCTATTCCTGTTTTACTGATTGTGTTACTGCTTCACTGCATTCAGCTATGAGAAGGGCACTAAAGGAGAAACCTGCCCAGCGGACGTTCTCCATACCTTACGCCTGAACTCACAGGCAGCAGGGTAAACCAGCCTCACTTTTTTGCCAATGAAGGAGTGTGCAAACGTATAGGAACTTTGAAATCCTATGGTGATGTGGCAATCACGTATACAGCAGCATCATACTGGCATGCAATTATAAAAAAGAATATGAATTCTTTCTCTATACAAGCCATCTCAACATACACTCTTTCAATAGAATCAACAGATCATTAAATGCTATAAAGCTGCACAAAAGACTGTCACAGCCCACTCGACTCTAGGGCTGGCACTAACGTTGATTTTTTTACTGATTGATCTACCGACTCTTTTACGGATTGGTCGATTAATTTTCATCCAGAAAATCAACTTGACCATTTAATTTAAGTTAATTTTATTTTTCTCAACAACAAACTATATCGTTGCAGGACTTTATATAACGGACGCTGGCTTTTAGGAACTATACAGACAATATTTTTGCCCACAATTCGATAATCAGATTAGCAGTATGCCTAAAATATTAATAAGCCCAGATTTTAGCCCAAAAATTACAAATGCTTATTCACTGGATATTAAGGTGGCAGGCAGACAACTTCATGGCTTTAATGATGAGTATATTTGGCAACTACAAGGACAAAAGATATTTAAAAGTTCTCCATACTAATGGTAATTTAATAAGCATGAACAGACAACGCTCATGGTGATTTTGCCTACTCTGGCAGCCCATCATCCAGAATAGTGCCTGTGTGTTTTCGCTTCAGGTCCTCGTGCTTAGCGCCAGTATGCCATTGAAACTTTGCACAGTGTACAACTGAACTACTCTCTTACACAGTGATATTAAAGGAAAATTTATTATAATGAAGTGTTTTCGAATTCATAATGGTAAGTTCATTAAAATAATAAAATAAACAACGCGTCTATTTAAAATATACGTCTGTTCTTTTCCGCCTCTCTCCCCATGGTGATCAATGTCTGTTATTGTTATGATTGTTGTTTCTGTGTCTCCCCCCCCCCTTTTTTTTGTTGTTGTATAATTACGGTACTAGAGCGGGTGAGTTCGGAGTGGCCACACTCTTTACACTGTACCTTTAATTTAATTTAAAATAAAGTTGTCCTCCGAAGAGGGGGGCTGGTGGTGGGCAGAAAAAAAATTAAGTAAATAAAAATAAAAATATTGATGTCGATGCATTTTCAGCATCGACGTCATCGACTATGTCGACTAATCACGGCAGTCCTACTGGACTCTGTGCTTTGTTTCTGTAAGTACACCATGGAAGCAAATATATTAACAACTGGTATCCCTCTTCACGTATTTCTACATGTCCCCCTGTGTTTGTAATCCTCTTGATCGACAGGCCTCAAGGCCCCTTGGTCATGGCGGGGGCCTCATCTCTGGTCCGTGATAATTTGGAGGCTGGAACCAAACTCGGCTGCTCTGATCTCAAGCAACAAATGCAAAGTGGTGCCGGAAACAGCAGTGCCTTGGAGGGCCCACCCCAAGCAAACACAAGCAAACCCGACAAATGTATTGGCTCTGGTGAAATTAGCCGTACCTCCATCTGGCACAGAGGTGCACAATGGCATTCAGGAGCTGGCTAACCAGGTGGGTCCTGCTCTGGTAGATAGTAGGGAGACCCTGGCATAGCTATAGGCCACAGAGTGTAAGAGAAAGGACAGGACCTTCGAGTCATTTTCCTGCAACTGTGTCCAGGAAAAGGAAAAGCAGCAGTATAACCTCTACATTTCTGTCCTATTTCACAGCGATAAAAATAAGATCCCCGCAACTGGAAGACTAGACTTATTGCTTTGACTCACATTTCACACATTATTCTTCTGGCAGATCATCTAGAATCTCAATTATTTCTCTAGTCATATTTCATCTCAGAATCTCTTTTTTATGCAGTTTATTTCTCCAATGGTAATATTAGGAGAAATAATTCAGACAACAGAGTTATAAATAAGATATCCAGTGTTTCTTCCAACAAAGGTTTGAGCACAAAAATCCCCCAGTGGGTAACTTCCTCAGTGAATCCACACATTATGTTTTTTTTTATTATTATTTTTTATTACAGATGCACGCACAGCAACGATGAGTGGGTAAAATGGAGAGTATGGCTAGCTTCACACAACAATCAGAATTTTAGCAAAATCGGCAGCAGTCAGACTCATCTAGTGTGTTTTTTTTTTTTTAGTTAAAAGCCAGATATCAAGCATTTTTTCCAGAAATAATAAACATTTTTCAGGCATAAAATCCTCCCAGAGAGCCAGAGAAATGACCATGTTGTGACCGTGGGCAAATCCTCAGGCGTCACAATGATACTTGCACTTTCTCCAGCTCTATTCTCTGGGCCACATTCATTACACAATTTGATTAAAAATTGTGTCCTTTAATGTTTTTTATGATTCTTGTGTAATTCCATTGATTATAATGGCATATTTATTTTCATCAACATTTTGGTATATATTAGGTCAAGTAAATTTTCAAACTTTCTAGAATATTCTGCAACTTATTAGTGCTTTCTGCAGCCAGGTACAGTATCTGGTGCATGTGGACATAATTCTGCTTCCTCCATTTCACATGAAACTGGGACTGATAAAACAGTTCGGCACAGCATTAGACCACAATTGAGAAATGCAATCAACGCTTCGCAAACGATCAGATGCTAAAGTTATGGTTGATGTGTTTGGTAGACCATAGGTGAAACTGATGTTTGCATAAGAAGCTCTTGAGAACAAAATGACAGAGGTAGAAAAGAGAGTCTGAGGTGCATTTAAGAATGTTGTGACTGGTTTTCTGGATAACAACAAAGTGGAAAACTACAAGGATGTTACTGAAGAACTGCTTTACAGTTACCACAGTTTGGGACGCAGAATGTCACTCAAGCTGCACTACTTGCACTCACATCTCGATTTTTTTTGACCAAATGTCGGTGTTGTTAGGAAGAACATGGAGAACAGTTTCATCAGGACATACAGTTGATGGAGAAAAGATATGAGGGAAGGTGGGATGTAGCTAGGATGAGTGCCTGTGTCTGGAACTTGGTTTGTGGAGACATCACTACTCATAAAAGACGAAAACAATCCAACATACAGTTTTGCGGTTTCGGATGGCCTACTGTAGTAAGTAAGCAAACTGTTGTTGCTTCTTTGGGTGTTATGTATGTGCCATGTAAATTTTACGAATGTTTAATGCAACTAGCGTGCATATACTGTATACCATATATATGGATGTACTGTGTGTGTTTGTGCATATACACTGCTCAAAAAAATTAAGGGAACACTTTTTAATCAGAGTATAGCATCAATTCAGTTAAACTTCTGGGATA
>JAODLD010000042.1:15582169-15596180 GCA_026781065.1 Mormyrops boulengeri | reverse complement strand
TCAGAAGAGCCACCCCAGATTTACCCACCATCATGAGAAAGACTCTGACCAAAAAGGACCTTACAGCTTTTTCTTGTCTTGTATTGAAACTTTGCTTTTCAGTTCTGACTGATCCAGAAGATTAGAGGGTTGTGGTCCTGGTGGTTTTTTTCCAGATATGTGGTTTTATAGAATGTTGGCATCAGAGAAAAACTCTTGGAGACGTACAGGACACGTCTCCTGAGTGGTATATATTTTAATAGTATGGCAGCGTATTTGATTGCCAGTCTTGCCCTTGGATGATTAACATATGCGGAAAAGTGTTAGGACAGTTGTGATACCCTTTTCTGTGCAGTTCCTGGTACCTCCCACTCCCCTGTAGACCAATGGTGCTGGATGTATATTTGCATACCATGACACAGTACTGCTTTTGACTTGACTTAGATTTTTTTTTTTTAATGCACCGTGATTGTGATGAATAGGGCAAGAGAACAAAAACCACAGAAATGTGCTAGCTCCTGTATGCTAGCCAGTGACTAGGCAAGGCCTCTATGGTTTAATTAGAGAAGGCATTGGCTGGGAGGAAAATGCTATGGAAAACCAATTATTTTGTTTCCCCTCTAAGCCTAGGGTCTCTAGGAAAAGCATCCGGACCATATGTACCTCTACAATTCAGGAGATTTCTTTGGGGATGCACATATACAAGAACAACTACACTACTCAGACCAATTAGCATACACCAACACAGGCAACCCAGAAGAACTAATAATAAAATGTGGTAAAGACTAATATCAGTGCCATACCACCCTCAATCGTGGTTGGTTTATAAAAATTAAGCTTAATGAAAATCTGAATATTAAATGAGCAAAATGATTTGATTTGTTCTTCTATCCCAAGTTGTGGTCTAAAAGCAATAAGGCCACCACTAGGGTGTCACTTAAAAATAAAAGTCTGAAATACACATCTCTCACCACCTAGATCTATTCTGTTGGTGATAAAATGGACCCAGAAAATTTTTCACTTAAAAATATTAACGTTTACAGGCAGCCCAAGGCCTCTGAATGTTAGCATTGTAAGCTTAATTACACCTCATGATGACCATGCTTTCACAGGTACCTATCTCGCTAATCTCAGTAACCACACCAATCTCTTACTTATTTATATTTCTGACAGTGATATTTTAGCTATTCTATGAAAGCAGAAACGAAACAAACAGTCAGCCATCTTGTTCTCCACTGGTGCTTAATTGCTATTTTTCACCAGTTATTCAGTTTGCAGTGTAGTGTCGAGCACAGAGTTCGCACAGAGTCGGCTAAATGATAAGCAACCAAGGGATGATTACCGTGAATTCTTGGAGCCGTGCATCATATTTGTTGGTGAAGTTCCTTCGTGAGGTGTGAGTATTATGGCTCCTGGAGCTATGCACCATGCCATGTGGATGGCCAAGGTTCTGTACGCTTTGAAGATATGGCTGTTTCGTGAGCAATTCAAGTTGACAGCAAGGGAGCAGACAGGTCTAAAAGACCTTGCAATTTTTGCAGTGAGGGTGCAGACTTGGATAACAGCCCCTTCAGCCATTTCCGCTCCTCTCAATGACCTACAACTGATGAACAGTCTCCTTCAATATTCATCCATCCATCAAGCTATCTCAACAGCCACAGCCAAGAAACTGTCTTCCCATCTCTGGTATCTATCACAAGAACTTTGGGTTTGTCTCTGTTTGATGACCGAGTCTTCTCCTCAACAAAAGAGACTTGTGGTTGCAGCAATGCAGAAGAAAAGCGAAGACAAACCACCGAAGCGAGCAGAAATTGATCTGAAGGATTTCCAGTCCTTCACTCTGGATCAGTTTGTAACCAACAACTCCATGAATCTGTTTCATTGCCACAACTTGCCAACTGACTTCCTGACCACTGATCCAGATACCTGGGCATCACAGGAAAGATACATTGGTGCAAAACGTCGCCTCAAAGTTGTCAATGATACTGCAGAGAGGGGAGTGGCACTGATCCAGGAATACAACAAGACACTCACTAAGGATGAAGATGACCGGCAGTTTCTCTTGCAGGTTGTATCTGATCATCGTCGGCTACATCCTACTACAAGGAAGACCGAACTTTAGCGACTGTGACACCACAGAACTGTGTATTAAAATAGAGTTTGTAGGTTGACTATAAGAATCACATTTAACTATAAGTGTTAGTGCAGTACACTGTCCAATTTATTGCAAATACATCATTATTACATGTTCTATATATGGTCTTGAGCCTAAACAAATTGTGTAATTGGTAAATATACTGTATATGATATCATCCGTTTTGTGATATAAACTAAAATGTAGATGGGCGACCTGTAAACATTACACAATTATGAAATAATTTGGCACTCATGAACTTTTGACCACATGGAACAAATTTGGAGGGTGAGAGTAAAGAATTTATGATTATTTTTTTCTCAAAATTCTGTAAGTGATACCCTAGCCACCACCCATTATATCTGCTTTAGCGGAAATGCACTCCTTCAACCATTAAGATAGCTCTCACCTTTTCTCAGCCCTGCTAAATAATTGTTATGCAGTCTAACAAAGTCTCGCTTCATAATCTGTGTTTGGTGACTGGTGCCATTCACTTTTATACCACAGGCGGTTCTCAGGTGAGCTTGACTGGCTCTTTCTTACCCTGATTGAAGAAACCCATCTTATTCATGCTTAAATAAATACGTTTATAATGACAGTTTTTCAACGTTCTCTAACTTACATGAGGACAGTTCTTTGGTTATCAGGAGCTGAGCTATAATAAAACTTGCATAGAAAGAGAAAAGGCTATGTTGGTCTAAGTCTTTCTTTTTATGGTGGGTTAGTAAAACATAGCAGCTGAATGCCCAAATGAATTCAAATGAGAGCACATTAAAATGGGGCAGATATGGCCCACACATTTTGCACTTGTGTGCCACCCATATGGGCTTGCGATTTGGGAACGGGTGGAGACACATTGTCTCTAGGTTGTAAATTGAACACTATAAGAGTTAATAAATATTATCACTGTAAAAACAACACTCACTGCAAACCGTAAAAGTAACAAAGGTAAAGGTAACACTGAATGGTGTGGACCCATATAAACACCATGCAGTGTTAATTTAACACTGGCACATTTGCTGTGTAGGACATTATGCTGAAAAAAATAGCGCTATCCTTTGGGTGAGACATACAACTGAGATCCTGACACTCTGAGGTAATAACACATCCCCGGGCATCTTTTGAAAAAGTAGGGGTGGTACCCCGATGTGATGGCTAGAAACTGCCCATTGTCACAACTGAATGTGAATTTTCTCCTATCCCTTCAGCAGCTTAGCTACTGTGTGGTGAGCATACTCATTAGGGCTGCAGCTATCAATTATTTTAGGAATCGAGTATTCTATCGATTATTTCATCGATTAATCAAGTAATCGGATAAGAAATACTTTTGTCTTATTAAAGAGCAATAGTAACTATTCAAAAGTGAAGAAGAGATGAAGACAGGTCTCTTAAAATGAACAACTCATTGGTTTCCTTTTTAGAAACATTTTTAATGGTTAAACTGCATAAATCATCTGTCAAAAGAACTAAACTTTAAAGTCCATTAATGTACTTTTTTTTTTTTTTTTTTTTTTAAAGAAAACACTTTCTTAACTCTTGTGTGCATGGGACTTTTAGAAAGCACTATTACACACCTCGGATCTTTAAAAATTAACATAGAATGTTAAACTTTCAAACTATTGTGAACCATTTTCCAATCGAAAAAACGTACAAATAATAATACTGTATACAGTAATGTTTCATAAAGGCTGCCAGGCAAAATATGGCTTCTGATTTATTTATTTGTATAGAAAGCACCCACCTATCAAAAGTGTCCAGTTATCAAAATACATTGTCATTCTTCATCCACAAAACAGGTTAAATTGGGCAAACATTGCAAAAACCACCACTATACGCGATGTTCCATTCACACCTTGTACTTTATGGACAAAGAGTGGGGGATGGGGGCAATAAAAGTAAAAAAATATAGGTCAATATGGACAAACAAAAGTTTTTATTTAATTTCAATGATATTCTAAGTAATTCAACCTGAGTGAGAGGAAATAATGTGGAAAAACACCAGTTTTTGTTCCAGCGCTGTTTACAAATGCAGCACTTAAAAGTCGCACGTAAAAATATAAATATATTTACTTTTTATTATTTCTGGCAAAAACTTACCACAAAATAATTTAAGCTATTTTGTCATAAATGTGGTAGTTTATTCACACTGAACCATGCGACCCGAGCCGAGCTGTAAAGTGATATTTTAATCAGGTGTATTGTCATGGTAGCAGTGCAGCTGACTATAATCATGAAGCTGTTGATAACCAGAACACTTTAATATGTAAGGTTACCCTGCATCAATAGTAATTTATTGACAAACTCATTCGTGAAATGGGAACGTTAGCTTCGATAGTTGGCTAAGCTGCCTAAGGTCATAACTATTAATTATGTAAACATTAACACTTAATGCTGAACACATATACAGTGTATATGTATATGTATATGTATATGTATATGTATATGTATATGTAAAAACAAAATAATATTTAGAATTTTAATGACAGGTAATGTTCAATAAATAAATAACTAAATAAAATCTGTTATTTTATCAACATTCCGCTTAATATGTTTGGTAAGCAATGGAAATGAACATGATTCTATACCGTGAATGTCAACATTTGGAACTATTCACTGTCCCCACGACCCGGAAATTTCTCCACCATTTTTTACAATGGGTCCCTATGGTAGCGTAGCCACGGTTTTTTTTCTACCGCTCTGCTACAGTATATGTAATGCAGCGTAAGCACACTGTGCGACAGTAATAATCCTCCGTGTGAAACACGGTGATCACTGGGCAGTGCATAGTCTTTTAGATTAAATTAAGATTTGAAACAAAGAATTTCCATCGAGGATTTTTTGTAATCGAGTTATTTGAGTTACTCAATGAATCGTCGCAGCCCTAATATTGATGCAGAATGGCTGCTGTTGCATCATCCAAGTGGGTGCTACACAGTTATGGTGGTTCAAGTGGCTTCCCACTGCTTCTGTAAAGCATTATATAAATGTAACATTCATACAACCTGCTACAGCAGTGGTATTCAAACTTTTTGTTGACAGGGCCACCCTAGGGCTGATATATTTGTCCTTACCACCCCCAGCCACACAGACACACAGAATAGTATTCCAGATATGTGTCATCATATTATTGTTTCTACTTGTTTTAGGTCTTGCCTTGCCATCACAGTTTCTTTTAACGCTACTAGTAGCTAGAATTTTATCCATTGTTTGTCCAAGTATGTCAGCTTTAACTGAGCAACTTTCATTACTTTGCTAGTTATAACAGTTTGTAGTATTCAATACATGGTGCCTGTCTATTTTACACATTTTAATTATTTTAATTTGTTAGTGTCAAATAATTAGTACCTATTTTTAATATTTCTGATGGTTGCAAAACAGATCTGCCCCCAACTCAACCAGCCCCCCAATCCCACAGCTGCTTTTAATAAAAATGACTTTTTTTTTTTATTAATTAACCTGCACCCCTCCCCCCACCCTGCAATTCTTTCTCAGCCCACCAGTTTGCATTTCTCTATATTACAGAGTGATCAGAATCTCTTCAGCTGTGACACTATTCTGTAAACAGGAGGCCCTGTTTACATTTGATATTAAAATGCATCTTGGGTAATGCAACTAGACACAAGTAGATCACAAGTCTAGACAGCCAAGACGCATTGCCGTTTACAACCATACCTATCATGCATCTCCAAGATGTCCAGATGACCACTTATGTTCAGATTTTGTTACATGAATGTCTCATGCACATTCATTGTGACATCCTTTTTGGGGGATGCATCAGGATGCATTAGCGTTTACAATAAAAAATGTATGTGGTCAAATGCGACCCGGACCACCTCAGCAAGTGGTTTGAGTGATCGGATCACAATGCGTCTGGGTGGCCATTTACACTTGTACTTAGCGCTGTCCACTTGCAATCCTATCACCCAAGACCATTTTAAAACCAACTGTAAACAGTGCCAGAATGGCTACCACAACTATCATGCAGATGAAGAGGAAGAGGCACAACAAGCTTATTAATACAGTTTCCAGGGTTTCTTCCCCAGGGTTCATGCAAAAATCAATCTTCAACAACTACCTTTTACCTTTTAGTCCATTAATCTATGTGATGTGTCTACTGTTTCCTCTTTAGCCATCAGTCATTTGTCTATTTAGAATTTATTTCTAGCCATACACCGAAACACCCATTTAAAAACAATGTTGTATGCATTCATCCTAAATGAAACACCTGCCATTTAGTTTAGACATTGACTTCATGGTCTATAGATCTATAGTATGATTACAGTACAAGTCAAAAGTCTGGACACACCTGCTTTTAAGGCATTAGTCTCTATTTTATGCCTCGAGGCAATGAAAGTGACACATCAAAATGACATATCAAATACTGCAACGATCAAGAGAAGACCCTTTGTTTATAAGTCTCAAAATGTTCTCAAATTTTATACTCTTAAAAATAGTCCCCTTTGGCCTTGATGACAGCATTGCAGGCTCTTGGCATTCAAGCAGCTCCCAGACATAGCCACCTGGAATCCAACATTCCTGAAGGAGTTTCCACAAGTTCTGGGCACAAGTTGGTTACATTGCTCATTACTCTTTTATCCAACTCAACACAAACCAGCTCTATGGGGTTTAGGCTAGGGGATTGTGGGGGCCAGGTCACCTATCGCAGCACTCTATCTCTTTTCTTGTTCACAAGGTAATACTTATTACATAACCTTAAGGTGTGCTTAGATTCATTATCTTGTTGAAAAGCAAATGATTTTTCAGTAGGCGTGTCAGGGCTTTTGACTGGTGCTGTACATAGTCATGTGCTGAAAGAACCTTACAGGACCAAAAAGAGATTAAACCATAGACAGGGAAATAAAAACACTCAGTAAAGTATATCTTTTTTTTAAATGACATAAGCAGTATCACCAGTCTCAAGCACCTCAGAGTAACCTACAGTCTGTTTGCCTGCCCCGCAACCCAGACCTGAGGTTTAGGATATTGTAACCTCCCTGGAGATTGTGATCCCTGGAAGCAGCGCCTTTCCCAAACCCTTGGCAAACCTTTCCCCACTCCAAAGGCCGAGTCTGGAGTAGAGAAGCAGCCCAACTGGATTGCAAAAAAAACAAAACAAATCGAACATGTCCTGCTTTGCAGTGTCTCTTGGCTTCCAGCAGTTGATGAGAGAAATTGTAGGGGGTAAAAAATCTCTCCAATGATAATAACCCTATTAATGGCTCTGCCAGCTCCTTCTAAGCATTCACAATCTGTGCATGTCAGCCCCAGCCAAAAGCTGGGTATTTTTTTCCCCACTCTCATTTGGCTCACCACACCACAGAAGAAAGGCTAATTAAACAATCACTGTAAAGAGGGGCCTTTGAATCCCGATCCTCCTGTCCCATCGACTTCGTCACACTACTCATCTGTGCTCCTTCATAAAGCCCTCCTATCAGCGCCGAAGAGGAAGGAGGACCTTCTCAATATTTTTCGATTTGGTTTGAAGAAACAAAATCCACATTAAAGCTGATGAGGGACAAATACTTTTGATTAAATGTGTCATTCCATTCAGTTCCAAAGGCACAATTAAGCCTCTCAGTTAAAGTCTGGCTGAAAGGAGCCCCCTGCCAATCATTTCAGTCTGTGCTCCAAAACACTGAAAAATTAAACTTTTTAAGATCCGCATTAAGATAGGCACACTGGCCAGATGTCAGGTTATATGTAACTGACTGGGTAGCAGAGATGGGAATGGTGTGCTTATCTGGGCAAAATGAATGTTCACAAAAATAATGCATGCAGGCCTATAGTGTAGAAAAGTCATTCACTGTTCACTGTATATGTATATAGATCATACCTAATGAAGGTTGTTGTATCTGACCAGAGTTTTTGCTGAGAGGACACACCCCAGTTCAGGAGAAGTCAACAATCTAAATGTGAGCTTTCTTCATTTTCGGTCTGCATTTCCTCCCAGAAGATATGCTTGTAATACAACAGACCCTGGGGCAGTATTCAGAAAGGTTGAGCCCCATCCTCTAACTGCTGAAATCAGATGTGTGACCATTCTATTGGTCATCAGTCATCCATCAATCCATTTATTTTCCATTCCACTTATTCATGTGCAGGTCAGGCTGGCATAAAGAAGGCATCTAGAGTAATAATGGCACAACTGAGACCACACTAATGCTCACCTCTTGCTTGTACACCACCAAAACCTTCATATAAATATCATACTATAACCCATCAATTTTACTAGCTTTACCAAGCCAAAACCCGTGCTCCTCCAAATGGCACATCTGCTGTTACTATGACACCATTAAAATCTACCAAGGCCCCTCTCACTCATGTAGTGAGACTACATTGTATCCCATCCACAAGTCATATCCCCTCTCATGAAGAGCATACATTGGCTTCTCCCACAATGTATCTGGTGGCAAAAGGTTATGAACATGGAAGTGAAGTTTGGATGTTACCCGGAGCAGCCCTGCTGCAGTACACTGAGGTTTAGACTAATTCTGTATACAATGACACCTGTTTATGCTGGGGCCCCCTCCCATGCTCACGATTTTTACTAGTGACAATGTTGTAACAATGGTCTGGCACAAGATGAAGTCATACGAATTTCATTAGTAAAGTTGCTGACAGCAGACTTCTCAAGGCTCCTACACATCGCTGTCACCTATTGACATTATTCAGATTACATCCATGTTCTGCTCCCCTACTTCACTGACATCTAACATTCATAAGTCATAACTACTGTAAAACCAGCATCCACATGCTCCTCAAACTTATGCATAAGAAAACTCGTACTTAGAATTTTTATGCTGAATTTTCTACAGTAAGGTTGCCCAATTCCAGTCCAGAAAGCCCAGTTTGCAATGCAGTTTGCAGATTTTCCTGCTGATACACACCTACTAAATCTGGTAATCAGTTGATTAAGATGTGTTTGAGCAGGGAAATCTGCAGACTGTGTTGGATTCTGACCCTCCAGGGCCAGAAGTGGGCAACCCTCGTCTACAGCAATAGTGATAACAGTGAGACCGCATTCTGTCATCTACAATGACAGTGACAACACTAAAACCTTGTCCTCAACCAGAATGACTGAGTGAGAAGGAACAACCCTCTATTCACCCCTTGGTGACAGTAACCAGGCTTGGATGTCTCCTTGAGGTAAGTGTACAGCTCCATTGCACCACTCAGAATGGATGCTTCCCATGATGCATGTCAGTTATCTGCCCTGTGATTCATCCCATACACAGGTGAACAATTATAGGGCCTGCTCCTTACCTCCAGACTGAGCCGGTGGGGAGAAGTGAGCATGGAAATTGTAAAATGACTGAGATTAGAGGAACGAGGACAGAAGAAAAGAACAATGGCTCTCTTGTGAGCATGAATATTTGTAGAAAATATTTTAGATGTGTTATTAGGCTGATTGTAAAATCCAGTTTACGCTTAGGCAACTGTTGAGTTAAATCATTTTGGCAGGCTGTGAGTCCTATATGAATTTGTCAACTGGCATAAGGTTTGGTAAGACACACAGAAGTGACACTTAAGCTAAAGGAGAGGACAAAAGAGAATGGAAGAAACAGAAAGAAGAAAAACAGAGCTCTGAAAAGAACAGAGCAAGTAGTAAGCCCTAGAAAGTGTGCATGCTCCCTCTATTGACAGAGCCTAAAATTACAGGCAAGTGTGTCTATAACTGGCATCATTTTCTTTTCCCGTGCTTTCATGTGACCTGCTCTATAGCCTATATACAACTACATGTTTGCTGAAACCACATGCAAATGGAAAAATAGCAATCAAAATGCTTTTAACACTACCAGCATTTGCCAGTGGTTTGTATGCAACAAGGCTGTTAGTGGCCTGGCTGTCCTGAACAACCATCATTGATTAGCATCACAGGAAACAAGCAGCTGACACTGCCACTACGTTGGAGGGATACACATGGTATGGGGGCTGCTGCTAGCCACCTCCAGGGTGATGCTTGTAAAGAGAAGGATTGATTCTGATGCCTGCCACCTCAAAGGGAAGATATGGGCAACTGGAAGGTTGCTAAAGGGTGTCATATAGCTTGATGGTTAACTTGGTTCATTCAACAGTTTAGGCATTGATTGTGTTGTTGCAACATAATCTTGTAAATAAATAAAAATAAAAACATAACAGCTTCAGATTAGGCTCTTTGCCTAATGGACAAGTGACTCATGGCTGCATGGGAAGCGGTTTGGACTGGGAAATTACTCCAGATGAGGAAAATAAGGAAATAACTCCAACTCGGAATCAGTTTGAAATGGACGCAGCTTGAAATGAAACTGAAACTGGGAAGTTATTAAAACTGACGAACAGTCCTGACTAGGTAATGGTATGAAATGGAAAATGGTCCTAGACTCCTAGCGGACAAAAAGCATGTGAAAGATCTACTGAGACAGGAGACCTTGGAAGAGAAGCACCTTACCCAAATGGATAAAGGGTCTTAATCATCACATTAACAAAGAAGCGATCCACTCATGTTCCAAAACTACTTATCAAGTATAGGGTTGTGGTGAACCTGGAGCCTAAGTGGCACCTCCTTGACAGGATGCCATTACTTCACACTGCGTACACACAAAGGAAAATTAAATATTTCAGTCAAGCCCTACTAGAAACTTGTTTTAAATGAAACACTTCTAAAATGAAACACTTCTAAGAAACATGAAAAACAAAGAGGGGTTAAATCAGCTCTGGAGCCAAAACAAAATCTGCCGTTCCCTGATTCCAACTAGACTGATACAGATGTGAATGTTACCATCAATGCTGATCTGCACTTTTGGATACAAGCTTTCTCCACGAGATACAGAGGCATTCCAGTAAACATGTAAAGGATACAAGAAGGATCAGAAGTGGACTTCAAACCTACAGTTCCTTAAGGGGACGAGGGTGTTCTGCTGTATACTCATACTGGTGCTTTGGTCTACATGACCCTAGCTGAAGTCCCTCCTGGCCCCCTCTCAGCATACTTTCACCCCATGGAGGAATTATGAAGTCTTTGGTAGCACTAACAGTAGTCCAAATCCCAAAGGTAGTAAAAGCAGCTTCACCTGTGTAAAATTGTACACAGAACTTACTCTTCTGTACCACAAGCACTTAGCGGCATGTCAACATACCGGAACATTCCGTTCCCAGGCGATTACGCAGCATTCAACGGTTCTTAGAAAAGAACCTCATCTGAGCGAAAGTGAGAGGCAAATTGTCTGTTTCTGTTTCAAGGCGATGTTTACCAGTATAAACCACCACCACGACTCAGGGAGACGTTTTCTCTCAACACAAAGAAAATCACAATCAAACAAAATAACCATCTATGTGTTGCAAGGGCACAGATACACTAAGCGGCAGAACTGCATGAGGCCGCTTTTAAATGCTTAAGTGACCGAACGATAAAGCTCCTACTTTTTTCCTCCTCCTCTTCCCCATTACCTCTCCTCTCCCTCTATACCCCCACCATCTCCCAAAAATTCCATTCTCCCCCCCCATTCCTCTCTCATCATCCCTTTTAATCTCCTCCACTTCGTATCCTCTTCTTCTGACTCTTCTCCTCCATTACTCTCATTCAACCCCCTCATCCTCCCCTTACCACCCCCTCCCTTTCTCTCTCTCTGTCCATCGCCTCTCCACATCCCTTTGCCCCATATACACTGTTTTGTGACTCCATCTTTTCCGCCCTGGCAGCAGAGAGGGCAGAAATAGCATTTGTTAAGAGACCTAATACCGCAGACAGCAAAAGCAGAGCTGGGACAACAGGGACAATTTTCAGGCTTCTCTCACATGCGGCCAGGCGCATCGGAGACACGGGAGAGAAGTAATTTACACACTCAGGTATCACAGCTCAGCATTTTAAGCCCCGCGAGCTGCCCGTGAGTGGCTGCAGTCCATGTAATTACAGTTTAAAGTTTCCCCATTGGACTCGGCTGGAAATTAAAGTAGGTGGGGGGTGGGGGCAGTATGAGAACATCCTTTTGATGCTCTGCTGCTTCTGGACATCTCCTTGTGGCACTTTGGGGTAACATGCTCAAGAGAGGTGAGCCACCAACAGCATGACTAGGATTCAAGCATGGCAGTTAGCCGCACAAAACTGAAAGAATAGTAAGAAGTACATCAGAGACAGACAGACGTGTCGAAAGATGACACGAAATCGATGCATCCACGGGCTGCAGAGAGATACTGAGTTACAGCCATAAAAGACAATGACTTACTTATTGTGAAGATCTAGGGCCCCCTTTGTCATTACACATTGCTGGCTTTGCTGTGATGATTCTCAGAATTTAGCTAGTTCATGCCATTACTAACGAGAGATGCTGTTCTCTCGTCACTGAAGATGAAATGGCCACTGACTGAATCAAGCACAGCTCTCACTTTCAGTCCAAGTGGATTTCTGGGGTATCCTTTTTCCACTGCAGGCTCCTTCAGCATAAAAGGGCGGGTCATAGTAAAACCAGGAGGTGCAGTGCTGTGTGCATGCTGTCTGAGAGATTAACTGTGACACTGTCAGTCACTACATTGTTATTGGGCCCTGGGAACACAATAAAAAATACCTTGCGAGCAAATCTGTTTTATCATAACAGACACTGCTATATTGGCCGCAAGTGATACGTGGTGACACTTCCTTTCTCGAGTGTCGCACTGGGATTGAAAGGATGTCTGACTTATATAGTGAAAGCAAGCAGGCTGGATTGAAGCCTCATGTACCTGACATACAGCTTGAGCTCTCAAAGTCAAATCTCTCAACCCGTCTCTCTGATATTCCCCTGAATATCAGACTTAGAAACTGATACACCACAGGAACTAGTGATTAAACAAACCTGTTCTATAAAAACTGCTCATTAAGAGAAAAAAAAATGATTTTCCCTGTGGCTTCCCATGCTATAATTTTTAATTTATTCTACAGCTTGAATATCTTAGTGCTCAACTTAAATTGTATTGAGCTCACCTTAATGTAACATGGAATGGTGTGAAATCTACGAAATTGTCCTTTATATCTCTTAACGAATCCAGATTGTATGAGGATTTTCACCATCACTGTCCCAGTAATGTTGGGAGTGATGGCTTAAACATTGCCACATCTCACCAGGGAGGTTCATCCCTCAGATGAAAGCGGTTCATGGCAAGGCGGCAAGAACAATGAGAATCGGCAGTGTGCATTTGTGGCATTCAGGGACGTTGTCACATCTTGCATGTGCTAAGCAGAATTGGCAATGAATCGTTCATGAAAACACAAACGGTTTTCTAACTGAAAAAAACATGATTTTGTACACCTTATAAAAATGAATGGCATGGACAATTGGGATTACAGCAGTAGAAACAGCCTCCAGGATGGATACCAGTGCATGAACACCTGCACATAGATATTTCTTTTAGTTCTATCATTCCCAGACCATTAAAAGCGAGGGAAAAGAAGGCAGGAACACATTTCAGGGGTCAAAGGTCATACCTTTGTAACACTCCCTGAGGACAAGTCATGCCATTTTCTTTTCCTACGTGATTCCCATGTCTCATTTTCAAGCTGCTTTAAATGAAGTGGAAACACCTTCTGTTCACATAATACAAATTTCCACCATGAAAAGACACGGAGATTGATCAGAACCTGTGAAAAATGGAAGAATGAACATTAGAAGGATGATGTCCCGTTGTTTTAATGCAGACTGAGCACATTGTAACACAGATCAGTAATTTTCATTTGATAAGTTTGATCTCAGCAGATGTCCTTTTTTCAACTGGTTGAGAATATGTATTAATATTTAAAAGTTTTCTCTGTGTGCTTCACTGCACTTGGATGCTTCATGCAATAAGACACTGTGGCTTGTGAGTCCTGAGAAAGGTCACAACAGTCACTGCTGAAGGGGCTGCTTATATCAAGAAAGGGACAAGTGGGGGTGATGGGAATGGGGGGGG
>JAODLD010000042.1:15556167-15566671 GCA_026781065.1 Mormyrops boulengeri | reverse complement strand
TATGTATGTTTGTAGTAGCCTAATTAAACATTTTTTGTCATACATTTTTTCCATCTGTATTTACTAGCTTAAAAAAATTATATATAAAGTATAACAAAGTAAAAAGAGCTCTTGTATCGGAATCTGTATCGGTATTGGTAGTTGTGTCTCGGAATCGGATCAGAACTGAAAAAATGTGGATCGCCCCATCCCTAGTGGAGACGCCACCCTTCAAACCTGAGACAGCTTGCACAGTTTGCTCAGGAAGAGGGGACCAAACTTCCTGTTAGCAAATGCAGACGTCTCATTGTGAAGTACAGAGATTGCTTGTTGGCAGCGATTGTTGTAAAAGGTGGTGCCACAAAATATTAAATTAAGGGTACCATCTTTTTTGTCTGTGCCATTTTCATTTTCATATATAAAATATTCAACAGAATCAATAATGAAAAGGGAAGTCTGATTTGTGTTAAATATGGAATAAACATTAAGGGATGCCATTAAACTTTTATCAGTTTCAAATTATTTCAGAGATAGTTGTGTTTTATTGTTTTTTTTTGTGGAAGGGTACCAACAAATTTGTCCACATCTGTATAAGGGAACATTACATTGGAAGTCCTTGGTTTGTCAAAACACCACATCTCTCAACTTATTATTTTCAATGAGACAATGTGGGCTGTCTTTCAGCTCCTGTGTGAGACCAAGGGAGCTCTTCATCCATCCAAAGAATGAAAGCTTCTTGTTCATCAAAAGGTCATCTGCAGAGCTCAGCTTTTTAAATACTGAGTAATAAAATGAATCAATGTGCAACTAATGTGTAGTACAGCTTGGGCTCAACCAAGTACAGAAGGTCTTCACATGCACCAGCAGTAAAGGGTAAGGACAGCAGGGGCAGACTACCAATGAAGCGATGGAGAGAACAAACTATTAGAGGCAACAGGTTAACACTAGTAGGGATAAACTTAATCTGTAGGCTCAGAGGACGGGAAAGGGGAATTTTCACTGAACTTTACAGAAACATGATCCAGGCTCCTACAGAGTGGGCATCCAAGTGGAATGCACAAGCGCCTGGTGGGTCATCACATGGCCAGGCCAAGGGGGACTCCATCTGCAGCGCTTGATGGAGGCATTGAGGGCAAGGGGGGGGGGGGCTGGCAAGGATACACAACACACAAACACAGACTTAAATAAACAAACAACCAGATGGGTGGATTAGTAACAAGCTGACACCGAAATATGACCCTTCAGACACACAATTCTTGTACAAAACCTTCCCATGGTGCATTGCTTATGTGCATTAACTCTCACAACTGACACACAGGCAGTTACTTAAGGCACACAGTAACGTACAGCTTACCGTTACAAAGCCCTTAAATTGTTTCTTATTATGTACTATGGAATTAACAAGCATTGTAAAACACAATTCTAAAAAAAATCAGAGACAAAATTACTAAAATTTATGGCCCTACTGACACAAACCACCACAATTTAAATATTTAAGTTAAATATTTCAAATACTCCTAACAAGCATGTCCTAAAATAGTGTCACAAATGAATCCTTAGCAAAGCAGCGATAAATATTGACTAGAGGAGCAAACACCCATTTTGGAATTCAGTACTTCCCAAAACATTAAAGGTACTTTATCAAGGTGTTAGGACCATTAGCTTGTGCTCAGTAAATGAGGCAAAGTTGCACATGGCAGTCTGAAAGAAACCACACCGAAGAACAAGACAGAAACATACAAACCAGCTGGACAAGTAAGGCATGGATGGCATGAGACTGGCTCCTAAGTGCCATCAGTCCCATAGGCACTTCACAGCCATACCAGAGTGAAGAACAGAAAAATCAATAGACCTGCACTTCTAGTGGTCTCACCCATTCCTCCCGGAAGTGAATCATGAGAGCACAGGCTCCCAAGAAATAAGCACTGTAGCAGTGCCTTAACAAACTTGACCGCTTGTGAACTAGTTGAGCCTGGACTAAAGCAAACTGAATGGTTAATGGTTAGCCTGCCTCCAGGTGCACTACAAATTCACTGTTGGGTCATATCTGATTTAGGAAACAGTCATAATCACAAATGTTCCAAACAGGTTCAGCCACAGCTACATCCTGTCTATTTTTATTCCACTCACTGAGCTCAAATATTCTTTTTTAATCTGTAATAAAGCTGGGCTTATGTAGTTCACTGCAATATTTCTGACATCAGTGTTTGAATACCATGTCAAGTTCATTTAATCCCATCCCTGAAGCACTTTAATCTTTAAAATTTCTTAAACTTTATGAAATATTTATGATAATTAATGTAATATAATATAATGGAATGGACACATTCACCCTTGTTACTTTGTCAATAAAACATTAAATCCTTCCTATACTACCATACATTATTGTACTTTCACACCATGCTGATATAACCTTAAATTCAGACTTTACTCCACATTTCCCTATGGCCATATACCTTTTCTCTTACAGCAACTGCTCAATCTCCCCCAGCACTTTCTACCTCTAGTGCACCCATCCACCCCTGGTTGAAAAATGTGAGACCCCTCTCACATTGGTTCAGTCCCCCATAAATCTACACTGCCTGTAATTCTCCAAGAGTCACAATTTGCATCAGGAGTAATTAAGGATGCAGACGAGAAGAGGGTGGCGTGCAGCTCATCCATACCCTAGTCCAATGGCAGGCCACTGCTGGATGGTGGCCCAGGAGGGACAGATTGGAGAGGAGTGTGGTGGTGGGCAAGCAGTCCTGTGTTTATAAGCGTGTGTCTTCCCCCCTTCCCATGCCCTGCAAAATTCCCCCATCAAACAGGTCAGAATCAATATTCAATATGACCTCTAGTCATCATCTATAGCAGCAAGGTAAGTAAAAAAAAATAAGACACCAGGAAGCATGACAAGAGGCTAAAGACAGGTCGCTATCCAGGGTCCTGAATCAGTAGCTTCCGGTGGACCAGGCTCAGTCTGAACAACACACTGTGTGCACTGGGTGAGGCACAGACATGCTGACAAAATGCAATTATGCAGGAGCCCTTAAGTGCCAAGAATAAAGAAGGCAAATAAAAACTGGACCAAATGCGGACACGTGAAGCAAATTCTGCTTTTCTCTGTGCTTCACGGTAAAAACTCTTTACAACAACATACCTTCTACTCAGACACATACCCTCTATGCAAAACTGCGCAGTATATTATTAACTGATAATCCTCCTTTTTTGAGTGACAATATTATTGTGACTGACAAGTCTCACCTATAATTATTGCATCCGTGTGTAATTCTATACAGTGGTATGTAAGTACCTCCTGCAAGCTTCCATGTGTGGGTGCATTACTGACCTTTGCTCCTTTAACTTTGTACCTCTGAACAGATTGAAAGCTTTTATACATTACTATACAGAGAGCAAATCTGAGAAATCACTCAGACATATTTACTACATATGGGTTGAAATAATACTCAAGAGAATCTGTCTTTATCACCACATGTGACCAATCTCTCCTGGTAATACTAATCTGTGTCTCCCAGCCATCAAGGGAGAGACCTGCTGGACTACATATGATCAGCCGTATTATTCCCCTACAGAATTACTACAGAAGATTTCACACAGCCAGGGGGCATATTTAACAGTGCCTAAAGTCACCTTCAAATATGATCCTTCTTCCAGCACATATCTCATTCGCTGCGGGGGTACAGCACAAGGCTGCATTGTTAATGTGCAAAAAAAGGCCACGCAGGGACTCTGTTTCAAAAGGTACAGCTGTTTCACCCACAGGAGCCCAGGACACCCAGGTGTGGTGATCTGTGCTGTTTATTTACTTGACACAACCATGCCAAAGTTCCAGCAAGTGGTCTTAAATCATCACTGGGGCCCTTGACAGAGCTGAAGTAACCCACTGTTACCAAAGTGTGAGGGTGCAGACATCGTCGTAAAGAATCAGACATCTGAACCATTACGGTACCACAGAACGTGGAAAAAGGAATGCTTCCCCCCACCCCTCGGGAACAGCCCCCGAAAGACAAACAGCCTGATTACTCCCATCTGTTTATAATGGACACCAAAAAAGAGAAGGAACCTGCAACATATCAGACTGTTACATGAATCCTTTGGCCAGTCCTACCTGTTAACATTTTTTACAAGAGGAAGGCCATGAGTGGTCTTTCATTAGCACACTTCTCCTGTGAAATCTTATCAGTTTACACTGAAGCCAGGGTGAAAGAGTGACTGTTACCTTTTCAGTACAAATCTCCAAGCCACTAGTATTTCCTTAAACTGACATTAAGAAGAAAGAATGAAAGGCAGAAGTCTTACATTAGCAAACAAAGAATTAAAGCCAGAAGTCTTACATTAGCAAAGAATGAAAGCCAGAAGTCTTACATTAGTAAACATGCTCAAAACACTTTTTTTCACTATTTACACCAGTACAAGTGAGAATGGATTTCTATTAACTATCATGCGGCAATTCACACTGCTACATAATCACACATCTGCAGGAAACTTCTCACCCCACCCTCCTTACCTTTCCCTGGAACCCTCCTCCAACCACAGCCTTGGAATCCTCTTTCCTATGCCATAAATCCTAGACACTGGAAAATGAGATGCGGGTGAGGAGGAGAGACGAAGAGACAGCAATGTTCTGCCGATACAGCCTGGTGCTACTGTTCTCCTGCGCTCACACACACAACTGGCAAGAGACTGCTCCCCTGTGCCCAAGCACAGCCCATCAGAAAAGCTGGGGGTGGGGGGGGGGAGGGGTGGGGGAGAGAAATTGCCTAGCTAATGCAGACTGTCACAGACGGCCGCATTCCCTGGTTTGTCCAGTACAAGTAAACTAAATGTCTTCCACAGAGACATTAATTAAAGTAATTTGATCCCTTGTTCTAGGGAAGAGCCATGTTGTTGCATGGTCCAGTTCTCCAATAGATCCTCTCCCCGCTGCTTGTCTTCTTAGTTGAATGTGCGCAGTATAGATACGAAATGCTAAACCTCACTCAACATTATTAAAAAAAGCTCTTGAGATCTGTTATCTATAAGAACAAACTGAGAAATGCTTCGTGATGAAAGTATTAATCTATTAGAAAAAGAAACCTGGAGGGGCTTTTTCAAACTTTGTTCATTTCAGAGGTCTCATTTTAAATGTATTTCCATCTATAATGACAACTAAGGAAAGGGAGACGGTAATGACACCACGATCTCAAGCAAAGAATTAAAGACTGTTTCTAAATGTTTGTAACACACACACATTGAGATTAATAAAATGTAAGTGACCAACATGTGATAATACCGATAAAATGAATCAGTATACACAATAACAATGGCTCAACTATAATTTCACATCTCAGGAAACAGGGGCATTTCAAAATAAGTACTGTAATACAGTTCAAATGTAAATTACTGTTAAAGTAGTTTGGCTCTTCACTCAACTGACTTCATTCTCTTCTATGGAGTAAGTTTAGCATGCACAAAAAAAAGGTTTCATATGAGGTAAAATCATCCACTGACATGCATTGCTATAATCTCTTCAATAAAAATGTGCCAAAAACTACCAATTACACCCTTTTAAATCTGTCAAAAAGAACCACCTAAGAACTGGAATAGAAAACTCGATTGTACTTATAAAAATATACTTATTAAATATAAATGTACTATATTTATATAGATGTTCCTTACTAAACTGTAAAAGATAAAAACTGCACTTAGTAATGAACAGTATATGTATATATCTACTCTTCCTTACTGCACCACACAGACATAAAAAGTATGCACTGTGATCAGCATGAACGCCACATTTACCACTTTTAAGACCGACGACTTTTAAGAAAGGTGATCACATCTAATGCATGTGATCACCATCATCATCACAAATCACGTTAGCAGCAAATGTAGTAAACTTTGTGCAACACTCCTTTGTATGCAAAAAATATTGCAATATAGTAATTCCATGCACAATACACACCAATCAGGAATAACATTAAAAGCACCTGCCTAATATTGTGTAGGTCCTCCTACCGCTGCCAAATCAGCTTTGACCTTTCAAGGCATGGACAGGACACAAGGTGTCTTGTGGTATCTTGTACCAAGATGGCAGAATCAGATCCTTTAAGTTCTGTAAGTTGCACGGTAGTGCCTGAATAGATCAGACTTAACAGTCCAGCACATCCCACAGATGCTCAAACAGATAGGGATCTGGGGGATTTGGGGGCAAAGTCAACACCTTCAACTCTTTTACATTTTCCTACAATTTTTGCAGTATGGCAGGGCGCTATGGGGTGTAATGGTACACAAATATCACGGTTGGTTAGGTTTTCGCTACAGCAGGGGTAAAAGAAACAAGACATAAATTGCTTCTTATTTTCTTTATTAAACAGTGGTTTACTGAACAAAGTATGACTGTCTTTCTTAAATAAAAAGTAACTGCTACAACCGACTAATAAAACAGCAAAATTTACCTAAAAGTAATTCAAAATATATATTCTCTCAAGTAAATAAAAATAAAATAAATATCCAATAAGGTGCACATTTAGAAAATGAACTGTACCTGATCTGTACTGTATTCACATTAGCAGCTTTCAGCTCCATATTAGAACTGTGCAACACAAATATTGCCTCGAAAAATACAAAGCATAGCAAAATAAATATCCATTATGGTGTAGCATTTAAAAAAATGCTTGTATTCACATTAACAATTTCCAGCTTCATCTGCCAGGGGAGACATACAAACACACAAAGGTTCTGCATTTGCTGCATTAATTCGGTACATACATGTACCGAACCAAAAGACCCTTACCAAAAATTTTCTGTACGAATACATGTACTTTTACCACCTTACAGAGCGCATAATTCTGCTGAAAGAGTCCACCCTCTTTGGGGAATACCGTTGCCATGAAGGGGTGTACAACAATATTTAAGTAGATGGTATGTGACAATGTGACATCCATGTGAATGCCAGGACCCAAGGCTTCCCAGCAGAACATTGCCCAAAGCATCAAACTGCCCTCTTCTCATAATGCATCCTGGTGCCATCTCTCCCAAGTAAATGACACACACACACCCAGCTGTCCACGTAATGCAAAACATGACTCATCAGACCAGGCCGCCTTCTTCTATTGCTCCATGGTCCAGTTCTGATACTCACATGTCCATTGTAGGCACGTTCTGCAGTGGACAGGGGGCAGCATGGGCACTCTGACTGGTCTGCGGCTATGCAGCCCCATACACAGCAAGCTGAGATGCACTCTAGCTTCTGACACCTTTCTATCATAGCCAGCCTTCATTCCCATGTGCATCAATGAGCCTTGGGCATTAACGACCCTGTCACTAGTTCATTGGTTGGCCTTCTTTAGGCCACTTTTGGCAAGTACTGACTGCATACTGGAAATTCCACAAGAGCTGCCATTTTGGAGATGCCTTGACCCAGTCATGTAGGCATCATAATTTGGCCCTTGACAAAGTCACTCGGATCCTTACACTAGCCTATTTTTCTTGCTCCCAACACATCGACATCAAGAACTGACTGCTCAATTGCCTAATATATAATGGCACCCATTACAGGTGCCATTGTCAAAAGATAATCAATGTTATTCACATCCACTGTCAGTGGTTTTTATGTCACTGCTGATTGGTATAAGTAATATGTGGCAGTTGCTCAATGCACACTTGTCCTCACATCCCCATTTCCAGAATTCAACTGCACCATAACAATATCCAAAAGACAACTACATCACTAAGAAAATACTTACGAAAACTGCTTTGCTAATACCCCTGAAATAGTGAGAAAAATAGTAGACAGAATAGATGTTGAGAGCTCTGCTTCTCTCAGTGTCTTGCTGTGTGCTAATTTGTCTGGACCACAGCGTAGGAGTGTGGCTAATGGGAACATCTTTATGCCAGCATCTGTTTTAATACATCTCTGTCTCAACCCACTGTTCTATGAGGCTTTATAACAGTGGTACAGAACCCTGGTTCATTTTCAATGTGCCCAGTTTAACATAGAAAGTCCTTCAAAATTTGTTTGTACAAAATATAATCAAAAATAAAGTTACTGTTGTTCATGAAACAATGTTTTCATATGCTACCATTGGTGTAATGAGAAAACCTAAATAATGATGTTCAATACACTATCACAACGTGTTCCCCATATTCACAGAGTGCACAATGAGTCAGAAACTGTGTAATTGAAACTCATATTTGACTACTGAAACATGATACCCTGGAGTGTAATCAGAAAAGCCATAAGTAGCATTTTTCAACTGGGGAGCACAGATCAATAAAAAAATTGACAAAGCCTGCTGTATAGCGGATTATCTGTATATCATCTTTACTTCCACATTTTTCTTTAGGCAAAAAAAGTTCATCACTTGGTGCATGTGTGTGGGGGGGCAGGGGGTATTAGACAGCTCAATATTTTATCCTCATATTTTTATATTAAAATATAGCACATGTGTTTTTTTTTTCGATACAGCCTAGCCCCCCATAGACCAGGACTCTGAATACTTAGAGTGCTGGTTAACAAGAACAAGTAACTGTTCAGTCACTTACACCACTTGCCATACGTAACAAGTGACCGTCAGCTAAATTGAGCCTCTACAGAACACCAAACTCATTTAAGGTTGTAGATATTTAACAACAAACTATTGAATCTCAACAGCAAACTACATATTCTATGTGAGCTCTGCCAGGAGACAATCAGTAAAGGAAACAAATATGCATGGTTATTGTTGCTGCACACAATCATTCTGTAGCATAATCTCCAGTTCTGCTCTTAAGTAAAGTGTTTAAGGTTTCCTTGTAAAACCTTAATTTTGAAATTTGATGCCAATAAAGCACTTCATCGTCCATGTTTTATATCAACATTGTTTTCCTCATACTAACAAAAAGCTTTTATCTGTTATAGTACCCAATAATCAAATCTGGATTATATGTTCCTTCCAGACCTCCTAAACAAAGGTCAATATTTTAAGAATCAAACTTGCATGTAAAATAAACGAACTAGCATTACAGATCATGGATATTCTGGTATTCCTAGTTTCAAACCTTCTCCTAATTGTCCAATTACTCATACTAATTCTGTGAAGGGATGGACAGTATTTCATGTAAAGTTTAGTATTCCATATATTTATTGCTTACTAGTAACTTTCATTTGAAATTGCTTATTGCTTATCACTGATTACAGATCAAGTTTCCTCAAAAATCAAAGGAATCTATCTTTAATACTGTCACTGTATGACTAAAAAATAATGATTATGCTATTCCAGACCACTGTGTGCCTATACCATAAATTTCTAAGAATGTGACTAAGCATTACTCAAGGGAACCCATACTGTAAATCATTGTCTGCAGAGATATGTGAATAAACGCAGAGCCAATGATGTTTAGACCTTTAAAAACATCCAGATTAAATATTAACAAACCTGAAGTTGAATGACTATTAATGGATGCCATACTAAACAGGAAAGTAAAAGTCATTTATAATGATTACCATCATGCAGAAGAAGAATAACTCAGGCAATTCCTTAAACAGAGCACTTAAAAACAAGCTAAGATGATGAATGAGGAAACCAGGACACATAAAATAATCTCCACAAAACCCTGGCCCTGTGTTTGTTTACAAATTCAGGTTGTAGCAATTTACTTGAAAGCATATATGATGGCCATTCTAATAAATCTGAAAACAAATCTGAAATGGGCCCCCGACAGCAATGCTTTTAATAAATAAACACAGAAGAAATGATTACAATGAAAATGATATACATATACATTAGTCACATAATATTGTGATATTGTATAAAGCAGCAATTAATTTTATGGGACAATTAAATTTCTTATATGGGGAGTGTAGTCAGGACAACAATGCAAACATTACTTTTTCTCCATAATTATAAATTATCAGCAGATTTATAGCTGATGAAATGTATACCTTCTGCTGTATTGTTGATATATGGGTCATTAGAATTGCAAAGGTGGCTTGAAACTCTTGCCAGACTGAGAAGCCTGAGTCCATCAATGTAATTAGTACTACAAGCTGTCAAATGCCGTGTAGACTTCTTCGTAATATTACTAAAAAAATAAGTCAGCAGGTCGCAGACAACTGAGTAATATGACATTTGGGACACATATAAATTAAGAGAAGGAACACAGATTTGTACTGAAACGCAAAGCAATCATTCTTGGACCACAAATTGTAGGCACATTATGTTAATACACACTGAGATATTTCATTTATGTATGCACTCCTTTCAAGAACTAATTATGTGGAAATAGCTTTTGTTATAGAATAGGAAAAAACTACAAATCACTTCCCAATCAAAATGCTTTAAAATGCTTAATCAGCATTTTAAAGCATGGTAAAGAAAATTTTGCCTATATTACACACTTCAAAAACGGGGATTTAAAAGCCTAAACATGAGTAGGCTATTGTTAAAAAAGAAGTACAAGTTAATGTTAACGTATTTTAAAGTCATTTCTGAAAACATAAGTCACTGTTTATCATATTACCAGCATGGGGTTCATAATCTCAGTCACAAAACCTTGTTTT
>JAODLD010000042.1:15528754-15542796 GCA_026781065.1 Mormyrops boulengeri | reverse complement strand
GTTTCCCTGCTTAGACTGCTGCCCCCGCGACCCGACCCGGAATAGTGGTAGATAATGGATGGATGGATGGATGGATGGGTTATGCATTGTCAGGTGTCTGCTGTGTTCACGTGGCAAATGCTATGAAGGATAATAAAGACAATAAAGATAATAATACTTGTGTTTGCAATGTTTGTCCCATTGCCACTGTATGGAACTGTAAAAATGATCTGGATACCCTGATGTACTGGAGATATTTTTCTTATATTAAAATAAAATGAAGTAATACAATTGTAAACTGTATTACTAATATAAGTTCTTTTCTGACTCCAAATTCTAATTTTCATACATTTTGTATGCACTGTTTATCTAAAAACGACACCTAGCTCTGTGCACCCTGCTTTACACCTTCCCCTGTCCCAAGAGGCTGAGGTGATGGTGAACAATAATGGTGCCCAGCTGTGTGCCATGTTCTATGTATATCGGATTCAGGTGATCAAAGCACTAGTCCAGCGGTACATCAAAGCACCGCAGCAGGAGTTTGAGGAGAACAAGCACAAAGGTAACTATCTGTGCTTTCATAGTTGCCGATTGTTATTCAGGCAAGTGGAGGGTTCCACCTAAGATGCTGAAAAGTAAAAAAATATTTTTTTGATCAGTGCGTTTTGTTTGGCGTCTGTTTGCATCCCCATGGCAGGATGTGGGCAATTGGATAACAGAGCTGAGCACAGTTGTGAAGAGACTGCAAAGACGGAGCACATCCCCCAGAGACTCCTAGGGTCCCAGACTACAGCCGCTGACAGTGGGTACAACTTGATGCTGATGCGGTATAACATGGGGACCAAGAGCAACTTCCAGGGTTTTGACAACAGGGTACAGATTTGGGCCAGTCGCACATTACAGGTCCTGAAATTGTGGCAGCGGAGGGAGCCGGGGAGGGCAAGGGGGAGACTCAGGAGGGGAGGACATGCTGAAAAGACACAAGATCCCATCTCCAGCCCACAGTGAAAGCTCTGTCAACATGGGACCTGGCTCCCAGGGAGGGGATGAGTCACACCCACCTTTGTGAGGTAAACAGGACATAACAATCCTCTAGTTTGGTTTGCAGTGAAGTGGTGTGTTAGAGCACAGTCCAGGAAAGCTACCCCACTTAGAAGAATATTAACCTATATTATGTCAGGTGCTCAACACTAATATGCACTGCACACATCAAAATGAGGGCCATAGTTTACAACTTTAGCACGCTGCTGAATTTACCTGTCTTAAAGCCTCCTACTGTAGCGTTTTCCATTATAATTTTAAGCAAACTTTCTGAAGTAAAGACATTATTTTGTCTTAGGAATGCTTAGTGGTTGCATTTTATTTATGCATTTCATAAAACCTGAATGCAATCACTAATGATAAAGGATGTCTAGTTATCTTTCTGATAGTGTAACCTGGGTATATATAGCGTGAAACTGACACAGAGGAGGCTCCTCCGGTCGGCAAGTGGGTGCAAAGCAGTCCCAGTCCATCCCTTAATTGCCAGGATGTGCTTTTCAATTAGTAGAGTCACTGTCTGCTTACGAGTCCCCAGGGCACACAAGCTGCAAGTTCTAGCCGGTGCCCAGGAGCAGCCCTGAGGTTATCGTGGTGACTCATCAGCAACGGTATGGAGATCCTGAGGGACCCAACCCTCTGTGGAGCTGAAACTAGCCATTTGTTTCCCTTTGAAGTGCACAGAGGATTTTATTCACATTTTGACTTACTGACTCTGAGACGTTACCAAATCCTCCACATTAACGCAGCCAGGTTTTATCTCACTAATGGACTTTTTCTCCATTGTCATCTGTTGTTCTTTTCAGATCTGTACACAATATCCATTCACACAAAACTATGAAGCTGAGCAAGGAAAGTACAGCTGCATAGTATAGACAACAGAATGACTAAAAATTAAAGTAACGCTGATCAGCATGCAGAAATGATGTATAATACAGAGTAGTTAGGAGTTAGAAGTAGGTCATGAGAGCTAAACCATTTTAGCACAGGACTCCAGACCCACATCTGTGGTATAAGTTTGTTTCTTGTACTGAAATCTTCTTGAATACTTGATTAAGACATGCATGCATGACTAGGCTGTGGAATGAGTTTGGTGCATGTATATTCATTCAGGCGTATTGTTTCCACTTGTAAGCTATGTAAGATGGCTAGTGGTCCAGATTAAGGCAATAAGTTAAATACAATAAATTTAATTACTGAATGAAAATATCGTTAATTATGAAAACGTTGATTTGAAAATGAGTTGTCTACTATTTTGGTCATAAGCTTTTAATGACATATTTAAACAAACTGCTGCCAGAACCTTTAAATAAAACCCGAAACAAAAAGCTGTGGCTAATGTAAATATTGCCAGTATGTGTATAAAATAAAGAATTATACCAAAACCTTCAAGCTATACCACCACCGTCAGAGACCGGGTAAATTATTTTATGAAACATGCCCCCCCGCCCTCCCCATTCTCATCTGAAGGGGGTTTGATAGCAGCCAATCACAAAGCATTCATGTTCCCTGCTGGCTCCCCATTCGCTGTGTGATCCTCAGGCCTCGTCAAAGGCCTTCCCAGGTGGAGCAGGAGCACCAGAAGAGAGGCGACAGCCATGGTAACAGTACTGAAAAGCTGAAAAGCACGGCCAAGGCCTGACTCATTAGCCATATGGATATATACAGTGTATGCAGTATTATTCACCCTAAAACTCAAGCATGTTAAAGATAGAGGGTTATCCTCAAAAGCATTAAATGAGTACAGCAGAACACACTGGATACTAACCATCATGGTGGAACCATGGAGCTTCCAGGCAGACAGCAGGTGAGCATGGATCAAGGCTAAGCTGCAGGGCAGGTAAGCCTCAGTATCTGAGTGGTCTCTGCATCTGTACAATGGCCACCCAAGCTGTTAAACAAGGGCTGTCGGGCAAGCGCACGGCAAGCGACCGTAACCACACATTAAACTCAGCAAGGAAAGTACATCCACGTGGTATAAACAACAGTCTAATTCAGTGTTTCCCAGTCCGGTCCTCGAGGGAAGGAACAAAAACATCGACCGACTGTGAGTCCCCAAGGACTGGATTGGGAAACACTGATGTAATTCAATCACCCAAAAAATAATAATATAATAATGTGTTTTCACATATGCTAGCAAAAAGCATTTCATAGAATCATTCATTCCAGCAGTAGGACAAGCTTCTGCTTTGATTTAATACTTAAAATCTTGGTATAGCAATCTGCATACACAGAGCTTCGCCGTATTTAATATGACCATTTAAAAGTATCCTGGTGTTAACTAGCACTTCATATACATATATGCACTCCATAGTGTGTACTCAGAGGATGACATACCCTAAAAAAACACTGCAGTAAGAAATGTGGCCCAGTTACCCAATAAGCCCCTTCGTTTATGTATTTAAGGCGCATTTAAGGTGCCTTATATTGCCATCTGCTGTAACTTAATGTAAATATTTTGGTAGTGCTCATGACTTCTTCACCTGCTTGGGTCCTTGTCAATAAAATCACATTTGTTTTGTTGGAAATTCCCTTGTACATATGACATGCTACCGTTTCAAATATACATTGTTGTCGTGATGAACAAAAGAGACAGTATGAACCGAGACTGTGAAGTGTTTAATAGTGAATGTGAAAGAGCATTACTGAGTGGTAAGCTGAGAGCAAGCGTGTTAAATAATCTCACTGTGCAACTGTAAAAGGACCATCTACTAAAAGCTTCAGCATTAGGGGGTGTTTCATCAACAACTTTTAGAAACCCTGGAACTTGTGATGTATATCCAAGACATATCAACACTCAACGAGCTCCAATCAGCGAGGGAACATTCTATCACAGAGGCTTTATCCACCCACCGGTGACCAGGCAGTGCATGCAGTCAGGGAGCACGCTGTACTTGCCTCTGGTAAAATGTGCTGAGCACGGTGTGGTTGTCAGCTCCATGGAGCTCCCAGAGGCCCAGTTCAGTCAACAGGGAGCCTGGTAGCAGCACTCCATCCTGGACAAGCAGGCCGAGACTGTACCAGCCCTGGGGGTGATTAGAAGTTTAAATATGAGGACGTAGATTTGGGCATGGATAGCAGGCGATGACTGGCTCAGCGTGCTAAGCAGTCACATGTCCATGGGCCCTTAAGCAAGGCCCTTAACCCCCAGCTCCAGGGGGCCGCACATTGGCAGACCCTGTGCTGTGACCCCCGAGCTATGGAGAGAAAGATGGGGGTAGGCAAAGAGAAGAATTCCAGTGCACTTGTACAAATGTCAAATAAAGGATTTATTTATTTAGGGACGTGCCCATACTAATACTGTGGGAGTACCGTGTGTTTAGGGGGGTGGGGGTTTTGGGGCTGATTTAGTCCCTACCAATGGTGAAATCCAACATACGCTCTTGTTTAAATAAACAATAAAATTGGTCAATAAGCCAGGACCGCTGGATTCCAGCTGAGGGGACCTGGTATCTGTGGAGCTGCAGGAGCATCCATACCTGCGGGTGGCTCTTAAGCGCCGCCCTTTTGTACAGGTGAGCAGCTGCGGTCACATCTCTTTGCCTTCGCGCATGGCCATCGTACATCAGGTCGGCCATCTTTAACAAGGCTGAGGAAAGCAGGAGGCCATGAGAGAGCACGACAGGACAAACCCGCACAGAGGTGCATATGTATAGCCAGATTTAGCATGCTAATGTTGGAATATACCATAAGGTGCAGGTTCCTGAGCTTGAATGGAAAGGTTGTAGTATCGCCACATGCACTCTGTCACAAAGTCTTCATCCAAGAAGCTTCCCTGTGCAATCAGGATATACCTACTTCTATAATATCACATCTGACATTCAATCATCTAAACACAAAACATAGTAATATACAGAAGTGTACAGTTTATTACACAATGGACCCTATAAAAGAAACAAATTCACTGTAAGGTTTTAGGATGACAAAAGCGTTATTCTTTAAACATTTTTGCAAACTCACAGGATTGTGCTCGCAGAGATAAGCCACGTTGAACTGGGCCGTCGCAAACCCCGATTCGGCAGCCATCAGGAACCAGACAAGTGCAGAGGGCCTGGTAGGGGAGCCAGTTATACCATTAGTCTCTGTTCATTGTTGGCTCCATCCAAGCCATTTACACTCACTTTAGAATGAGTGCTTTTTACAGGCCATGAATTTAGCAAACTGGACAGTTTTACTTTAAGACACAACAATAAGAGTCATAATAGTTATGTAACTGTAGCACATTCCCTCACTGATATATTTAAGGGATTTCTGTAATCTCCAGACGCACCAGTAAAAGAAGATCTGCAGTGTTTTATTAGCTGCAGTGTTTCTCAACCCAGTCGCCTGGGACCTGCCGCACTCCACGGTTTTTGCTGTCTCCCAACTCCTGGTAGCAACAATGTGGGCTGTCAGGCAGGGAGCTGGGAGGCAGTAAAAACGTGGACCGTCTGGGGGTCCCCAGGATCTGGTTGAGAAACACTGTTCCATGCTGAACATAGAAGGATGAGTCAGTTCCAGTTACCAATCCTGATGGAGGTAAGCATCCAGGGCCGTCCTCAGCACTGTCCCCAGGAACCCATTCTGCTCAGCTACCCACTTTGTCCACCTGACATTGGATAAAGCAATGATTAGCAATTTATAATGACACAAAGCTTCAAAGGCACAGTTTAACAGACAGACAGGTAACAATGACTCTGAGTCACTTCTTACAGGGCTGCATTCACTGGGACCCTGTTGACCTGACCAGGAATCCCTCTGATCCACACCTCAGCCAACTGGATCGCACCATCAATGCTTTTCCTCTGGGCAGACTTTAAGTAGTAAGTGTATGCTGTGAACTGCAGTGGGGCAAGACAAAATAAATAGATCTGAACACCGCAGTCAGAACAGACAAGAAAAACAATTACAGACTGAGGACTCAGGACCGCCCTTGTGTGTTGAGAATTTTCTATAACTTTGATAAAACAGAATGACCGATGTGGACAATTTTGATGAAGAAAGTATTAAAGGCCAGTGGGATGCAGCTGATGATTGCTGACCTTGTCAGGCAGTTTCCCGGGATAATGACCTTGGGAATACATGACCCCAAGGTTCATGGCAGCTTCAGGGCTCCCCAGGGCATCGGCCCGCTCCCACAGCTCCACCGCTCTAGCAACGTCCTTCTCGTAGTGCTCGTAGTACCAGCCGAGGGCGTTGATGGCTGCCACAAAGTCCTCCGAGAGATTTCACTTAAACTTAGCATCACATGACCAAGGCCAAATGTCACTGTTTAATCAGCAATAGTACAATAGTCAACATAAGGAAGCATGTAGGGCAGCTAAACATCAGCAGAACAGCTTGTAATTGTCCATTACAAAACTCTGTTGATTATATTTGTTTTGGATGTTCAATATTAATTTACAATAAGGCTCACTTTTACCACTATATACATGGCAGCAAATCATTAAAAATGATTTTAAAACTGTGATATCATTTGTTTATAATTGTCTATTAATTATTTACAAATGGCTACAACATAATTAATAACCGCATTATAAACTATTGATAAACCCTTGATAAGCCTTATTGTAAAGTGGCACCAGATATTCTAATTTTGGATTTTGCAATGTCAGATGTTGTAATTAGTCATATAAATTATATACTTTATAATGAATATAAAATATAATCATTTTAATCTGCATAATCTTGTATAGTACAATGACAATAAGGTTTTGAATCTGATTCTTTTCACTACCTTGTGAGATGCATTGCAATTTCAAAAAGCAAAACTCCAAAAATGCACTAGTTGTGAAGTAGAATATTTAAGTATAATCACACTCTTGCAATTACATTTGCCCATGACAAGGTAGCCAAGGGTTTGGATTGATGGATTGTTCATTTATTGGTTTCTACGTTTCTCATATGTATGAATTAAACATGCGACATGCCTCTGCTCCACTATGAACAATTACTTGCAATATGATTAAAGAAAAACTCTTGCATTTTTATATGGCCAAACAGCTTATGTTTTCAGCTCAGCATGATAAGATGACAGGAAAGGGGTGGCCAAAGGTGACCACCCCCCCCCCCCAAATAAGTGGCCACTGCCAGTTGCCACCCCTCACCACAAAAGAAAAACGAAATATGGAGCATTTAGTTTTGTAAACCCACACTGCCCGACATGTGGGTGAGTCGACAGTGGCGTGTCTCCAACTGAATTACAAGTTGATCAATGGATAAGCTTCACGACTGGCAAATGTACTGAACTCCCAGCCAGGTTGGCTAAATATTAAATATTACCCCACTGCCACCCCAGTCTGTCCAACCCATTGAACAAGGTCTGGCTACGCCCCTGGGCCACAAGAATCGCTTTTACCCGTTCGGCTGCCTTCTTCAGAAAGCTCACTGCCCTGGGGATGTCCTGCTTCACTCCTTGCCCCTACAGACAAATATTCCATCCACAATTAATTAGTGACTTTGAGGTGGCTCTGTGTCTCCTTTTCTCTAAGCTGAGGAGCACAGGGGCCCTTGGTACCACACGTAGGGAACCTCACCTTCAGAAGCACGATGGCGTAGTCATACATGGACACCGTGTCTTCCAGCTGTACCGCCCCCCGCTTGTAGTGCTTCACGGCGGCCTGAAGGTTGGGGGACACGCCCTGCTGGCCCCAGAACAGCATCCGGCCCACTGCTTGCTGCAGTCAGGGAATTGAAATCTTCCAGAAAGAGCGTACTGCTGCTGCTGAGTCAGACTGTGCTGCAGCCTGCCAAACTCACTGTGTCAATGGTTGTTTATTTCAGCAAGGGACCTTGTGAACAGTCAGTGAATATGTTTCAAAAGATGACATAAATATTACTTCAGTAATGTTAACCATTATTTAAAATAAATTGTAGCTGGTGCTTATCAAGTGGGGATCCTGGTAAAATAAACCAGGTATTGGGTCAGGCTCATCCTTATACAATACATTAAAAGTCAAAGTAACTAAAACACAATTCACATGATTGGAGTTATTCTCTTGGGTTTATTCTACAGCAATGTTGCCAACTTTCTGGCCAAGCAAACGCATTGAAGTCTCATCTCTCTAGCATACGTGATAAACAGAGTGAGCTGACACCGGTACCTCAGCCTCTGCTACTCCTTTGCCTGCCTGGTGTTTGAGCCACAGGAAGAGGTCATCGTTTTCATTCGTCTGGAGCTTCAGCATGTCCTCGTTACTCAGGTGAATCGACTCCACAAATTTCTGCAGAAGAGAGGTGAGACCGGAAGCAATAAATAACTTTTGGTAAGATCTCTGGTTTTCTGTTCTGTATCTCCTAAATGCAAACACAAAGATGGGACAAAGGTAAGAGATTCTTATCATCAGAAATCATCAGTCCAGGCTCAGTTAAATATAAAATAAAGATCTCTGCAGGATCTTATAGAAATCTCAGTATCTTCACATTATAAGTGTCTGGGAACTGCAAGAAATGGATTATCTGCTCATTTTCCAGACTCCCACTGGACATGTCCACTTTCTAATATAACATCTTATCTGCGCCTTCACATTCTAATGTTAATAAATTCATAAGTAATTCAGACAACTTAGATATTTTTCCATAAAGTTTTCCAATATTGTCGTTAGGCAAAAAAAATCTTGTTGGAATAATCCATAGTCCCAGGAGATGGATTCAAAAGCAGATATAAATCTTAATGATCTACCGCAGAGGTAATTCCGCAGACGGAGCCCCACCTGCTTCGCTGAGGGGTTCTGCCTGTCGATTGCTGTCTGAGCAGCCATGTTGGAGTAGTAGGCATAGGCAAGGGCCGCATCTGGAGGGACGTCCTGCTCTCCCAGGTGATGCAGGTGACCCAGCTGCAGCAGCGCCAGTCTGAAGTCCTGCTGCGCAGCCAAGAGGCTCAGCAGCCTGGCCTGTGTGTGAATAACCATCCAGGTGTGGAGAGTGAAAAGCCTGTGGGCCAGCAAAGCTCTTGAAGCCTGATTTGCAGCTTTGTGCTCTTGGGGACTTCATATTACGCTTTTTGCTCCTAGATCCAATAATAGGATAATAGCTAAAAACATCCAAGAAGCTCAATTGAAACAGATCCTACTCTTGTGAAGATCTTAACCTTAAGTGATTCATTTAAAATATCAATCAGCATAAAATTGTAGCAGCAAAAAGCAGAATGATGCTGATGCTTAAACATGCTGCTCTAAGGTGTTTTCAAATATACTCATGATGAATGTTGTGCAAATCCACTTACAGATCAATGATATTTCACACAGTTATTGTGTTGGGTGTATACACCCATGAAAATGGTATGCACACAAACACAGTCACCTTCGTGGGTTGCCTCTTGACACCAAGACCACTGTTGTAGAGCACTGATGATAAGTATAGGGCTCTCATGTCACCCAGACAGCCAGCCTGTAGCAGAAGGGGCATGACCCCTCTGACACGCAAAGCTGGCCTTTCCTGGGTTAGCTTGCGAAGAGCTCTGGAGTAAAGCACCTTACCCACTGATTTCAGCTTCAGTCTTTCTGTCCCTAAAGAAACAATAAAAAGAAAACCACATACTAATGTAAAATGTGGAGAAACCTTTCGTTGTGTCCTGGGGGAAGGTGTGGTTGAACATCAAACCCAGCTCACTTACAACCGCGGCAAAAATTAAGAGACCACTATATATTTTTAAACACATCTGCATTTTTAAATCCTGGTTTAATCCTGGTTCTGCTGGCCAAGGGTCGCACTGAGCAGCAGGCTGCTTCCAGGTTCCAAATTTCCAAGACAGCAGTACAGAAGAATAAGGTGAAGCAGGAGATACTGGGAACGGTCAGAAACCAGCCAGGTAGCGGGCAGAAGCGATGTTAAAATGCCAGAGATGACCGCCAACTTCTCCGACAGTTTCTCATGAATGAGGATGACATCAAGTGACATCAAGGAATGGGAAACATTAAGTGCAGGTGTGAAGTGCACTGCCAGGACAGTTCACTGCAGGGTCCTAGAAACAGGATTGAAGAACCAGGCTGCAGTTTGCTATATATATATATATATATATACACACACATATATACATACATACATATATATATATACACATATATATATATATATATATATATACATACATATATATATATATATATTATTCACAGATGCACATCCATAAACTGAGAAATCACTAAAACAAAAAATTGTGGTCTCTTAATTTTTTCTGCCGCCGTATGTAAATAGAAAGTAAACAACTCTTTGGTTTGTATCCCAGTACAATTCCAGAGCTATTTGTTATTTTGTTGTCAGTGTTTCTGCTACATACACAAATGTTCCTCATTAAATGCAGAAATATTTAATTGTGGGACAAGTGTGGTTGTATGTGGCTGTTTTGCTGGTAGTCAAATATTTCCAGTGGTTAGCTAACTGTCTATCCAATTAACTACCACTGTAACTTGGTAAAGAACTTCTTGCTGATAATAGTCTCTGTGAGGTTAACAACTTAAAAGTTGTTTTAAAATGGACAGCACTAAATACAAGGGTAAATGATCACCAAGACACACTGTGATCTCTTCACTCAAACCACTTGCCGAGGTGGTCTGAGATGCATTTGATGTTTCATAGTGTAAATGCTAATGCGTCCTGGATGCGTTACAACAAGGGTGCGCGGGGCACCATGGAGACGCATAACAGGTATGGGTGTAAACGGCGATATTTCTCGGCTGTATACTAATCTGATCACCCAAGGCTCATTTTAAAATTAGGGGTAAACGGGACTTTAAAGACTTTGCACATCATCAGATATTATGTTCAGTGTGCTTAAGGGTTTCCAACTTCAGGGAGGCATGGTAGCAGCTAGCTAGCAACGCTGTTGAGGTACCGCTTCAGCATGGTTGACAGGCTTGTGAGGTGACATACGGTACGCCAGGTTGGATGTGGCTCCAGCTGGACATCCAACCACGCCTTCCCGCAGATCGCAGTGAGACATACTTGAAAATGTGAGTGATGGATTAGAGAGGAGCAACTAAAATCTGGCTAAAATAAAACCATGTGAAATGAAATGATAATAAAATTAAATTAATTGTGTAACCGTGTTTGGTTGCTAGAATCTGTGCAAGTCGGACAGCAGGACGTCTCTGAGAGGTGGATGGCGCCTCCCACAGCTCACAATGTGACATTGCAGGTGGGGGGATTTCTCGGAATGCCCAAATACTGTAGGTATCCATAACTCTCGCTAAATAAACAGGGAAGATAAGGACAAATAATTTATCAGTGATAAATGATTTGTGCAGATTCAGCTGTAAGCTTTGAAGACTGGACAGTTAACCTTACAGTCTAAAGCCAACACTGTTTTGTTTAAAGAAAAACAGGCCACTTGACATATTATTTGAACTTTAGTGCCACCTGGTGAACTTATACATTAGTTAGCTTTATTTGGGTTTCTACCCTTTCATTGAAAATTTCAATTGTTAATTCTGGGGGAAAAAAGTAAGACACTGATCAAATGGTCTATCACAATTAGACGGACTTACCAGATTGTCTGGCTTTCTGCGAGTATCTTGTCATTTTCATATAAAGCTCTTTCTGAAACAGCTGACAAGACTCAAACCATCCTGTCAAATTCATTTCCCTAATCAGTTCCGGAACAACAATCTTCGACTACAATGACAAGCAGAGAAAACAGACATTTGCTGATATGTTATGCTTGAGGGGAAAGCTTAGAATAGAACTTATTTATATATATATGTATGGGGTTTGTGTGTTACCCCCCAGTTTGCATGCCTTTTTTTCCTGCTTGTCTGGTTTCACCATCCAAACAGACTATGTAATGATGTCTCTAAACTTCCTGTTGTGGGAAATTGAGTGTATGAATGTCTCAGGAGCCTATTGTTAACATCTCTTCCAGGGTGCCCCTTGTCTCATGCCTTATGCTTCCAGAAATAGGGCTCATGCTCACTGTGATGCTGGACTGGACAAGGGATTATAGAGAAAAGATGGATGAATGGATGGATGGATGGATGGATGGATGGATGGATGGAAATGCAAAGTACATCACTCACTGAAGAAATTATTCTGGTGCGATAGTACAGAGAGGGCCCAAAGAAGCCTTCAATGCCTTTCACATAATGACTTCCTCCCAAGATGAAATGGCCATCTGTATCATCCAGGTGCACAGCTTGTTTGAACCTGCCCAGGAAAGTCACTGCAGAAGGTCAATCCTGCTTCCCAGCATGAACCAGCTGTGGAGCTTTGGTTCTAAATGACAAGCCCTTGCTCACCTGTGCTCAGCAGAATACACAGAGTGCTGTTCCCCACCTACGCAGACCATGACAACATCAACCTGTAGGGAGAGAAGATACTAATCACAAGGCCACACACCACCCAGGGGGTGGAACTGAAAGCCACAGCACTCACCGATTTCCCACGGATCGCCACTTGGATGCAACACCACCTGCCCAGTGGCATTTGAAAGTTGACCAGGAAGGCTACGGACTTCCCATCCTCCCCAGTCACCTGGATATGGAACTGGCCTGAGGACGATTGGCATGGACCGCGTCTCATGATAAAGCTTATGGAGCCAAAGAGGACATACTCTAAACGGAACAGGACATATTTTCTCGAGCATAAATTTTTTTGGACCTACCAGAGCTTGTAAGAAAAATGGCGGGGGTGGAATAGTTCTTCTGATAGTCCACATGATGCAGCACTCCACACAGATGCTGTTTGCAGTGCTGGGTGAGGAACAACCAGATGGAGAACATGCACCTGCAAACCAGACATGATGCACAGGAATGCTGCGGAGTTCGCTCTCATTGAAACTATCGCAAAAAGCCCCCTAGATTCTGTTAAGGCTTACGGATTTGACTGCTCAGATCATGGTGCATCTTACCAAGGAGAGGAAATAGTTTTCAACCTCAGCTGTTCTAAGACCTTGTTTCTGTAATGATGCAGAGCCCTGGTGATGCCAAAGTTCTCTCCAGTGGACGCAAACAGAAAGGAGAAGAGATGGGCCACCTCTAAGAAGAAGATACACTTTTTTATGGAATGTCATTAGTTGATATTTTAAAGATCTATTGTAAATTACATCTAATTTAAAGATGTGCAGTAAATAATCCTTTAACGACAGACAGATAGATAAATAAATAGATAGATAGATAGATAGATAGATAGATAACCTGCTATCAATTTTTAGGGATACCTTGTTCTTCTGGACATTGAGGAACAGAGTTTCTGTGAATACGCCACAGCAAATCCTTATCCCAGCGTGGGCAGAGTTGGTGCTCTTTCAATGGACGGCTGAATGGGGGTACAGGCTGCAGTTGGACCAGGTCACGGGCCAGGCTGGTGTGGTAAGAGCTCTGAGTTCCAAGTCCGATGATCCAGGCCCGCATTGTGACATCAAACAGCCAATCTGCATCGAGCATGAGCCAGTCTGCTTGGTACACCATGCTGTCGGGGAGCTGGAGTGTCAGAGCTCGAATTCTGGTCAAGCCTGGCTCACAGGACCAGTGTCTCTGGAATACTGGAGCGGCAGTTCTGGAATCAGTTGACATGAGTGCCTCCAAGTGCACTACTGCAGATACAGAGCAGGAGTAATGGACCCGTAAGAGATACTCAGACACTGGTTCATGTGGTGGATTCAGAAACTCCACCTTGTTAAGGAGAGGAGGACGGATGGATTCTGCGGCGTTCTGCATTCGTTTGAAAGGACAGGAAAAAAAACACACACATATCTGAAATATGCCCTAAAAAACCCGCAATAAAAATAAAGAGTGTAATGCATCCTTTATGCCTATAGCTCAGTATAAATGTGAACTCACCAAAACAGCAAAGTATAGCAGCGGCAAAATACACCTATCCTTTATCCGCGACATTTTCTCGAAAAGATTTATACCTTTGAATCCCTTCAGCACCACATGAAACTATTTATATAGACAGTATTACTGTACTGTCTAGATTTACGCAAATAGAAATAAGGAAAAACCCTCCGACGGTTAATCACAAAAAAGGCTCACAGAATCAAATTAGAGACATATGATACCGAACAGCAGTAATGAAACAAACGGTCAAAAAACTATATATATATACAGGCC
>JAODLD010000042.1:15509571-15528712 GCA_026781065.1 Mormyrops boulengeri | reverse complement strand
TCACATTGAAACGATCCATTTACATTTTTGTTTACTTATCGGCTCATAATGTGATCCATCAAACGGCATCATTTGACGTTGTGTAAGATCGAGTCATCAAGCAGCTAACATCTATACAAAACTGCAGAATATCAACATTATATAGATTCACGCTAGAATATATTTCTGGACTAGTCTTGTTAAAGGTGGTTACTGAAGCAAACCCGGAATAATATCCTGCTCGAATCTCCAGACTGGTAGGTAAGGTAAATAGAGTAATGCATACAAAACTCCACCCGCCTTTCACACACAGTAACCAATTCTTAATATATAAATGTTATTCCTTTATTTCACACTGCGAGATTTCCATTGCCACTTCTCACTGTGAAGCATCACTTGCTACGGTTGGTGTCTAAGTAGCCTATATATTAGAAATTCAGCACAGCTTTTAAGGGCATCTAAACATTCGTGACTCTAGGCCTATGTCCTATATTTACGCGAGTGATGCGCATAAATTCAAGAATTTTAAATAAAAACCTTGTCGCCAAATTTTCAAGCGTTTTCAAGCACTGACAGTAGTTTGTCTAATGGATCAAAGATCCAGCTCTATATAATACGTGTGCGGATTTCGCACGTTATAATGGATGTTTGCTCCGGATTCCTCCCACATTACAAAATCAAACTACTGTACTAATGAATTTGAGTTCTCGTCCTGTCCTGCGCCCCTCTTATTTCGGGATATACTCGATCGGGACCCTAGCGACCCTGCATAGAATAAGTGGGTATAGAAAATGGATGGATGTAGCTAAAAACAAAGGTATAGGTAATAGATTCATCCTCTGAAACGCTTAAGGAAACAAATAATTAAGGGTTTTATATGGTTTCAAATAATCTAGGCAACAAATCAATAAGTACCAGGGGTTTAAAGATCTCCATCCAGGGGCGTAGCTAACAATTCTGGACCCTTTGATAAAACTTCACATTGGGCCCCGGGGGTGTGTGTTCATGGTTAGCAAATGTCACGCATCTGGTATATGACACTCACGCAAGCAATCTTACGGCAAATCTATATAATTCCATTATAAACCTAAAATTAGCTACCTCCAAAGCGCTGGGATAGTTTGCAAATCCTACAGACTATTTACAAGATATTAAAGTCTTACATTCATGTAGATGTGAAGGAGACAACTAGTTAAAAATGTTATACGGCTACAAATAATATTGGCAACAACGCAATATGTACCAGGAGACGACCTCCAACCAGGGGTGTAACTAGCAATTCCGGCGTTATGCCGAAAAAGGCATCCCTGCCGTAGAATGCATGCCTGTCTCTAAATGATCAATAGGTCGCTGATCTGAAACGAGTTGAGCTACTTTGTCGAGTTAGGCTACCGTAGTGCTAATCGATAGCCCTAACCCTAACCCTAACCCCCCAAAAAACACCTAAAACCCCAACCCCCCAAAACCCCCTAAAAGCTCAACTCGTCAGAGGACAGGTGGTAGGATATAAGTTTGCTGCGATGCAACACGTTTCCGTTCTCCTGACCATTTCCGTAAATAAAACGACCTTTAGTCGGATCAGATGTTAAATCAACCTTAAATCACACGCATGCATACGATTCAAACTGTTTCTACAGTTAAGTGTGGTGGACAACTGTAGCCTTCCACGTTAGACAGACAGGACATATTCGCATTCACTCAGTAAGGTTCATTTCCACATGCTTATTCACCCGAACGTATGTCATTGGACGCTGTAATTCCCCCAAAAAACTCACACATCGCTGAAAATAAGGTCAAAGCTTATGGCGCTGAACCAGTCTGGCCCACCAAACGCACAAACCCCAGTTCCCAATATTTAGTCACAGAATATTAATAACAGTAATTAAAAATTAAAAATAGTAAAAATTTAAAGATAAGACAGACATATCGCTGTACTTATTCTGTTGGTTAAATTTTACTCCAATTGTATTCCAAAAAATGCACGAATGGCATACCACGTAGCAAATTATATTTTAAAATGTTATAAAATGTGAATGACCAACGAGGCAGGCGGAGTAATAAGATTCAGTAACAAAGTAACATCTATTTGCCGGTAGGTGGCAGTATCACAAATCTCTTTACATCCCGTAAGAGTACAGAACAAGTAGGCCTACGTTTGTATATACACTCGGGACCATTCAGTGCTACTGTTCTTTTAATATCAAGGCAGAATCACTTTACCTCCAGTTACACAAGATGATATTCGAACGGAGAGATATTTTAACACATAAGTGTCAATCTTTTGTGTGTGGGGATGAGCCAATCTGTGATCAGCGACACTAATAGACACATCGCTGTTTGTATAAAGAGGAATAAAGTGAATTGCAGTTACCTGATTACAAATTCCTGTCTGTATCTTCCTGACAGTCCTTCAAACAAACATGCACAGTATTTTGGGCTATGTATTCATGTTATAAATAGGCGGGTGAGTTGCATGGAATGTTTTTAAAAGAAACACCATTTCCGCTTGATTTCTAACACAAATGCTTGATATGAGTGCATAAACCTCACGGGGATAAGATGGACAGAAACACAAGAATGCTAAAAAATTTGTCATGGCTGGGTAATTTCCATTGATCCTAACGAAGACTTAAAAAACATTCTGTTAATGCCATGCCAATATATGCGATTCTTTGTTGTTCGTAGTGTAGTTTTATACCAGAACGGCGATGTAGGACAGCAGGAGACAATGCTACCTGGGGACAAAACAGAGGCGAAGGATCTTTCATTCAAAATAGTTTATTGCTATCATGCAGGAGTGCCATAAAATTCTGAAGAGTCAAAGTCTAAAGTCACAGAAGATGCAAAAAGTCTTATTTCTTTTCCCCTTGTGAAGATATGTTGTCAAACAGAGGCCAAGTAAATCAGAAAGAATCAGCCATGTGGAGTTGAGAAGGATCTCCCTTCTGAACACAGGCATTGCACTGGGTCACATGCAGGAGTGCAGGGAACAATGCAGCTTACGAGGAACAGCACGCTTACAGGACAGACACACAGACACACGCAAACACACACACAGACACACACACACCCATTAGTTTCAACGTGCAATAGTGGTACAAATTACATTTTTAAAAAATGACCAAGAAGAGCATAAACTATAAGGGAAATGGAAGGAGAGGGGAAAAAAAACTGACAATTTCAACATAACCGTTATCAGGGAAAGCCATACCCCCCCCCCCCGCGAGGGAATGGTTTGTTCTGCCAGCACTGCTATGGTAGCTGACAGTTCTTAAGGCAAGATGCAGGGTTCAGAAGACAGATTGATCCACTTCACAATCACACACAGATCCTTGTGTAGTTTTGGCTCCAGTCCTTTCTTCTTGAGCTGCACCTTCAATTCATGGCTGTTTTGTTAGGTGATCGTGATGATGCGTCTAACCATCTGTCCGTGAGAATCTCAGCACGAGGCTATTTGGTAAAATACAGCAAAAATATTAGCTTCCATGCCCTATTCCACACAAGGAATGTAGGGGACAGAGGAACACAGTGTATTTACAAACACCAGAATAACAGTCTGGATGAGAGCTCTGCCTAGCCCGACAGGGGAGCCCTCAACCAGGACATAGACACCCATTCTAGTGTTTGAAGAAAGAAATACAGCACTTAATAAGATTATCAAAAAAGTTTCCCTCCCCCAATAAACCTACTTCCTACCTTAGAATTTACATGACATCTAGGCCTCACATCAGGAGGAACAAGGAAAGACATCAAATGTCCAACAGGTTTTAGTATGAAAAGAACTTTGTCAGTTCTTTATGGAACTCTCAGAGTAGGAGAGGGGGTGGAAAAATGTAACCTTTTGACCATAATGTAAAAGTTCAAATCAGAGACACAGAAACAAAAGTAGTATTATTATTAGAAATAAGAAAAATGGAGCGATCCCCTAGATTTCCTAAGTGTTCCCAAACAGACTTCAGCTACACCCTGCTATGCCTTTTTTCTTTGGGAAGTAGTTTGTTTGTTTTGGTTCAGCCTTTTGTCCCCCCCCCCATTCGGTAACCAACACTGAACTTCATTAACTGAGTTTAGTATGACCACCAAACCAAAATGGGAAGCAACTTAAACAGCAGTGGTCATACAGCTTAAGCTGAAAAAGGACGAGAACCAAGCAAACACCAAAAAGCATTCAAATTTCAATTCAACCAAGGTGAAGACATGCAAACAGATGTAACTGAAACAAGAACACCGTCAGGTAGGAGGATTCCTTGAGAAATTCTGGCACCGATTCCTGCAGAATAAATAGCAGTTTACATTCCAATATATATAAGCCCATTGATTCCAATTTTTGTAGATATATATTTAAATCATTAACAAAAACAAAATCTATCAATTTTCTTGTTCCCTTCCCGCCCTCAACAGTTCATCTCAAAAAAGGACCAAAAGATCCTCAAAAAAGAGAAAATCTGGCATCTCCTTCAAAAAGGCAGGGTGGGGGGGGGAGGCTTGACAAACTGTCTGTGAAGGAGCAATAGACTCCACTACTTCTTCTGCTTTTTGAAGATCTTGAATGGATGTTTCTTGCGGCTAGATGTGGAGTCAGTGTCCTCCCCTGTGGAACCACTGTCTTCCTCCAGGGGGCTCTTCTTGGAAGAGAGCTGGGGAAGGCGGCTGCTACCCTTGACCCCGCCGACGAGCGACTGTGCTCCAGTAGGGGAAGGGGTATCGGGGTCAGTGGAAGTGGGACTTATGGAGCGTGAGGACTCGGACTGCGAGAGCCCGACCAGGGCACTGTTGATCTCGCCAAGACTGGCTGACTTCTCTATGGCATTCGTCTTCTTCGTGAGCAGGGGGCTGTCTGGGCCCCCCTCCAGCCAGGTGCCACCCTCCGGGAAGCGGCTCCCACCATTGGGGGTCGTATGAGCAAGTAGGTGGGCAGGTTCATCTCCACGGCTAGTGTGGGCGTGCAGGAAGGAGCTGGGCTTCACCGAATGACACTTAGAGCCAAGAGATGATGAGAGACGCAGCTGTTCACCAGACTGGGACAGCGACAAGGAGGAGTCAGAATCAGAGCGGTTAAGGTCCCTGCAAAGCAGACAGACAAACCAAATTATTCTGGGGTGAAACACACATAAAACGGGGTAAGGGGCAGGGGCTTCACACCAAATCAAACCATGCCTTGGCTCACTGATCCTATATCACTTTGTACAAACAAGGTTAGACAGACGAGATCATGTGTCAAGCCCTTGATACGGAATTCCTTAAAACTACCAAGAGACAGCAGGACCGAGCAGAAAAGCTGCTTTTGGAACAAAAGGGAGGAAGAGGAGGAAGAAGAAAAGCAAAAAAGCAAAAGGTTTAGGAAAATGAACAGCTTCAAAATGAATGCTGATGTGGCAAAATTATTGGGGGAGGGACAAAATACACAGGATATCCACATGAACAAACAAAACCAGAGGTGGAAATTTCAGGTAAAAATCCAGACCAAGATTTTGTTTCAACCAACCAGTTGAGCATAAAGAGTCACGGTTATAGAGTACTCACCTGGCTGGTTGAAACAAAATCTCAGTCTGGATTTGTACTTTCTGGACCTGAAATTTCCGCCTCTGAACAAAACCAAATCGTATTTACAAGACAACCTCAAGGCAAAAAAAAAAAAAAAAAAAACAGAAAGTGTGATTAAAAATCAGTTGGATACAGTTACACAAGACATGCGGAAAAAAAAGGGGGGTGGTACCCGAAGCTGCCAGAATGCTGGGACCGCACCAGGGAAAGGTCGGGGACATCGGGGATGGTGTCCAATGGCTGGAAATAAGCAGGATGATGGACAAGCGAGGTGGCTGGGACAACCATAACAGCAGCAGAAGGGTTGGAAGAGGAGGAGTGGTGCAGAGGACGAGGTGATGGAGGAGTTGGGCAGACGATGGAGGGGTGAGAGAAAGTGGAGGATAACGGAGGTAGAGGGACAGATTCAAACTGCCCTAAGGACTGGCTTCGTAAGGGGCGAGCGGGGCCCCTAGGCCTGGTGGGATAGCTGCCCTCTCCCTGGTGCCCTGCCAACAAACAGCTCTCTACCAACCTCTGGGAGCCCATAGCCAGCTGGGGGTCAATGTGCCGTTGGCGTAAGGACATCATACTGGGAGCTGTGGGCAGAGAGGAGGGCATTTGTTAACATACCACACTCAAAAAGACTGAGCGAGTGAGTGAGTGAGTGAGTGAGTGAGTGAGTGGTGACTGGCGTGGTAGAAGCAGAAGGCACAGGTGCACTGAGTGAAGAGTTCACCTCTCAGCAAAATGTCAGAATGAAACACTTGCCATAGGTGCTGAAAACCAAGACTCAAAGTCAGTTCTTTCATGCAAGAAAACAGTGGAGAGAAGTGACAGCGTCTCAGATTTTCTGAAAGTCACTGTGTACAACTTAGAACTAGGGTAAAGAGAGCTGCCTTTCAGCAGGATGGCCCTACAGTCCTGGCTAACATCCAAACATACCGAAGCTGACCTCTGTAGTCAAGTGTAAGGCTGTACAGGGTGACCTAGCAGGAAGGCCTATTAATCAACCCTATCCAAGATGCATCCAGTTTGTCTTTGCTACATCAGAAAGAACAGTCTTTAGAGACTTCATAAAAAAAACTCTGGGCAGGAAGGTTAGTCAATGGGGATAGCGTGTTTGACGTGGTTGGGGGACAGAAAGGTGGTCAGCCCAAAGAACAAGCCATCTGACAGGCAGAAACAGTCGCAACTGATCTACCCGCACCCCTCCCGAGACTACCCTTCACAATTTCCACCCCATGCGGATCGCTGCATGCCCAGTGATGCTCAAGTGACTGGCGTGAGCTTGGCCGGAGAGGGGGAGCTGATTGGACGGCAGGCAAACCAGAAGAGGTCCACAGCAAATGATGTTCGGAACTGACAGACCAGAGATCGCTCACTGGACGACCCATCTGCCAGGCGGCGTCTGAGGGTTACCCATGGTGTAGTGGAGGGTGAGGGGGGGGCCAAAGGTCAAAGGCAGGGTGGGGAAGAAGGTAGTTACTACGGACATGTATCAAAGTCTACACTGTGACTGTCAACACCAATCAGGAGTCATCAGGTGACAACGGTCTCTACACTAGGTTTCCAGCAATATTAGGAGAGAAACATAAAAAGAACTACGAAGACTTTACATGCATCTAATGTCATCTTTCTGATGTAAGCTCAGTGTTTGTCTTGAGAGGACTTTCCAAGTCCAGCGGATGCTGACATAGGAAATATTCTTGGGTTATAAATTCCACATCTGATACGTATTTGTGTTTTTGTCCCATTAAGCGATGTGAGGAACTCACTGTTGACTTCTGAGTGCTTTGAAGCTCATTAAACGTGATTTATCTGTCTGTCTTTCGAGACACCCAATCTTTAGCTAAGCAGGCCAATCCTCTTGCCTGGTAAGCAGCTGGTAATTGTGCCAATGAGGCATTGAATCCCCAGTCCTGCCGTCTTGATTGCAGAAGCACAGAACAAATGCAATCTTATGTCTACATCCTCTAGTTTTATGCAGTCAACATCCCTAATATTACCGTGCTAGAGAACAGAACTAATGAAATCAGGCCATTTGGCAGAAAAGGTCCATTTATGTCATCTTACATTTCAAATGCAACACAAAATACAGATGAAGTGACCTATCTTGCTCTTTTGGATATATTAACTGAAATCACTGTACCTCCAATACAGTAATATCTGAAACATAATTCCAAAAATCCAGCAAAAGAATTTACTCAATGAGTTTCCATTTGTGGCTTGGTGTTCTTGGCCCACTTGACCGATACATGATACAGAAATCTAACATGAGGAAAGATGTTATTTTCTCTTCCTGATATAAAAACAAATTGTTAAAATGTCAAAGGCTTATGGTGTCAGCTATGTGAATGTAAACAGACATGGTGCTTAAAGTTTGGTGTAGGGAACAATGCAGCTGACAAGGAACTTGCTCAAGGAATGAACACACAGACACACACAAACACCCCACCACCAAAATGAACAAGTATGCGAGAGGAGATGATAAAAACTTCTTTGCAAACTTTATGGTCAACCTTGAACATAGAAATATATAGACTTGCAGGTAGGGAAATTGGAGACTATTGCAATGAATTCTTTCATGTTTTATTTTCAGAGCATGAAAGGAACTGTCGTCCTTGGGACCTGAGTGCGAAGGATCTGTGTAATTTCTCCTGAAAACTGGTAAGTAAAGTCATCAACAGCTAAGAATCCACTGGTAGCAGCTTGCAGTGGGTGCTTACATTGTAGTGCCCCAGGAGACATGATGTCCTCATCCATATCGTCCATGTCGTCGGACATGATGAAATGCTGAGGTGTAGCCCGGCCGCCCACAAAGCTGGGGTCCAGGTTGAGGGCCGAAGCCAAGGACGGCAACCCTGGATTGTTGACTATGGTGAAGCCGGTCAGGACCTCTATCTGCTGCCAGCGGTGCAGTCGCTCGCGGAGGGCAGCCGTGACCTCGGCCAGAGCCTGCCTGAAGGGGGGGTTGCATACAGGGACAGTAGGAAGGAACAAGGCAGGCCCACTTTAAAAAATCCTGGTCTGCGTATGAATCGGGGAGAGGGAGACTCACTTGGCTGCCAGAATCTTGTGGTCCACATCATCCAGCGAGGAGCTGTGTGCCACGTGAAAGGTACCAAACAGAGTGTTCCTCTTCTTCTTGATCTTTTCCGCCTTGGGAGAAGATACCACCCATCCATCGGTCAGCCTCAAACTCAGCTCATCGGCAGCCACCCCCCCCAGAAGCCACTCACCCCCTCCTTGGCCACCATCAGTTGCCTCTCAGCATTCTGCTTCTTGATGTTGTAGTACTGCACCTCCACCTCATGCGTAAGCTGCAACCACTTCTGCAAAGGCTCAGGTGCCGACCAACTACTCCGGGACTCCAGCTCCTTCTCAGCCTTCTTCAAAGCCATGCGTACCTGCAGGACACACACACACACACACACACACACACACACACACACACACACACACACACACACACACACACACACACACACACAGAAAGACAGATTAGGTATCTATATCTCTATGGGGACACCCTTAACCCCTACCCAGCCCTAACTTTAACCATAAGTAACTACACAAAATATAAGACTTGTGGCATGTTCATTTTTTTTTATTACAATCAGAGATTTTAAAAAAATTGAGGATATCCCTGGTGGGGACTGAAAAAATGTCCCCACAAGGTCAAAATAACAGGTTTATATCACATTACAAACACATACAGACGCAAAGAGGGCTTAGAGAATGTGCCGAGACCGAAAGTACCATGGCAAACAAAAACTGCTGCAGCTGTCCATTAAGAACATATTAAAATGATTATCAACATGAAGAGTTTAAGGAACGGAAGTCAGAACATGAAAATCAGCTTTCAGAAGTTTCAAACAATTACTAGCTGTACAGGATGGAAGCCGACCAAAAGCTGTGAAGGCTAATAGGAACATCCATTATTAGTTTGCTCTAATAATAACTTCCAGTGTGGGAATTACTAAATAAGGTAAGTATGATTGCTGCAATGCCGGAGAAAGACTAGTTCTTCTACCTTTCTTTCTGATGAGCAAGAACTATTTCACTAGTTCAAAGCAGCACAAAATTTTACCAAGTATAGATTTTTTTTAAAAGTTAGACAATACTTGAGACATGGCGAACTTAAGTTTAAAAAATGTGAAAAAGCAGAAGTGACACAGCATCCCTTACTTACAGCGTGCAAAATAATATAATCTCAAAACATTTTATAGTTAATTCGCATTTACATGGATTTAGCAGGTAATTCAGTCAAAAGCAATGTGAGGCTAATAGTACATTACAAGTATCAAGCAGTGAACGAGGAATAAGTGCAGCTCGGCGGAGCTTCCGTTTTATCATATAATTCTATCTAATTTCACGTTAGTTTTGCTCATATAAACACTTTGGGTTTAGACTCTGTGTTGAGCCCAATGCCATATCCAGTGTAGGTTTATTGTTTCAGTGTGGCCCAGATGGCAGTGTCTGTGTAGGTTTAGTCTCAGTGTTAGATGCAGGAACTCAGGCTCAGTACAAGTGTAGCTCCAGTGTTTGAAGGAGAAAGAAACCACACTCACCCCAGCGGTCCTGCAGAGACTTTCACCTCTAAAAGAGTGACAAGCCAGACCGTGACACAGTGCTACTTTCCTTTTTTTGCTGAATATTCGAGAAATATGACCTCTTAAGACATTATGTCATCATTTATAAATGAGGTTACTGTGGATTGGCTTAACCTAAAAATCACAGACACTGAAGCTATACACCCAGAACATAAAACCATCCTTAAAACTGAACGCCAAAAGGAAACTCAATGCACAACCCAGAGCACCGTTTTTAGTACAAGGCCGTGGTGGGAAGATAAAGACCAGGGGACACAGATGCCGGAATTCAACAGACATGCTCGGCCCAGTCTATGTGTTGCAGACGGAACCTCGTAGGCCTGCACCTTGTCAAAAAGATCCAAAAACGGAGCTCTCCCTACTCATCGAGGCTGGAGGAATGAAGTCTTACCTTATGTGACCCCCCCCCACAGAAACCAAAGAACCCCGCCAAAAAAAGACAGCCAAAGACACTTTGAATAGGATTCTAATTACTGAACAGCTGTTCCGATACCAAGGAAAAGCAGAGGATCAGGGCAGAGCCACAGCATGATGGAATGGAGGATGTCGGGCATTGAGCAGAGTTTACAAACCACACTTCACTTCTGTTATGAGAATGTCGACATGAAGTCCTATCCCTTACAGGACACCGCAGATGCTTGCTCCTTTGCAGCCTCAAACATGACACCGATTCAGCTACATTATTTCCCAGCGCACCTCATCCGAGCCCCAATCAGATAACATAGGAACGCTGCTGCGATCTGTTGGCTGATAAGGACGCATGTCACCCAAGTCAGTCCACGGGGTACCAGACCCCTGCTCCGGCCGTCAGGCTCTTCCTGCTCATCCCCAAAGGGTGTGAATGAGCAGAAGCATGCAGCTAATGACACTGGCGGCAACTCTTTGGATAAGTAGATAAGCAGATCCTCCTTGCTGGGATTTTACACCAGGGTCATTGTACTGTGCTCTCCGGGGGCTTTTTCCTTCTGCTCAAAGTATCTGCACTCCGCATCCCACGTCCTGTCCATGGCCTCGACCACTAGCCATGCCCCCCCCCCACTGCGACCACATGGTACCTGATCGAGCTCCTCCTCAGCGTACTTCTGCCGGCTCAGTTCGTTTTCGGTGCCTTCGCGTAGCTCCTTCAGCCGCTGAGCTTCCTGCTTGGCTGCGTTGATCTCATCTCGTAGCTTCTGCTCCAGGTTGACCTTCTCCACCTCTACAGTGCGGTGCTCCTCTTGTGCTATCTGCAGCCTTGGCACAGAACAGAGAGAAATAAAGCATATCCTATAAAAAAGGCAATCGCAGGCAGGAGAGGGCACAAGCAAGGGGTACACCCTGGATGGGATGCTAGACTGAGAAGCTCATAGAATATGAAATAATTTGTCCCAAACTTGTCCCAAAATATCAAGATCCCTTTCCACATTCATAACCATTTCGTGCTATTACGGTCTACATGACATTTTATTTGCAGCACACAATCTCAACACAATCGCTTCTTGCACCAGTGAAGATCTACTACTGACACCCACCTAGTTAAGACAAACAGGTTTCCAATGCTAAGAAGCCAAACATCCATTGCTTTTATGTACAATAAAATGTACAGTCACTGTAAAGAAAAGCACAGTGGCCATGAAGAGAACATTCCAGAATGGAGGAAATGCATGCTCCAGATCAGAAGAACTCCCACACAGTAAATCACTCTACTATTATGGGTGGATGAGCATGATAAGGAGATAAGTGCACACTTCACTGGGTGGGGGCATGTAATGAGGAACACAGTGGTACAGACTAGGAAGCAAGTCTCCTGGAAGGAGTCTTATGTTAAAGACATTATAATCGAATATAAAGGTGTATAATTACAAGATGAAAACTTCCACGCAGCTATGACAAAGGCACGGTCTAGACACAAAAGCCATCATCTTGGTTTAGAGGAGTTACCATGGTCACTCATGACAAACTGTTCTGAGTGCAGGCACCCAGAATGCCCTTATCTAAATGGAACGGGGCTGCACTGACAGGGACTTCACTTACTGAGGGAACAGCGGAAAAGCCCTAAAACAAGCCAATCCAGGAGAGCTGTGGGAAATTCAGAACAAAGCACAGGCGGGCATCTTTATTTGAACTTTGTAAATGACTCTACTTACTAGTAACAGTCGGTATAATTTCACTTGCCACTAGGTTTCCTCCACAGCCCTGACCTCTGCCACCCAGTAAGTGGAGATACCAAGAAGTTTTCTTAGAAGGCTTACAGCTCTCCAAGCGTCACACCAAACATAGCAGAACTTCAACTGCATTAAAACGATTCAGACTTTTACCGCCATAAACTCCTGCAGGAGAGTTACTGCTAATGCTAGATATCAAGCTCCCCGTTCGCTCTCCACCCTGGTAAACTCAGCGTGGACTTTCTCTGTCTTACCTTCTCTCTTACTTCTGTGTTATCAAAGTTTTATTACATTGTAAACTATGCCATGCCATGCCATTTGTCCTGCTACTGGCAACAGCAGGTTAGGTGAAATAATGCATTTTGAATTTCTCCCATTTCGCAAAATAATACAACCACATTTACAAATCCTTATGTTCTGCCTGCAAGTTATCACAACTGTTGGGTCGACTACCTCCCCACACCCTGAAAGCCTCTTCACCATGCATTTTTTATCCTACAAACTGCATAAATGTCTGATATCAGAGCTATTAGCGAGAGAATATTGTGAATCAGGGAGAGATTCTGTTTCTCACACCACCAAGGCCAAACGAAGGTATTCTGAGCTTCATTTTCAGCTGCTTAAACAGAAACATAGAACATTTGGCTTCACTTCAACAGCAATTTAAATTCAGCAATAAGAGTGCATCTAGATTTAAATGGAGGACAAAAACAAACTTAATGAATGAGAAGACAAGAGACGGGGATTAATTTTTGGCGTGGTGCCGTGGAGCGTTCGCAAAGCTGCATGGGGTGATTAAACTCCTGCGCAACACAGCTGACTGACAGCCCCGGTGGCAAACATGTGTCACCCACTAGTGAGCGGATTGCCTTGCTGGAAAGGGCGAGGATAAACATTAGCAACAAGCTAACTGTGAATATCGCATTTAAACACCCGATGCTTCTTTCCCTATGGTTCAGGGCAATTCATATTCCAAATACAAACCGACACACATTTGTTATTTTAGCATTATGTCAGAAGAACAACTTGTTTTTGGTCTCAAGAAACATCTCATGAAGCGCAGCAAATAACTATTAGACTGTTTTTAATTAAACATACTCCATTCTATGCGTGGGTGTTATACTTGCGGGGCAACATTCTTTTCTTTAGGAAATGCGGTGCAACATGCAACAAGTTGCTTCATCTTTGACACCACCTTGGCGTTAATAGAAAAATAAACCACAAAACCACAACTCAACAAACATGAACGGCAACTCTGCCAGCCTGCCGTTCCGCAGCCCTGCCTTAGCCTAATCCCTCCCTGGCCCTTTCTGCCAGGAGGAGCTAAAAGAAGACGACTCTGCTAAAGGGGCCACTTGAACTGGACATGGGATCTGCCTGAAGGCTCAGCCAAGCAGCAGCTGAACCCTGAGCTCCGGGGACTAGAAGGAGCACAGCACTCGACATGCTGAGTGACAGACCCATGCCATGTGCAGTCACCACAGCAACACTGACGTCCTGTGCATGGGCGGCCTGCCGGCTTCCTTCCTACACCTAGAGAAGGGGTTTCCTGTTTACTAGCACAGCAACATGGGAAAGTTTCATGTAATTGACCAATCATCATCAGGAGGATGATGCATCAACAAACAAGTCTCCCTTGCCAGGTGAATGAGAAGAGTCAACCAGGACTACATCTGAATTTCCCCGTCCTGGTGGCTAACAAATAAACAGCAAGCTAAAGGAAGCTAAAAGAAAAAAATTTGGCAAGTAAAGTAAAGGAAAGACTGGTCAAACTTCAAAGGAAGCAGAACCAAGCCCCACTGGCCTGTAACAGGAAATGTGGGCCAGGTGGATACCAGCACCAAAATCCCACAGCTGGACCTCCTTTCCACAAAGGCCATAAGACGGGCCCCAGCAGCCCAGCGCCCTAGCCGGAGGTAGGCGTAAGGAACGCGTGCGAACACCCACACCTAGGCTGCTCCCGTGCTGCACGGAGAAGGGGAATTATCTAGTGCAAGACACACTTTCAGCTGGAAAACATAGGAACTCTACTGTGGGGTCCGTTCATGAAGAGACCCCAATCCGTGTCTCCTCTGGCTAGTTGCATAATGCTATTAACGCGCTCCTAAAAATAAGGAGTGAACCTCATTGTTCGGCGCAATCAGATCATATTTAAACAATGAACGATCTCCTTCGTTTCTTCTCCATTTAAGGTATCGCGGCAAGCCGAATCGGTCAGACGACCCCCACAGAAACCCAGGGCTGCGATCAGCATTCTAAGCCTCCCACTACACGGCAGTCTGCCTGTGGCACGAGGCTCTCACATCTGCCGCTCTTTGTTGTTCTGGCCCCCATGGCAACCAGGCTCCCACACCACCTTGCACAGAGATGTGGAAATAGCTTAACTAAAAACTGCATACAGAAAGAATGTGACAGAAATTAATTCATGAAATGGACTGTCTGTTAACAGCTCAGGGTTCAGTAAGGGTAAGAACATACTGATGTGGATGCCCCTTTAATGAGATAGATGAAGTGCAGTTATTCATTAAACAACATTTTTCCAGTATACTGACCATAAGTTACTTCCATCATTAAATTTACAAGACAGTAACCTACCTGTAATTGGACCCTAACTGAACTGAAAATGAATAGAACATAAGTGCCCAGAACTCACAGAACCTGGACCGCAAAGGTGATGTCAATGGGGAGCCCAACAACCACCCACTTGAGACCTTCCCAATCCAACGAGCAGGTCTGCAAACTCACTTCTGCTGCAGGTCATGTAGGCTCTGCTCAGCCCGTTGCAGGCCCTCCAGATCCTTCATCATCTTGCTCATGTGGTCCTTGGAGTAGCGGTTCTGGATGTAGGCGAACCAGCAGCCGCCCATGCCAATCACAATAGAGACCACTAGCATGAAGTCCTTCAGATGGCTATGTCTGTTCACTGTAGGAGAAGTGGGGAGGGGGGGGGGGGGCCGGGAATGGCACCAAAGAGGGAGACACCTCATTAAGAGGGCTTTGTTATAGGACAGGTCTCTCCCTGTCACAGCCAATAATGAGCCAGGAAACAGAATTTGGTTTTATAAAAGCTATGCAGTTAAGAAGGTGATAACACTTGGATTTACATTCTTGTGAAAAACAAAGTTAATAACTATTATCCTACAAAACTAATTGATAAAATAAATCAATAAATGAGGCTGGTGCTTCACTGACCACAAACAAAAACACCTTACACAGGAAATGACGCTGAAATGAAACCAAGGACAAACCACCCATCACAGAGGGCAGCCAAGCAAGGCATTTCCGTTGCAGTCAGGGGGCACAGCATATCACAATGGCTAAAGCCAGATTAGCGGATTATTCCATCTGCTAAAGGCCCACTTGTGGGTGACTGGGCGACTGGGCGAGGATGCAATGAAAATCGGGGGAGTCGACATTTAATATAACCGAGCCCTAGAGCTCCGCATCATCTGCCCTCCATAACTCCTTTGACAGAGAACACGCACCGACCTGGACCGGCCAAACAGAGGTGTAAACACACACATGCCTATGTCTCCCAAATTAAACGCTCCACACTACTGACTAGCCAGTTTCATCTCTTTCTACTACAGCCTTTTTCCACAGTGTCAGGGGATGCCTCCCTAGTGGCAACTGACACGGAGTCATATTGCAGCACTCAGACTACGAGACAGCTCTTGATTTATACTCCTATCAAGTCATTCTCACCCCCAATTTAAACATCGCAATCTTATGAAGTGTATTTTTCCACATAAACATCTCCATTCTGTCATCTAGAGGGCATCTAGCATAAGTATCATCATCATCCTCGATCCACTCCGTTTGTTCTCCAATGTGGAAGAAAAATTGGAACCATCCTCTCCAATAGCTGCTAGTTAAGCTACTTAGAATGAAACTCCGGACCTCACAGCTGGTGCGCAAAGTCTCCTCCTTTATTCAGCAATCCTGCACAGCGCTCCGGTCACACTCTGGTACCAGGTACCCCAGACATAAAGAGCAACCCGCTGATAAACCATAAGGCCCAAGGACCTGTAAGGACTTAAAAGTCCTGACTGGTCCTATTTATTCGTTTGAGTTAGCGTATAACATATTGCGGATAACATACTGCAACTACTCCAGATCTATGATATTCTGCACTCCCTTAACCAGTTGAGACTGCTTCAATTCCCTTCCTTTCCATTCCTGCAGGTACTCCAACCACCCCCCCCTCCAACTGCCTCTCTCTCCAAGGTATTCAGGGCCTGCGAAAGTGACTACATGCAGGCTGCCGTGACACAAAGACTGACAGCATTCAAAACAATATCTTCTTGCCTAAGGTCTACACATTTCCAACTTTCTTTCCTCACAAGAGGCTTGCTTCCCCGCATTATTTCAGCACTCAAAACAGGACACTTATGAAAGAGATGGAGCTTCGTATATTTACAGTACCGGCCTGAGTGGCGAAGCGAGAGGTGAAGGAAGCTGCGGCAAAAAGGAAAAGCAGGAAGGGCTGAAAGTCTTATTCATCATCCTTTTCTACCAGGATATCGCTCTGCATATGCCTGCTGCTAAAACCTAATTTCCTGCTCGGTGTTTCAGGCTTAAAACCAGACATTCAACTCCCTCTGCCACCAATACAAAGATACGCCAGCAAAAGAAGCCTCATATTTTAATGATGGATAGTGGTACGGATGCATCCTGTTAACGAACATGTCCCGCTCTCTACCTGGGATCTGCAATCCTTCACACGGCCCTAAAGACCAGAGTGCAAGCCAGGCATCCATCGCTGTGATATTTACCAGGCGAGCTCTCGACAACCGGTCGCTCAGATAGAGGGCGCTGGGACTCCACAGCTATTCCTGCACCGCGGCCACCGGAAAGCCAGACGTGGCATTCCTCTTTGTAAAGGAAAGGCCTCGCAAACCGAGCCAAGATGAAAGGAAGAGGGGACACCAGCGTTAATTAAGAGAGACCAGCTGACCGCTCACACAATTCCCAGCGTATAAGTGCTGCATCAGGAAGCTGCCTGCAGCCGACAGGATGTCAAAGCGGACATGCCCTACGACTAATTACATTATCACTGGCTTATCAGCGATTTGACTAATTACAAAGCCAGCAAGGGGCATCCTTCAACTTTTGACGTTACCCATGGGATAGCGGGGAAGCTCTGCCGGCAGTCACCATTTCGAGTTCACTTCTTATTCATGGTGCCCAGAACAGCTGCTGGAGTGGACCAGCCCATCCCCATCTGTGTCAGTTGGGGGTCCATAGCCTCTTTCTAATGCTGTCACTTGCAGACTGCCCCCCCCTCCCTGGACACTCTTGGACCAGCCCTCCCCCACCTTTGTGGGGGCAGCCAGCTGGGACACTTCAGCCAGCGGGAAATGAACAAAGCAAGCTCCTGTCATCCTGCTCCTTTCATCTTTTTCAGAAACACTTCTCTTCCATACAGTCTCCCCCCTCAAAGTAACTCTTCTTCCCCTTTAATCTTTTGTGCTTATCAGTTAAATCTTTGCTCTACTTTATTTGTGGCTCTCACTTTAAATATATCTATTAAAAAACAAGTAAATGCTCCTTAGTCTTGAATTACATTCGTGCTCTGTAAAATCTCATAGTAATTTCCTCTATAAGGCATTCATTCTGGACGACGTATTCCGGTCTGAGCAAAAATCCACAAAATAAAGCATGGATATACTGGAAGATTACGAATGACTCATCAAGTTTTCTGGCCTCGATACAGCACGGGGTAATAGCCTGAGGAGCCCTCTCACCGGTGGGACGGTACCGGTATCACGAAGTCCTGGCATACTGCTTGAGGACAAGCAGGAAATGACAAGACAGAGGCAAGGAGCAGGGAGGGTCTAACCCTCCTGCGAGCGACCTACGACCAAGGCGGGGGCGGTGGTTTGGGTGCCAGTGCGCCAGTGGAGCGTGCTCTGCATACAGAGAGGCTCCAGCTACAGGCAGTTTCTCCCAGAGAATCTCAGGCACCAGAAGGACCAGGGAGGCCGCCGGCTCCGGGCTGGCTCGCCTAAGCCGGCGACCACTCCTGTACGTCACTCACTGAATGCATTTGTATTTTGCCGTTTGTGGATTCTTTTCTGTTATTTCTTTGCCAGTAAACCTGTCAGAAAGACCTACAGAAAGAGACGGGAATGAAAATAAAGTTACAAATAAAACAATCTGGCAGACTGGCTTCATCTTTAGCAGATACCATTCCCGCCGTAAAATCATCTTGGCGCAGCATGGCCCGCCATGCGCCTTTCAGAGACAGCTGCCCCCGTGTTTCCCAGCAGCCTGTCGGAAATATGACCGAGCGACAGGGCTGAACGCTAATGACACGTGCTAGTCACATCCTTCCCCTTTCTGCAGCGGGGAGATAAAGGGAGTGCTGCTCAAGCAGCCTCGGGAAATACGACGCGTTATCTGCCGTGCCCCAACGCCTTTTTGGCATCTGAGAAATGTATGAATGTGAATGAAACGTAAATGAAACGAAAAGGAGTGAAACAGAACTCATGGTCCAGCACAGCCTATGTACCCAAGTTCTTGCAGGGGTGATTCTAGGTCTCCCCACACCCCCAACACATCCTTCTTTCTGGTACTTTCTTTTACTGCTTTACTTTTTTGCTCCAACACAAACATTAGGATGTTGCTTCCCAACATAAAACAGGAGTGTGCCAGGCTCCTCTAAACTTCCGGACCATCAACAACTGCAGCGTATGAGCGCTGGTCCTCTCCAGCACCAAAGGGCAGATCCGCAGAAACACACTTACATTTATTCCGGGTGGGGGGGGGGGGGGGACACCATTAAAGACGGGGGCCGTTAAACCCAGCCCCCAACTTTGGGGTTTTGGTTTCGCGACCCCATTCCGGTGTGGACACCAGACAAGCACATTTGAGAGC
>JAODLD010000042.1:15453619-15477420 GCA_026781065.1 Mormyrops boulengeri | reverse complement strand
ATGGTGGCTGCAAATACTGGGGTAATTTTAGCAGAGGTTTTGAAATGGCTAAGCTAACACACTTTGACAGCCATAATTGTATAGTTTTACACCAGCATGAAGATCATTTAAACACCACTTACTTTGGCTGCCTAAGACTTTTGCACAGTACTGTGTATGTGTGTGTGTGTATATATATATATATATATATATATATATATACACACACACACACACACACACACACAAACACACACACACACATAAGAGTATGTACAGGTACAAGTCCTATAAAGATGGAAGGTTGCAGCCAATCGTCTTCCCGGCAGAGTGAATGATGTGCTGTAGTCTGCAGAAGTGCACCATCATAGTCTTTGGAAGATTGAACTTCATCAGCTGCCTCAGGAAGAACATCCTCTGTTGAGCTTTTTTGGTGAGGGAGCAGATGTTCATCTCCCACTTAAGGTCCTTGCTGATCGTGGTGCCCAGGAAGCAGAAGGACTCCACAGCGGTGACTGGTGAGCCGAGCAGGAAGATGGGTGGAGGTGGGGCAGGGCTTTTCCTGAAGTCCACAATCATCCCCACTGTCTTCAGGCCGTTGAGCTCAAGGTTGTTCCCTTTGTATCAGGACACCAGGTGATCAATCTCCTGTCTGTAGGCAGACTCGTCCCCATCAGAGATGAGTCCGATGAGGGTGGTGTCGTCTGAGAATTTCAGGAGCTTAAGACGGGTGGGTGGAGGTGCAACTGTGTGTATAGAGGGGGAACTAGAGAGGAGAATGGACACAGCCTTGTGGAGATCCGGTGCTGATGGTCTGGGAGGCAGAAATATGTTTCCCCATCTTCGCATGTTGCTTCCTGTTGGTCAGGAAGTCTGTGATCCATCTGCAGGTGGAGTCGGGCACGTACAGGTAGGAGAGCTTGTCGTGCAGGAGGGCCGGGATGATGGTGTTGAATCCACAAAAAAGAATTCTTACATATGTTCCTGGAGAGTCGAGGTGCTGGAGGATGAAGTGAAGGGCCATGTTGACAGCATCATCTACAGATCTGTTGGCTCTGTAGGCAAACTACATGGGGTCCAGCAGATGGTCAGTGGTGGCTTTGAGGTGGCGGAGTATGAGGCGCTCAAAGGACTTCATAACTACAGGCGTCAAAGCAATGGGTCTGTAGTCGTTTAGTCCTGTGATCTTAGGTTTTCTTGGCACAGTGATGATGGCGGAGGTCTTAAAGCATGCTTGCACATGGCATGACTCCAGTGAGGTGTTGAAGATTTCTGTGAACACAGGAGTCAGCTGGTCAGTGCAGTGTTTCAAGGTGAACGGAGAGATGGAGTCTGGCCCTGCAGCTTCTTGAAGACCTTGTTAATGTCCCTCTCTTGAATATGAAGAGATGGGGTGTGAGGTTTCAAAGATGCCACACCAGCAGTTGGTGTGGGGGAGGTGGTCTGTGGTCGGCGTGGGGAGCTGTGGGGGATGATGATGTGTGAATATCCAGTTTTGCAGAAGTTAAAGTACTGCCAGATACTGTGGTACAACTTGGGTATGGTTACTTTTAATGTGATGTTGTCATATGCAGTTAATGATGCAAAGAATCGGTCAGTCCAGAGGTGGTGGGTCTTATCCACAAAAGCCCGGTGTGTTTGCAGGTTTTTGGGGTGACCTTTGGGTCAGCTGTTCAGATCCAGGTGTGAGGACTCTTCAGCCAATCAGTCCTCTAATTTGAAATTGACTCACTGTAATCTTGCAGTGAAAACCCGCATACACAAGGCACAAGGGCCCTTTTTGGATACAATTGGCCACACCCGGGGTTAGTTCGTGATCCTTGCTTGGGCTGCTCTACACGGTTATATTAACACAGGAGGTGAAAGTTATTTTTTGCTGCTCCTGTTACAGAAGAACATGAGCATTAGTGTTTGAACTAAGTCCATGAACATTGTGAACATAACTGAATCAATTTTTATTATCTATTTAACTGTTCTTTTTAATTTTAGAGGAGTTTGATAACACAATAAGGCATTACCTTCCACCTCAGAGATCCTGTCTGTGTTTTTGCCAAATGTTACAATAAGGAAATTACAAAGAACATCTGTTAAACCGGTGGCCGAGTATAACATTCTGTAAAACATAAAGATCAGTCATAACCGTGAGACGTCATATTCAGTAATAATAACCTATATACACACTTTTAAAACTTGTGAAGTGTCAAACATATTGGTACTTAATACTGGCCTTAAAAAGCAATTCATTCTTAGAGTAAAAGAATGTTAAATTCACAAAACTTATCTGGCAGTTCTCAAAATTCTAGAAAACCATGCATTTTCCGGTTCGCTTTTGGAACCGTGCTTGGCAGTACGGGTCGGTCATTAACGTAAGCATATGCGCATGCGCTTGGAAGTGGTACGCATGCGCAATTCAAGTCTGTGGACTAGGGGAAACAGTTCTGCGATATTCCATAGTTAATGAAGGATAGCTTCACGGAAGTCAGCAGTGGCGGTGCCTGAGTCGGGCTAACGAACCTTAAGCTCCGAATGTTTTCATGAAACATCAAATTCAGAGCCGCGCTGAACATGGAACCTACTTTGAAAGTAATAAACGGACCGATTTTTTTTTCTGACCGAATGAAAATCGACGGGGTACTGAGCACCAGTAACAATTGTTCTGCACAGGAGAGACACATTTACGGCAGTTTGTCTATAAATGATTAAAAATGTACAGTGTAGTAAAATAAGGGTTATTTATGAAAATGAAACTGATTTGCCTTTTCTTATAAATGCTCTAACATACTGCAACATTTGCAGACTTCGTATTAGCTTCATATCAGCTTTTGGTTTTATCGAAACTTACTTGTGTGGTATATTACCGCCCTTTTCCGGGGCCATTTTCGTGTGCCATTGGTTCTGAGGAAACCTGTTTGTGCAGCTGTAGGTGGCACTATTGCTCCATCGAACCCACTCTTCTACCAATCATTTCCCTATAAGAACAGTAACTTGTGTGTGTGACATGTTAGGAACGTTATATACAGGATGGAGTGAATCACGCTTTCAGGAAAAAGCATGGAAAGTGGACATCACATAAGTGGGTGGTGTGTCACTCAGTGGGTTAGGATTCTGTACCTGTGTGTGGAAGGTTCAAATCCCAGGGTCGGCAGAGAATGTCACTGTCGGGGCCTTGAGTAAAGCCCTTAGCCCCCAATTGCTCCAGGCATCGTCTGACCCTCCTTTCTCAAAAAATGATGTCACTTTAAATAAAAGCCTCTGCTGAATAAAATGTCAAAATATTATATTGATAGGTCTCTGTGTTGGACTGTAATATTTAGGACCTCAACTGCTAAATGCAAGAGACATCTCTCTATGGCAGGAATTTTGACCTGGCCAAGTTAGATATTTCATCAAGAAATCAGCAGTGATCTAAAAATCTATGATTTCTTTCTAAGAATTATGTATTAATACTTTCTCGTTACTTTTGTAAAAGTGCATGACCTCAACATTCTGCCACTGCATGAAGAAACACATATGTCCCAGATTCCAGAGAATATGCAAATGAAATGATTACTTCTTAAATTTTAATCTGTTTTACAACAAATATGTAACATTCCTGTCATACTTTGTTTGCTAAGTTGTGCTTCCACACTAGTTCATTCAGTATGAGTAGTGACGTGGTTATCCGTTACTTTTGAGTAATCATTACTACCGAGAACTCTGCAATCCAGTATTCGTTACTTAATACTCGTTATCCAATACTCGTTACTACTTGGGTTGGCTATGCATACAATATCGAATGCCGCTACCTATACTGAACCTTAGTCCGTAAGCCTACAGCGCTTAGCAGCATCGCATTAGTGTGGGTAATTTGACGCATGATGCTATTGCTGATTGTAAGAACTGCTATCACGATTGCTTTCTCAAAATTGAGAGCCTATATAATGAATGACGATGGGCGACTAATTACCCCGGCCAGTCAGTGTAGTGACCCAGCCCTACACCCCCTATCAGACACGTATGTGGGCCATAGAACATGCAGGCAATGAGCGCAGGCTTCAGATAATAGAAACCAGCTGCAACTGCATGCCAGCCAGAACTGCCGCAAACAACGGTCTGCATGGCGAGTGCCGATTGGGCAGTTTGATCAGTCATTTCGTTACTGTCAGCAATGAATCCTTGAACGCCTGAATACTGGTAACGATTCATTACAGCCTGGTATTTGTTACTTACTTACTCGTTACTACCCAAATCTACACCACTAAGTATGAGTTTTTTGCAGTGCTTGAAGTGGACAAAACAGGTGTCAGTACTCTGCCAGTTATTCAGTACCAGCAGAGAATTCCCATTACTGTGCAGAGCAAAATAAAGCGGTGCTGGTACTGCATGCTGTTGAGTACTGGCCCATTTGAAGCACTGTTTGTAATAACAGTTATAAAGCAGCCTAACTCAGGACACAGAGTGTACAGACAGGATACACCCTAGACCGGATATCAGTTTACGAAAAGCCTTACATATTCACTAACTGAAATGGGAAGTCAGAGTAAGGAGCAGAAAAGCCGTGTTTGCAAAATGTGTAAATCCAAAACTCAAAGTTAAGCTTATAGGTGTGAAGCACTGTGGTAATAGGTAATGTGGTAAATGCATGGTCTTTATTTGTGACTGGTTGATAATAAATTCCATAACAATACAGTTTTTAAACACATTATGAAAAAAAATCAAAAACTGAACTGATCATGTATTTACTGAAGATGGTAGTTGAGACAATGGAATTGGCTTGTTGGTCGCACTGTTTCCCCCAAGGGTCTGTCATGGCGGGAAAAGTATGACAAACGCAGCTGTGAGAAGTGGCCTGTATCAAAATGAGTCAAGAAGCAAATCCGTGTCATGTGGATATGTCTAAATAGTGGTCATTCTTAAATTAGCAGGTGTGTGGAGGAAGTGTCACTTTACAATGGACCATGCTAAAATACTCACATAGAGCAACTAGTGTGTCACTGAAGGAACTCCTCCATGCCACAACTGTTGTGTGTACTCTAAGTGGTAGGAGACATTACTCATGATGCACAAAAGCTCATTTTCCAGGGAGTCAAGGCTCATACCTGAGCCAGCCTTTCTGAACAGTTTGTTTAGTCTCTTGGCATTCCCAGCTTTTATACTGCTGCCCCAGTAATAATCTGGATGTCTTCTAAAGTGTTATCTGATCTTTGTGAATTTTATTTTTAAAAAAACAACACACAACATTTTGCTTTGTTGTATCTTAATTGAGCAAATGGTTTAAAGTTTAAACCTTAAACAATCCTTGATGGTGTCTTGATGGAAAAAGAACGCAAAGCATTATATTTAGTAATTAGTGAAATTCCTTTTATTGATAATAACCTCAAGCAAATTCTTTGTGTAGCTGTTGATAAGACCTACACAGCAGAGGTATTTTGCCCATTCATCCATCTAAAACTTTCATTTCATGGGATTTCTTGCTTGAACTGCCCCAAATCATGCCGCAGCATTTCTGTGGGATTGAGGTCGGGACTATGCCAATCTGTAATACACAGTTCCAAAGGGTTCACAACCTTTAATCTATGCTGCAGATGAAAAAGAAAAAAAAACTTTTTTTAAGGCTAATGGGTAATGTATTGCTGCAGAGTCACATGACTTGATGTGAAGTGGGGGTAGCAACATTGTCATATATACCAACTGTTTCAGATCTGTTGATGTACAAATGTAAGCCATTCAGAAACTGTCTTCTTTCTGACTCTCTCCAATTGTACGGGAAGCTACATACATTATACTGCACTTTTTTTCTCAAAGATCAATATCCCAGCCTTCAGATGTTTTCATTGCCGATGAATCATGAAGTTCAGTTTATTCAAAATTTGCACCACACTGGACATTACATGCCCCAACTGCCTGAAGGCTCATTTCTCTAAAATGTGTGGGTATTTTTGGACCAGAAGGCGGACTGGGCTTGACACCTCTTCACATTTGTCACGGCTGCTCTAGAGCTGTTCGGGTTTAGGTGCAACTTACACGATGTGTAGGCTGTGGGAGAGGAGCTATTTTAGAAGATAACACACTCACAGTATGCTGAACAGTAGTTGCAAAGTCCAACACGACACATCTCATGGTGGCAATATACCCTAAAGCATTATAATTTCTCTATTTTCTTATTTTAAAATTTTATTTACTTAATCATAAATAAAATGAGTAAAAATAAACTGTTTTACTCATTAAGTTTTGGTCTTTATGCCCATTGCATTTTTAATCTATTAACCTACCTATAGGCTCTATGGCTTGTTTTGTTTTTTTTTGCAAATAACAGCATAAAGTTATTATTCTTCATAGACCTGTACAAGTTCCTGCTAAAAAAAAAACCCAGCATGACCAGCAAAATGTATGCTGGTTATATCAGTGTATGTTGTGTTTTGGTGCTGATGGACCAGCTTCATGTGCAGGTAGACCAGTACAGCTATGCTGGTCCACCAGCACCAAAACACAATTTGATCAGGGCTGTTTTGTCAGCTAGCGTATTTCTGTATTGCTAGAAGTATTATTTTTATTTTACTGTTGTATTTCTGTATTTGTAATACATATCACAAACTTTGCTATAAATGTAAGTCCATGATATAACCAGGTAATATCATTTAAGCCATTGGCATTTTCTGGTGAGGAGCGGTCACCGGCTAGATGCCTTGCAAATTAACTTCCTCTTACAGCAATTACTTTTTTGTGCGTTTGACTTCCTCTTCGAGAATTACATTTCACTTCCTTCACTGCCGCTAGTGAATTGTCGTAAGGCACTTGGAGGGATCTTTAGTCTGTGATCCGAAGGAGAGAAGGAGACTTCTCGCAGGAGAAGTATTATGTTTGGTGAGCTTTTCTCTGTTTCCTCTTTCTTACTGACAGTAGTGGTTAAAACTGTTTTCCCGTAAATTTTATTCGCACCGTATTTTTAGTGACGTAGGAAGAAGTTTTGGACTGCTCCTAGTTTGTGAGTAACGGGTTTCTTTTATCCATGTATGATAATAGCAGTGGGAGATAATCTGGACAAGTCCAAGATCCAGTTTTTTTTTTTAACGAGTCATATGTTAGTTATTTATACTTGTCGACATTTAAGATCATTTTCTGAGTAGGGCTTGATCTTCACTTTTAAATTGGAGAAATAGATTTGGGGTCACTCCCAAATTGTACAGGATTTCACTATAGTAATTTACGAAGAACTTAAGTCTTTGGGTTACGACGCGTTGACATTAATTTAACCAGTTACAGACAACCGCACATGTTCTCCGTTAATCAAAATGATGCTAACGGGTGTATATGGATTGATACGAAATGTGTTCATAATCAGCCAAAACAAGTACTGTCGATTTCTGGTTCTACAGTGCAAATTTGTTAGTCACTGGACCCTTTGGATGTGTCCGGCCAGGCTCAGTCGCAAACAAAGCATCCATATCATCATATCATTGTGTCGTTATTTTAACTCACGTTCATTTCAAACCCCGATGAATGAATGAAATCGGTTAAGTCATCTTGGGCTCGCAAAATGAAAATGGCAAATTTTTCAGCAATGCAACAGTTAGTGTAAAAATGCGTAATACATCAAGTTTGAGAGAGTTTTCAGTTCTTAATAATTTCGCAGTTAGTTATTTTGGATTTCTCTTATACTTTATATAACAAACAACTTAAATTTTATAGCGAAAATGTTTTCAGTATACTCCTTTTCATCTTTTGAATGTTTTTCACGTTTAACTATTTAGCATGGAAGTTGAAATAAGAGTTAACGTCCCCGTTTTTATGAACCAGAAATATGTGCTTAAATCAAGAAGGTCCTGTGGATTTGCAATGATTGTTAATGGAGCAAGCCCTACGAGACGTATCTTCTGGCACACTACTTAAATATGAATTGTTAATTTCGGAACAATTGTGTGAAGTTACGCCTGGCAGTAATGAAAAAAAAATCTGATATTACAAAAAAATTGAAAGAGTTTAAATTTAGAATATTCAGGGAGTTAATAGTGATCACTTTTGTGAAGGGGGTATTTCATATCTAAAATGAAATTACTACCACTCCAAAGGGGAACAACTGGTAATCTCCTACTGCCAGACTGTACACACTTAATTACGATCATATATGCTGCCTGATTCCTGAATTTTACTGAATGCTAAGATTGGATTTTATGATTTGTATGTAGAGTGTGAATGTGTCTGATTAAAAGATGATCAATGAATCAAGATTTGATCATACTGAACCTATGTGTTGATTTATTTAGGCAGTTCATTTCACCGAGATTGTAGCATAGCGTATTAATTGTAAAGCTTTAAACGGGATATCTGTGATATTAAATAATAATATGGTGTAATACTATTAGTTTTGTATTTTAGCTCTATAGAAAACGATGCACAAACATTCCATGAGTCTGAAAAGTGTCACAGATTCTAAAAACTAATTCGTAAAACTAACTATCTCTGATTGAAGTATAGCCGGCAAAACCATGTAACACTGGGGCTGGGCAAGGAAGAGGATTTTTATTTGGGGAAGCAGCGTCATTTTCAGGGGGAACAGGGTGGGGTAGGATTGGGCCACACTAAGGAAATACTGAAAGAAAGCTGGTGGGGGGCTCAAGTGAAAACAAAACAGACAAATTGGTAGGGGAATGGCTTAGGCTTGCCATTTGATGCAGAGCAGGGCTGGGACGTCTTCCTGGTAGCTACATGTAAGAGCAAAAGTGCAGTTTAGACAGGCGTGACAGGTGGAATTGATCAGTGCACCAAGCCTGGTCAGCTGCCCCCCCCCAAAAAAAATGTCTATCCTGACATCACCAAATGTTACAGTGACATGAATCAGACATTTGTGAAGCGCTTTGAGTACTCGTAGGAGTAGAAAAGTGCTACAGTATATAAATGCCAAATACCATTTACATACTTTGCCAGAGCCTATGAAGCGGTTGTTTTACTCACTCTCTGCAAACTATTTTGCAGTAGTAATCAAAAAAGCCTAACTAACCCAGAGCAAGAGGTTCGGCTTGCTTGCTGTTGCGAAACTCAAGTTAAAAAAACCGACCAGCATGCACAGTAGTGACTATAGACACGCTAGCGGGCCAGTGATAACTTAGGTGGTTACTACCAATGACAGCTTCGGTTCAGCTATGGGGGATGATCAGAAACTTCTGCTTTCACCACTGGTAAGAGAAAAAGAAAAACCCCTATGAGCCATAAAAGTGCTGTCATGCATATCTGCTACAAAAGCCATTTGCTTACAAGTTTTAGTTCCTTCTGTGGTCCTTTGTGGTTTGAGACTAAGCAATTCAAAAAGGGTCAGCATGTCCGTGCAAGAGAGTGTCCACTGCTTTGGATGGCATTGATGATGGCTTGGCTCACTAAGTCTTGACTTAATGTACAGTAGAAGACATCTGGCTTGGGGGTAGGTAACTAATGCTACAAAAACTGTGGGCCTAGGGAGCAGTCCATGAGCAGAGCACTCCATGAGCAGAAGAGTTCATGTGCAGGGCAGTCCACGTGCAGAGCAGTCCTTGTGCAGAGCAGTCCATGAGCAGAGCACTCCATGAGCAGAAGAGTCCATGTGCAGGGCAGTACATCAGCAGAGCAGTCCATGAGCAGAGTAGTCCATGTGCAGAGCAGTCCATGTGCAGAGCAGTCCATGTGCAGCCTTTCCAATATGTCCAAGTGATCCAGGCCACTCAGTTTGTGTGGCTGATTACACCCATGCAGGCTGCATAGCTGTGCTGTGGAGCTGAGCTTGGACAGACTTGGGTTTATATGTCACTGGAGACTGGGCTGAGCTGGGCAGCCTATGACTCCAGTAATCAAACATCTGCTCTAGACAGATGACTGGGGCAGGTCCAGTGATTCTGTGTTACTGTAAATTTTTTTCAGAATTTATTCTCTCCCTCCACCCACCAAGTGAAGGACAGCCGGAGCCCACAAGTCAGGGTGGAGTGTGAGGAGCAAAAACAGATTCTGTGTGGTTTAATATGTGCTAAACACTCATGTAAAGCAGCTAGTTCAGACTGAAGACAGCAACATGCTCGGCACTGAGTTTCCATGCATAGAACTGCAACAGACTTAGTCTGCATTTCAGAGTCATTGTCTAAACTGCTCTGTTTTATGGGAAATGTCAAACAAGAAGTAAAATCAGCGCAGCGGAAGGAGAATTATCAGAAAACGGAACGGTTGTGAACGTAATTGCCATGGCATGCTAGAGCGGAGTTACAACTACAGTGACAGCCGTTAAATGTGCAAGCTTTATTTGTAAAGTTGCGTTTAGCTACTTTTGTGCAATATATCAATCTCACTGTGTTGACTTTTGGCTTATAGCTCAGGAGAAATTTAGAAGACTACATTTTTATTTATATGCTCTGGCAGTTAGCTATGACTGCTCCGTTGTCAGACGAAGTTTGACCTGAAATGTTTATCTGCTTGTTAAATTTTTCTAAGGATGGTGCAGCTGTACATGTACAAGGCCTATTGAGTGGTCTTTTGTGGCCATAGTGTATATAGGTATAAAAATAACATGTGTTTGTTTGTTTCAGATTGTTGAGAACGCAAAGGGGTCAGAATGCAGAGCATTAAGTGTGTGGTGGTGGGAGATGGTGCTGTAGGGAAGACGTGCCTGCTCATCTCATACACTACAAACGCGTTCCCCAGGGAATACATCCCCACAGTCTTTGACAACTACAGTTCCCAGGTGACTGTGGATGGCCGGACTATCAGTCTGAACTTGTGGGACACGGCAGGACAGGAGGAGTACGATCGCCTGCGCACGCTGTCCTACCCACAGACCAATGTCTTTGTCATCTGCTTCTCCATCGCCAGCCCGCCCTCCTACGAGAATGTCAAGCACAAATGGCACCCCGAAGTGACCCATCACTGCCCCAGCGTCCCCATTCTGCTGGTGGGCACCAAGAGCGATTTACGCTCGGATCCCAATGTGCTGCAAAAGCTGAAGGAGCAGAACCAGACCACCATCACCCACCAGCAGGGCCAGGCCCTTGCACGGCAAATCCATGCCATTAAGTATCTCGAGTGCTCTGCCCTCCACCAGGACGGCATCAGGGAGGTCTTTGCTGAGGCAGTGAGGGCTTTCCTTAACCCTCAGCCCACCACAACCAAAAAGCCGTGCGTGCTTCTGTAAAACCTCGCCATGGTTAGTGGTGTGGGCTTGTAATGTAAAGCTTACAGCTTTGAGTCCCAGACAGACTCCTGCTTTTGTACCTTCATGAATGGACGTGATTTGATCCAGTGAAAACATAAAGCTGTATGAATGGGTATTTCTTATTGCTTTGCATAAAATGCCAACTAAGCAACATAATAATAAATATTACTGCTATGGTGGGACAATAAAATTTTTTAATTAATTCATTTACTAAATGAAAATGGGGAGATTTATTTTTGTAGTCATGCCTTTTGGTGGACTATTACACACTTATATTATCATTCTTACACTCTTTGTTACTGCACTAGTCCAGAGTTAAATTGGTAGTGAACAGAAGGGGCACTATCAGGAAAAGGCTCTGACAGGCAAAATAATGAATGTAGACACTGAATAAAAATGGAATTTGTTGCAGTCTTCTTAGATCCACCAACCGTACCGTTCTGTGTTCCAGCTACTTCTTTGCGCTGCGTTTAGGGTAGTGTCGACACTGAAACCTGTTCCTCCATCTGTTGTTCAGTTGTTGACCACTTCCGCCAGTCCAGTATTGTGTTGTAATATATGTTGATTTAACAAATGCACCTGCACATTCTCAATAGATTTTTTTCAGTCAAAATCGATCGCTTTTGTTTGGTTGTTATCAGGAACACAGATTTTCTGCTGCTTCACTGTTAATCTGAATCAGCCTTGGCTTGGATTGCTCTTTATAAATCTGGTATTCATTCATTTGCTGCTTCTTCATTACATGAGCTTGCAGTGCTTGAAGGGTGGGAGTGGAAGGAGTGTAGTGACGGAATAGAGATGTCAGAAAAAGCAGCTGTTGTTAGCCTTGCACCTTGTCAATGAGGGCATTGATTTTGATGAGCAGTGAGATATGCCATCTATAGATAATTCTTGAGGAAGATTAGCCAAGGACAATGTAATGGCTGCGTTCAGCATCAGAGAATGACAGAGGATTCTGTGTCGTGGTCTGTGGATCCCTCAGACATGGTTTACATGCTGGATTCCTACGATCCTACAATCCTGCTAATGTTTACATGTTTTAAGTCCGGCTGATATCCCAGGCTCTGGTCCTGATTATTTGGGACTGTGATGTAATGTTATTTGCTGTTTCCTTCATTTGTTCCAAGAAATGTTTTTTTTTTCCCTTTCACATTATGTGCAATTGGTTAAATGTTTTGTTTGTTTAATATAAAGTGGCAATCACCGTTTAATGCATTTCCATCTCCATCACGCTCTTCATGTTATTGGTCAGTGTTTAATTGTAGGATGTTGTGGATTGATAGGTACTGGACACGCATGGGTGGAGGTGACCTTTGGGGTTTATGGCCTGCATTCTCCAGCAACCCAGACTGAATTCTTATCAAATTTATCAACTGATGCACTGGTGAATTTTCCCAGTAAAGGCCTCCCCGTTGGTGGACTTGATTTGTCAGGATTTCAAAACCTCGCCTCAGCTCCAAACACTGTTGGAAAGCTGTAGCATGGGGGAATACTGTAGCAGCAGTGTTTATTTCTCACAGATTTCCTTTCTCCCAGTGCCAGTGAGCAAGCAACCTTCTTCGTAAGGGAAACCTATTTGCTCTGGGTTTGACTATATTAGATGTATTTGCTTACCATATTTTCAAACGTGGTTACACCTTTAGCGAGAGGACCCAGAGAACAGCATTTTTTTTTTGCACCAGTGCAGACGAAGGAACAAGAGTGTCTGAAATATTAGAGAACCCTTAGCCAAAAACCTTGTTGGTGCTCACTGTAACATCTGAAAAGGAGGGAAGGAATTTGACCCACTCAGAAACTTAAGGTGAAGGTCTCTATGGTTTTTTTTTTCCAGAAATGTTGCCGGGTCCTATCTTTACTGCAGATTATGATGGAAAAAATGTGGGAGAGAATACAATCCTGAGAAATATTTGTAATGTCTTATCTTTAATTGACAAGTATTTGGACTGAACTGGTACTTTCTTCAAGATGTGTTAGGAAAAATCCAACATGCTATTGACTGGCAATATAATATTTGGCAATACAATAAAATATAGTTATTTTTAAACGGCTGCCTCTCTTTACAGAAGTTATCATAATGTATTCTTCTTAAACCTTTTATTGAAAGAATACCTAGTTCCTATCAATAAATTATTTTATCAGCCTATTAACCTTGTTTAATGCTGTTTTATTCTTGTCTAAAAAGTTAAAATATATAAATTGTTTTATCCAGTTTAAGATTAAATTTATCCTTACGTTCTCACTTGAATTAGTCTTTTATAACATTAGAACATTTTTCATAAACACTCAAATTGTAATCTTTAAGTCTGTGAAGTGAATTTACATTAACATGCTTTCATTAACATGTTGTCTATATAAAAAAAATATGCACGTCATGTGAAAACACATCATCCAGTTTAAAATTACCATGCATAGCACAAAAAAAAAGAATTTACTTTGCTATTACCATGCACTAAAGGGTTTTATGCACCAGTTACTTTGCTATTACCATGCACTAAAGGGTTTTATGCACCAGTCATTATGCATTGCTGTGACTTCCTTTAAATAATTATAAACATATTTATCCTTCTGACCCTGTACTGGATAATTGGTTGCAAGATGGCTAGTTTGAGAGATACATTAACATGACCCTGGACGTATGGATGACACTTTTGATTGTTTTACAGCTGCAGTCCAGTCATTTTTCATCTTTATTTGAGGTGATAACAGAGGCCAGCAAATGAAAAACCACTAGATCAGCAAAACATCACTGTCTTGCACCTCTTGCATGACTTTTCTCTTTTTACAGGACCATTTGCCTAATTTCCCACTGTTGGATGTACTCTGTGTACAGATACAGTATGTAGTTCTGTCACTACAGTGCACACACATGGTGTGACGGAGGAACATGTTGCAATGTCTGAAGCAGTCAGTGGTCACGGGTCCTGCCTCCTCTGAGCAACTGCTATTATAGTCTTGTTTGACTCTGTCAGCACCTGGCTGTGCAGCTGATGGACACTCTGCAAGCATAATGTGAAAGAGGAAACAGGGAGCATCGATTTAGATAGGAAAATCAGCCAGCGTGTTAGTCATCAGTGCCATTAGATATTTGCTGAATTAACAGAGAAAGAGGGATAACATAAAGGGGAAGTTAGTTTCTCTTCCTTCTGAGAATCACACAGCACAGATTATAGTTTCTCTGTAGCTGTTTTCTTGCCCTTGGCCTTTAATTCTTCTTCACTGTGGAATTTTGCTGAGATGTTTGACTAAGAAATATCAAAAAGGAGGACTATGACCACCGACACTCAAGCAACAGAATGTTGGAAAAATATTATTGTTTCCTGGGGAATTTTTAGCTGACCAGCTTATATTGAAATACCCAGTTGTAGAAACAGTCAACGGCTTCAGACTGAAAGCATCGTCTATGGTTGTGCAGAAATTAGAAAGGCTGTCCTGCTTTGGCACTGCATCATTACAGGGAGCTGAATATATGCCGATGCAGGACCGGCTGCCATTTCCGCTCCCCATGCACACCTTTCACAATCTCAAATATTCCAAACCTTGAATGTATTTTGGTTCTGTACCTACTCTCAAAATGTTCAGACAAACACATCCTAAGAGTTAAACTACAAGTCAAATGACCTGTAAAATTGACTTGTTATATTAGAAAAGTTGGTAATACTTCAGAGGGCACAAATAATGTATTAGTACATTCTTACTTAATGTATTAATTAATCAGACACTAAGTATTAGTTATGTACTGATCCCATGTTCGTTCATCATTAATCAATCATAACTTCATATATTTCATGCAGTTACTGTGTTTGTTTATGATTTGTACTTGAGTAGTTACTGAGTTACTTGTGTGTTACCAAAACCTGCTAAGTTTTCAAACTGGTTTCTCTGGGAACATAAAAGAACCCACATCAATACAACCAAAGTTAACACTATCTAGCATAAAGCTACATCTAAATCAATGTAGAGTTAATAGAGTAGAATGATACTTTATTGATCCCCATGGGAGAGTTCTCTTTTTGCCTACCCCATCCTGCTCTCCATGAGTCATAAACAGATGAGAGCAAGCTTGGGGATTATGGTGAAGGGCAGCCACCTATACGTGCCTGTGGAGCTGGGGCTTAAGGGCCTTCCTTAAGGGGCCATGACATGTGGCTGCTCTGCTGAGTCTGGCCATGAATGGGTTGCCATCTGAACACAGGCACAGAGGCTGAGCCCCACAAGCCCCCCCCCCCCAACCACACTGATATGATACATGGAGTGGATTTGTCTATATGAAACAAACAGTTGTGCTTGAATTTTCTTTGTGTGGGATACCTTCCTTGGTTCAGGATTAAAAGTCCTTTTTGTAGTTTTTGTCTTTAGTGTTTGCCATTTCTATGTGAAATGTACAAAAATATCCAGCCCATTAGTATTTATTACTGACTAAGCTGATTGTGGTATTTTTTGTGTGCCATAGATTACGCATGGGGTTATATATTAACTAGGGTAAATGTTTCTATATGTTATTAATTCACTGGTTATCTAATCAATTTATGACAGTTCTGGTATTGACATCTTTTTTCACCAGTGTGTTAATTTTACTTGCAAACAGGATTTCGTAAATAGAACCAGTGGTGATTGTAGACTATTCTAGACACACTTGTTCTGTCGGTGGGGGCAGATTTTTACCATAATGTCCTCCAAGTATTACTTACACTAGATTGCCAGCATTAAGAAGCAAAAGACAATTTTGAAAACCAACAAATTATTTATGCAATGCTTTGCACTCATTTATGCTTATATTCTGACTTGTAGTCATCCTCTTAACACACTCTGATTTCTTGTTCAGACTGTTTTGCTTCCACAAACTTGATCATTTTTTCCTGTCGTTAACTTGACCATCCGGTGCACCCACGTTAAGAGTGTCAGGAAAATATGTTTACATTTGTGTTTCTCCTGTCCCCAGTGCACAAAATTTTAGCTCACATATATATATATATGTAAATAATAATAATAGTAATAATAATAATAATTTTGCATTTATTTCAGATCCAAGTAGCATACATATTTGGGGGGGGGGTCACAGGGGGGACCATGTATGTTGTCACGGGGGCACTGGCTGACACTGCCCCTGCCCAGAACCGCCCCTGAGTAAAATGGAAATGTGCTGATGCAAATTTTGAAAAGACTTGGTGTGTGCAACAGCTCAATTCATCAGATGTGACTGAAAACTGAGAGAATCATTGTCCTGTAGTGGAGCATCGAAACAAATGATTTAAATGGCCACACTTGTCAGCAACCCCCCACCAACCTGAGGGTAGATTAATGACAAACATGCTTTTTGCTCCCTCCCCCGCCCCCCAATTTGCCTATAAGTGATTTGGCAGTGAAATCATGCGACGGGGTGGCGTCATTCAATTAACTCCTGTTATGTAGATAAGGTTTCATTCCATTCCAAACACCACTGTGTTTTCACCAGTCAGACCATGAGGTTATTTGACTGTAAAATGTGGCGTTAGCACCATGGCCTGCCGAAAAAACAGTAAAATAACAGATGCCTCTTTGTCATAGCTGAAAGGAGGAACTTATAGTTTGTGTGTACTCATTCATATGGTTTTAGTATGTGGAACCTGAAGTGTAATTTTTCACAGAAATATGTGAAAGTCCCTCAATGGCTCAATGGCATCTATGATACATTCATAATGCATTCATAGAAGATAGAAGATTCATTACCAGCATATGTAATACTTTCAATGGACAAGATATGACAGCTGTAACACATTTATAACAAATATTATTATTGTATAATCATATAATGTTTCTTGGTCAATGTATACTCTTAATGTATATTACAGCTATTAAGATGTGTTAGGATGTTATGGTATACTTACATGCTACTTATGAATGTTCAATGAATGCATCACAAAGTTGCAGTTAATGTAAATCATTACCGAAGTGTGACGTCTTACTGATTTACATTTAGGTGGATTCCTGTTTCTCCTCACACTCAGGTTTAAGTGCCAGAGCATTCTGTTTTGTTTTTGCACTCTCGGTTTACCAGAAAAAACCGGATGGTGAACTGTCCGACTATAACTTACCCCTTAATCAACATATATACATGTCAAACATATGGGGCAGCATGTGGCTCAGTGGGCTAAGCCTGTGTGCTTGTAATTGCAAGGTCGCTGGTTCAAACCTAGCCTCAGCATGTGTGCAGGTCCTTGAGCAAGGCCCTTAATCCCCAGCTCCCTGCAAAGAGCAAGTTAAGGGAGGCATAAAAGACAATTTCCCTGCAGGGATTAATGAAGTGTCAATAATAATAATTATTATTATTATTATAATAACATTATTCATTCACCCATTTTCCAGAACGACTTATCAAATGCAGGGCTGTATTGAATCTGGAGCCAGTACCAGGAAGTACAGGGCACAGGACGCCCTGAACATGATGTTAATCACAAGGCAGACACTCTCATCAAGTGAAACCTTCAGAAGCGCCAGTCCACAGAAACTACATGTCTCTGAATTGTGGGAGAAAACTAAGATAGGAATCAAAACCTAACAGTGTGAGCTTGTAACACTGCCCGGCACCCTTACATGTCACCCAGGCTCACTCATAATCATATGCTACCATTCTTGACAAATCTGCACCCTCCTACACCCAAACATGCCCTTCAGCCTTTGTCACCCACTCCAACCACCAAGTAGATCGAAGAAATGAAAAGGAAATTCCCATCTTATGACAATATATGGCTTTGCAGCATAAAATTGTGTATTTTATATTTAAGATGTATTACATTTTTATGACATATTAGCCAGTTCCGAATCAAGTGGCTAATATATATCGAAAATGTCTGTATAATTTATATACTCATTATAGATTGCTATCCCAAAAACAGCTGAAACATAGATTATTATAAGTGATTAGAAGACATATGGATCAGAAATGGATTGGAGAAAATGCATAGTAGAAACTAACAAGTGTTAAATATACTGTACATATTAATTAGATGCTGTCAGAACAAAAAAAAAAACTCTATTAATGCCCCGAATTTGTGTGACTTGTCTCAGTGTAATCAGTCTCACCCAGGGATTGTAAACCTGGCCTACACAAACAAACTCATCCCTGGCAAGACTCATCTGTGACATCAAAATGGTATGTCACCTATAGTAGTGACCGAAAGAACGAGATCACGAGTACAAGCAGCCGAAATGAGTTTCCTCCGCAGGGTGGCTGGGCTCTCCCTTAGAGATAAGGTGAGGAGCTCGGTCATTCGGGAGAGACTCAGAGTAGAGCCGCTGCTCCTCCACATCAAGAGGAGCCAGATGAGGTGGCTCGGGCATCTGGTCAGAATGCCCCCTAGACACCTCCCAGGTGAGGTATTCCGGGCATGTCTCACTGGGAGGAGGCCCCGGGGAAGACCCAGGACACGCTGGAGGGTCTATGTCTCTCGGCTGGCCTGGGAATGCCTCGGGATCCCCCCGGAGGAGCTGGATGAAGTGGCCGGGGAGAGGGAAGTCTGGATCTCCCTGCTGAGACTGCTGCCCCGGCGACCCGACCGGATGAAGCAGGAGATGATGGATGGATGGATGGATGGATGTGCCACGATTATTGGCACCCCTGCATTTAATAATTTGTACAACCTCCCTTTGCCAGTATAACGGCACAGAGTCTTCTCCCATAACATTTTATAAGGTCGGACAATACCGAGCAGGACATCTGAGACCATCGCTCTTTTCAGAATCTCTCCAGATCACCCAGGGTCATAGGCCCTCTCCTGTGCACTCTGCTCTTCAGCCCAGGCCACAGGTTTTCAGTGGGGTTCAGGTCAGGGGACTGAGATGGCCATGGCAGAAGCTTGATTCCGTGGTCAGCTAACCATTTTTGTTTTGATTTGGACATGTGCTTAGGATCACCGTCCTGCTGGAAGATCCAATGATGCCCCAGTTTGAGATTCCTGGCAGCGGCAGCCCAATTTTGATATAAAATGTCCTGGTATTTCATGGAGTGCCATGTACCCTAACAAGGTTTCCACGGCTTTTGGAGAAAAACAGCCCACGACATCACAGAACCTCCAGCATATTTTACAGTTGGGATATGGTTCTTTTCATTACAGCCATCCTTCTTTTTACACCAAACCCGCCTTGAATGTTTATTGCCAAAAAGCTCCATTCTTGTCTTATCTTTCCCATGTTGATGGATGGCTAAGGGAATTTGGGCTCTATGTCACCTTATATTTGTACCCCAGTTAATCAGGAAGTCATGGATTACAGGTTGATAAAGGTTCCTATTCACTCCAATCTACTCAAAGATGTATAATTTACTGGGGAACCATGCTTCAGTTACATCTTGTTCACTTGTGCCAATAATTGTTGGACACGTGCTTTTGTTAAAAATAATTATTTCTTGATGAAGGATTTGCTTTTTCTTTAAATAAATTTATTTCAATGAACGGTTCGATTTTTCTCATTTTTATCAGTGTGAGGCAAAGCTACTTCACTGAAACGTAGATTTTTTTTCTAACCCTTTTTACAGATCTTTACAAGGGGTGCCGATAATTGTGGAGGACACTGTAACTGTATACTGGTATACTTCCCTGAATCAGAGATCCTGCCATCATAACCATGTTAGATGGGATCCATGTCACCACTGTAAGTCATTTTCCAACAATACTTTCAGGAAGATCAGCTGCTTGGGGTGGATGACTTTTGCTTGTTGCAAACACCTCCCGCTATGTTACTTATTGTATAGCAGATGGGAATGAAAGCCTGCCTCCAGTATCCCATGGGACTCTGTACATAGTTCAATAAAATATATATGACTCTCACACTCACTCTTGATTCAGGAAGCTGATTGTTTATTTTTGATTGCTGACTCACATAAATGTCTAAAAATGGTATTTCAGAGGATGTGGAGACTGAAATTCAAGAAGTGGTAACGCAGAAGGGGGAGGTTAGCAGAATTCCATGTAGATATTCCATCTTCTCTTAGCGCTTTCATCAATACATCTTCCTGGCATGCTGACTTGACAAAAGCTGCATGGTTTGTGCAGACTGTTGCCCATCTTGCACGCAAAGACACAGTAACTCCCAAAGAAACACTTGAGGGTTTAAAAGGCATGTTTATTTGTATACAGTGGAACTTTGGAACTCGAAAGCCTATCAACTCGACCGACTCGGACATTGAACGGTACCTCGACCTAAATCTTGGAACTCGACCATTCCTGTGAAAACTTGTACGAATTGAGACGCACCTCTCATGGGCTGACGGACCTACTGGGACGCTTACGTCTATGAATCTCTCTCAGTCTCACGGTACCTCTTGACCGAGCTCCTGTGTTCAGTTTTTTGTGCTTTATCTACAGTACATTTAGTGATACAGTAATCATGGCCCCTAAGAAAGTGAGCAGTGATAGCAGAAAACCAAAGAGGAAAGTGGTGAGAGTAACTGCAGAACTTAAGAAGGAAATTATAGCCAGACTTGAAGGTGGTGCACATGTGTCCGCTCTCGCTTCGGAGTATGGGATTGTCATTTATTTCATGTTTATTCCTTTTGTATGTGTGCTTTCCATTTTGTATTGATGGTTAATGCTTTTTATCATTAGTTAGGCAGATAAGTTTAGATATGCAATCATTTGAGGGGTGTGGAATGGATTAAATTCATTTACATTATTTCTTATGGGGAAATTCGACTTGGGCCTCAACCAGTTCGCAACTCGACCAGCCTTCTGTAAGGTATTAAGTCCGTGTTTCGAGGTACCACTGTATTGTCATGTGGGCTGAATCTCTGCAGCCCTTTCCCAAATATCCAGTCGAGCATCCTCAACCCAATGTTAATGTTTTCTTAAATATCACTTCTCATAATTAATCATAATTAATAATTCAGAATTTCACCCTGGGATCAATAAAGTGAATCTTAAATGCAAGACCCATGTTTTCACTTTTTAAAATGACTTGCACATTACCGATAATAAACACTATTAAATTTAAACCATCGGCTTTTGGAATTGTTATGCAGCTATGCATAATATTTGCTAGAATACTTAATATCAATTTTTTTTTAAATAGTTGATAGTGACAGCAATTTGAATTTAGCTGTGAAAAATCAACCGTAAACCATGGCTGGTAGCTTTTATTTTATGAAAAGGGCGGGAAGTTTTAAACCGTCTCAATTGCACAAACAGGAAATTGAACGCCACTTTAGCACACAACCACAGCGTAATTTCCACATGGGTTTCTCAAAGTGATGCAATTTACTTGTTTAGCAAATTTGGAAGAATATATTTTTAAAAATCACTTCCCCGTATATGCAGCTAGTAGAAATATCAGATAAAGGCTTCAGGCACTCTTTTTTCACTGAAGATGTATTAAATGTTCTTTAAATGTTTTCTTTTGTTGGTTTTTTGCAAGTAGGGAAGTCATGAACTCGAGTTCAGTCATGGTAAACTTCTGTTATGGAAGAACTCCTGCCGTTTGCAGGAGGCTACTCTGCAAAGACCATGATGATTGCAAAACAGAGAAAAGCAGGTAAGATGGAAAGATGCTTGACTAAAGTAAAGCTTTATCCTTATTGGTGATGGATCTGGTGAGACATTAAGCTGAGACCAGCTCCACAGGAATAAATGTTGGCAAATACATACAAAACACAGATAGCCTGTCACTCTCTTTTCCTCTCTTTTTTATCAGATGCAATTTTCCTCTTCAAAATGGCAGGGTATTGTTAAGCAGTGTGACTGTGAAGCACAAACAGATTGTCTTGTGGGCGGCTGCTGATGGCTGTCACGCGGTGTACACGCTCCAACTGTGTCTGCTGCACTAGTGTCGACTGACTCACAAAACATTTCCATATGTTTTATTTCAGGAAAAGTGCAAAGATCTTGATGAGAAATGACGAAATGTTTATCATTGAAGCATCTGTCATCTTATGTGGACAAAATGATTAATATAATGCTTATTGTTTATTAATATAGTATAATAATAATGATAATGATAATTATATACAATATGGCAACACAGTAATACTACTGCTACTACTACTACTAATAATAATAATATTTTATACAGCTGTGCTGCATTGGTACTGCATAGCAGATCTGTCCTTATGTGGGGGGTGTGTTGTGTATAGATTTCAATATGTGGAAGAGGCTCATGGTAGAGTACGTTACATGCATCACAAAAGCGTTGTGTCTATGTCACATTTACGTCTTTTTAGAGATATCACATATTACACAGAGGCCTTTGCCAGAAATACTGCATTTCACAGGACAGTGCAAATATGTGAAACTGACGAGCATGTTTTTAGGGGGGAAAAGTCCTACAATGTGTCAACTAGTTTAAAATGTTACCCAATACTGGAGTTTTGCAGTTTGTAATTTCGTAAAATGATCCAGGATTCAGACAAGACTGTTTTTTCTATTACCTTTAAGAAATGTGTGGTTAGATCTTTTTGTCAGTTGGTAGGGGCACGTTGCCAGTTAAGTCTGGGAATCACTGGGAAGTAGTTGATTGTGAAACATTCTAGGAGACTTGTGCTGTTGAACACAGGATAATGCCGAGCCAAAAGAACTCAGCTTATATCTTTATTGTGTGAGGCAGCATTTTGTATAAATGAATTTGATTCTTGCATATCTTTATATGCTACAATCAGTTGTAGAAATGAGGTCTGGCACATCCAGCATTCCAAGCCCCACAATCACGAGGCTTCCCACAAAGACCAATCTGTCCACCAGCAAGGTTTACCACCACCAGTCTGGACCTCAGTGAAGATGCTTGCATTATACCTGCCATTGACACTGTTGTAAAGTGGCATACTTTCTGAGGACTGTCACCTTATAGTGGTGGAAATGCTTGTGTGTTTCTATGAACTCTAGAGTGGTGACATCTTCAGCTATAGCTCCTAGTAGGGCCATCCTTGGTGGTAAGGTCTTGGGGGAAGTACCAGTCTAAGTACAACCCAAACAGTGGGTTGTGGGCACACGTAAGGCCTTTAACATCTGAAAAACAGGGAACCCCTCTGCAACCACACTATCCTAACAATAGTCTTCAGTCAAACCACTGGAACTTGGTGTGTATCAGCTTTCCATACACTGTTAAAGGCAAGGGGTTAAAACAAAATCAGGAAAAAACAAGATTAACAAACTATAGAAACCATAACTAAACACAACTAGGGAACAGGACTAGGGAAACAGAGCACCATTAGCACCAAAAACTAATACAAATGACTCACTGGAGAACAACACAGGGCAGGCACTTAAACACACAGCAAACTGGGGCAAAAAAGGAACAGGTGTAAGACGATCAATTAACCAATCAACAAACACTGGCACAAGGAAACGGGCAACAGATGGAACTAATAATAATTAGTAGGCACAGAAACTAGGGAGCTTTACAAATACCAAAAACTAGGAAACATTAACCGGGAATTAAACATTAGGAATAAAACATAAGGATAATCAAACAGAACTGGAAAGGAACAGAACACAAGCACAACCTAGGGCAAGTAAACTTATATGTAAAATAAACTCTCAAAAACAAATGCAAGACATAAATATAAACAGGTGAGGTTGGCCCAAAGCCAGCCTTAAACCCCTGAGCAGCAGGACTCAGCCGCACACTCAGCCCACTGAACTATATCCTCCTGAGACCCAGGCCATTCATTTGTGTCCTCTGTAGTGGACATTTTGTTTTTGCATCTATCTTTTCA
>JAODLD010000042.1:15443125-15453519 GCA_026781065.1 Mormyrops boulengeri | reverse complement strand
CATGTAAATGTCTAGTAGTGTGTGTGGGGAACCACAGGCCCGCCCCCCAGGACATGAAGCAGACATGGAGGAGACCCAGGCCCCAGACATCCAGTGGTCCCCCAGGGAACAGGAACCCCAGGAGGACCACCGCAGGGACAATTGCAGCCCCCACCCAGAAAAGGGCAGAGGAGAGCTCCGGGGGGGCCATCTGGCAGCCACAGTGCCGGAGCCCCAAGGGACCGTGGCAGTGAGCCCGCAGGCTCCGCCGGTGGCGGGCCACACCCGGGCAGACTGGTCCCCGGGCCCAGAGATCCAAGGGCCCCCCCTCCCCCAGCAGGGGCCCAACAGAGCCAGGAGGGTCAGGCCCCGCCAAGCAATCGCCAAGAGTGAGCCAGCACACACCCGAGCATCCAGCCCCGGACATCGGAAACCACCAACGCACTGGCAGCCAGGGGCCTCCTCCACCGGCAGGGAGTGTGGCGGGGGGGAAGAGAGTCAGAGATGTTACTACATACTAAGACCCGACCTGACACATGCGCATTGACAAACAGGCACACACATACACAAGCATACGTTCCCACCCTCATGCACACATAAACAAATATTCACACAGTCGCCCAACATGGAGACACACAGAAATGAACGCCATACACACGTCACACTCCCCATATATCCCCCCTCTGGTGTGGAGGCAAGAAGACCACCCAGACCCCAACTGGACGGCCAGCTCTTCCTCTCAGCCCCCAGTCCCAGACAGCGAACAGAGAACAGGGGCGTGAAAAGACCCCATGCCTCCCCCCGCCCGCACAGATGTGGTGTTGGTGCGTGTTGTTCTAAATTGCTTTTAAAACAGGGGAAGGGCATGGTGCTAACCACCCTCTGCCAACCAACAGCGGGTGTCAGCTCGGCCCCTCCCCAGTACCCTCAGCTTAGCCATTTCAAAACCTAAAGTCACCCCCGTATTTTCAGTATGCATCCAATATAACAATGCATTTTTTGACTCAACCGCTAGCACACATCGCAAATAATCAATACCTCACTAACTTTAAAATGTTAATTTAATCAAGTGAGCTGGTGGTGAAATTTAGCAAAAACCCTGAGGTGAGATTTAGGCACTGAAGCTATGTTCTTTTAGCCAGCCAACTAGACATCAGAGACTCTTTGGAGAGCAGACGAATTCTCGTTAGCTTGTTACTCTTAATTTACACATCCACTAATGTTAATTTGTGTGTCTCAGGGATTGTACATTTACTACCCAGATAGATAGCTTTAAACATTTATTTTGACTGCCTAAGTGTTTTGCACAGTACTGTAGATGGAGTTAGTCTATACCTTTACAGAAGAAATCCAGTTTTTAAGGCTAAAATTGTCATATCTGATGCGGTAGGCATGATCCAGAGGCAGCATTGGGGTGGACTGACAGATGATTTGTTGGAGTGGGACATAACAACCAGAAAATGAAGGACCGTGGGGGTCTAAAACAGTACAGGAAGGACTGAGGCTGGAGTGGGGTGAACAGGAACACAGGGAGTACAGCAGGAAAGGAGGACACTGGGAACACCAAACAACAATGACCGAGGTGGGGAACACAGTGAGCGCAGGACCCTCTGCTGGCAAAACAGGGACATGACAGTACTCCCTTCCAAAGGTGTGCACTCCGGGTACATGAGGTAATGCCATGACAGGGGCAGCACAAAGTGCTTAGAAACCAGAAAAACAAGACAGACTGGACTGGGTATGTAGGAGTGTGGACCAGGGAGACAGGTCACCAGAATGGACCGGCAAACAGGACTAGAAGGACAGGACCAAAGGGACAGAACGTAGGCCGGAAGCGAGTACTTGGGACATGCACCAAATAGCATGGAACAAAGGATCCTGAAGACAAGGCACCCGTCTAGACCGTGTGCACAGGACTAGGGGAACAGAAAAGACAAAGACAGAGATTGGGATCAGAAGGGGAGCAAGACAGACAGGAAAGAAGCAAAACGGAACATGGCCGAAGACACAGGGAACAACAAGAGGGATAGAGTCATGGTACCAGCACAAAATGAGCTGACAGGATGGGGCACATGAGGGTGGACCACAGGAACAGTTCTGTTAGACAATAGAGATTGGGACTAGCTGAGGAAGGAGAAAGCCTGGAATCCAGAGCGAAAGCATGACAAAAACCTAGGAACCTATGGAGGAGGTATAACCACCCAGGCAGTTCACATAGCCGTGGGCATCAGGATGAGGACCAGAGGTTACGCACCGCCGCAGATCTGGCCGATGAGGACGGTCTGGCTGTACCTGGATTGAGTGGCTGGACCTCCACTTCTGACAGCTTTGGGGCCACAGGAGCCAGACCAGGGGTACCTTGGGGTTGGGTAAACCAGCCTGGAGGAAGTCTGGAAGGATCTGGCGATGAAGTACATGCCCCCTCTGACTCTGCTGTCTGTCACTGGCTAGCCTTAGACCTGGTGGGGGAACAAGGACCACCAGGAAGGAATCAGAGTGATGCCCACAGGATCCCACTCTAGCTCCTCCAGAGAACCATCCTCAAGGTCTAGCTCAGCGGGGCTGGCAGGCAAGACGGACATGGATGAGGGCTCTGGCAAGACCAATGAGGTATAAATTTATACCTTTATAGAAGAAATCCAGATTTTAAGGCTAAAACTGTCACGTCTGATGGGGGAGCTTGGACCCAAAGGCAGCAGTGGGCTAGAGTGATGGGGTTTTATTGGAGTGGGACACGGCAACCAGAAAATAACAGACCACGAGGGATCTAAAATGAAGAAGAGGAAGGAATGACATGGCTGGAGCGGGACGAACCAGAACACAGGGATCACTGCAGGGAAGGGGGACACTGGGACCACCAAAGAGCAGTAATAGCAACATTGACCAAGCTGGGGAACACAATGTGGGCAGACACAGATATACACAAACTAACAAGGGACTAACAAAGGCAGGTGTGGGTGATTATCACATTTGACTGAGAACAATTAGACGGTCAAGAGATGGCTAGCATCCTCTGCTGGCCAAACGGGGACATGACAGAGGTGGATCATGACAAAAATTGAATTTCAAATTATTTATTTGTAATCAATGTTATTCATCCTATGTAATAATATTAATCATTATATGTAATATAAATGTATATATTAATATCATTCACAGAAAGGACATGTTATATTCTGTATAACTAACACTAGATGGAGCCAAAAGTCAAAGAGGTGTTGATTCTGACTTCCTGTTTAGCTTCTTGACTTTGGAACTCCCTCCCCAGGTGACATTTGTCTATCAGTCTCTGTCTCAGATTTCAAACACAAGTTAAAAACGTTTTTGTTTGCTCCAGTCTATGACATTCGTTATCCATAATGTGCTTTATTGTGTTGTTATCTGTTTACTTTATTCTATGTAAGCACCTTTGAGATTCTGAAAAGCGTTATATAAATAAAATGTATTATTATTATTATTGACTCACACACCTGTGACTTGAAAAACATTCTCAAGGCCACCCAAGTCCATAGAGTATGTCTGTAGTCTATGTGGCTGTAGCATGTCCCAGTCACTTTCATTTAAAATCACATCCTCCTCATGTCTGCCAAGTCAGCAATTATCAAGGGCAAGCAAGGGTGCCACTAATGTTGACCAGGACTTATATACTGTATACAGTATTTATTTACTAAAACTGACCAAATTGATCCTTGCTGGTACAGTACCAATCACCCATCATATTCCTAATTTTATTTAGGTGGAATTACGTGGACAAAATAGAACTAGAAGGGTTAATGTAAACCTGGATGTCCTGAAACAGTTCACAAACTGTATCTTCATATACAGCAGGGACGGCACAGCTAGCAAAGATGTTACAGCACAATGAATGACCAGGCAAAAATTAAATTAGGCCTGGTCCAGCTGGCCTCCCTCCCCAGGGATGGTGATCACGGCCCCCCGGTGCTTTTTGTCCCAGCAGCTGCAGCATGCCTTACCTTCACAGTACACTGTATCGGTGTGCATGCCTCTTCCTGTGGGGGACAAAGGACTAACACTGCACAGGCCTCTCTTAGCAGCTTTGAGGTTGAACTACAATAATACAGGGCTAGAAATGTTGCATTAAAATTTAATTTATCCAAAAGATTACCACATATGGGAAATAATACCAGCGTAATACTGAGTAATATACTGCAGTAATCATAATATTGTTTAAGGAATAGGAATGATGACGCAACATAATCTATTTCTGCTTTATTTAGACAATTTTAATGACTCTCCAAGGAGACTGACACTCAAGATGCAGCTAAATTGTTTTTTGTTATGTTGTGCATTTTATGTTTAATAAGAGAGCAGACCAAAATATAGCAGTTTGTGCTTAACCTCATCAACAATACAAATTTGTTTTTGCAACTTGGAGGAGAAAAGTAAAAATAATTAAATATGCTCAGATAAAAAATACACCTGGAATTTGAAAAAAAGCCAAGTATGCCAATATTTAGCTGTGATAAATACCCAGAAACTATACAACAATGATGCAACGCTGAGTAATAGCCAGAGACATCATTAATGGCATGCTTCATTAGTGAATAACGAGCAACTTAATAAACAGGAATTGGCTGGTGGTTCCCTCAGCCTCAGTGGGTTAATTACAGCATGACAATGACAATCGTCTATCATTAAAAACCACCCACTTAGGAGTGCATTAATAAGAAGGCACAAGTAACAAGGTGCAGATAATGTAATATGATGCATGAAAGACTTTCCCAGTAGACTGGTGCCAAAGTATCGGTGGGGTGGCTGTCAAAGTCAGCATAGAAAATTAGTTGTTTAATAAACATCAGTCTGGTCACCATTAAGATCATGTTCAGAAAGGGCCTATTTGAACAGCAGCAATCCATAAGTTCACATTAAGGATACATAATCTTTTGTTATTTAGCGCAAAGATTTTTTTAAGGATTTTTATTATTGTGCATGTGTGGTTACACTACTACAACAAAATAGGCTATTGAGATCTCATTGTGTATATATTATGTTGATAACCATTACAGGATGGATGGATTGATTTAGTTAACTGAACTACATTCCATAATAAATCCCTTCATATAGAAGCCTCACAATTCTGTAGTTTAGAAGTGTGTACTACTATGTTTACCTTCAATTTTGTACCTTAACATCTACACAGGTTGAAAACTTACTTGAAAGTAAACAGAATTTTCAGCATCAAGAAATCCATGGTACTTTAAAAAACATTCTTTGCAAACATTCTTTTTTATCTACAGAATCTCTAACAGTCAATACTACTGTCACGCCCAGCCCCTATTGCCCTCCTGTGGACCACACCTCCTCGTTACCCTCGTGTGAATCCCGCATGTTCCCAGCTGTTTCTTGTTTATGCTCGTTACCCCATGTATTTAGTTAGCGTTCTGTTTAGTCTTATTAGATTGGTCATTGATGTTTGTAGATGTTAGTTGCTGTCTGTTCCCCTGTCTGTTCCCCTGTCTGTTCCCCTGTCTGTTCCCCTGTCTGTTCCCCTGTCTGTTCCCCTGTCTGTTCCCCGCCTCCCGAATTAAACCCCATTTTCCCCACTACCTTGGCTTGCTTTCCTGCTTCCGTGCTCGCCGCCCACCGATCGTGACAACTACAACCCGGGGTAGGGGTAAGCTTCTGGGCCTGTGATCAGAAGGTCACCAGGTAAAGCCTGGCCTAGGAAGAATAGCCAGATGTCCATGGGCCCTGGAGCATGGTCTTTAAGCCCCAGCATCTATACCGAGAGCAAGATAGGGCAAAGAGAATTTCCCCACAGGAATTAATAAAGTATAACAGTTCTATTTGACAATGCTAAAACTTTTGACAATGACCATCCATACATCTCCCAACTTCTCATTCTGGCCAGAGCTCCAGAAGGAACCGTAGATGAGATGCAAATCATGCAAATCACATGCTACATACACATATACTGACACACACAAAGTCATATGTTATTCGCAATTTAGAGACACCAGTTACCCTAACTGCATGTCTTTGGCCTGCATGGCCATGTGACATGAGGAGTACATGCAAACTCCACATCCCCACAGAGCAGGGATAGGATTTGAACTCCAGACCCTGGAGGTGTGAGGCAAGAATGTAGCAACCAGAGGTAGAGATTTCAGGTCCAGAGAGTACAAATCCAGACCAAGATTTTGTTTCAACCAACCAGTTGAGTATAGAGTCAGAGTCACAGAGTACTCAACTGAGCACCATGCTGCTGCTCTACCAGCTCTCACATTCAGCTAAATATTGCAAAATTAGCAGTCTGTGATTTTAGTGACAAATGTTAAAAAAAGTTAAGTTGTGTTACTGTATACAAAATTAGGGTGGAATTATATTAAAAAAATTACAATAAAAAGGCATTTTGCTCCCAGCCTATTGAATAGAGCCTTTCTCAGTTGGCCCCCACAACATCTTAATTCAGAGATATACTTTCAGTGGGTGCAGTAAACTATGAACTATTAGAAATGCACAAAGCCTGCCTTCCTTGCACCTTCATAATGGAGAGATGAGTTTGATAACAAACTGGAAAAAAAGCACATTTTATACAAAGAATACAAAATGAGTATTGATGAATACACCATGTCTCAAAATACTTCCAAGAAAACACTGACATGGGTGTCATTTAAATAAATATGGTGCTACTGAAAAATTGTTGCTTTTGGAAATGTCATATACATTACATGGACCAGGTGCGTGGCCAGCACTTTTCTACCTGGGGGGAGGACATCTAGGTCCAGTAATTTTATTGGGGGTGGCACTTGGTAGATTACGATAAAACTGTTTACAGTCTTTCAGATTTCATGGTAGCCAATTTAATAACGGCAATAGATAGACTACATGTGTCTGCTAAATGCCGTAAATGTAAATGTAAGCTTTGGAATGTGACATTTGCACGGTCGGTTCTCTATTGTTCATTTGCACGTCACATCAATGATATTGTGTTACTATGTAGGTCATTTAACCTTGTTGGAGTGGGTGCCCTGATTCTAGTGTTTGAGCTAAACAGGCTGCCACTCAGAAGCACAAGGTGGGTTGACCTCAGGTCGCACCACTGGAAGCCCGAGGTAGGGGGGGCGAGGGAATCTATCAAACAGCACACCTCTATCTTTGTACAGTACCAATGCAATTAGCAAAATCAGCCACAATACGAAATGCCTTATTGTTGATGCCATATGGTTAATTACATATTGTTGCATTTTTTTCTGGCTTGTGTGAAATTGTTAAGAATAATATAAAGCCATTCAGTCTGCAGACCTCCAAGGTGAATCTGTTTAGTTTCGACTCTCAGTGTCACGGGGATGGGTAATGTATTGATGCTCAAGTGCCAAATTAACACAAATGGATACGTTTAGGTCTAGCAGGCGCCCAGTTTATAAAAAAGAGGAAAGAAGATGAGAAGTGTGCTAAAAATAAAGGTATGCAGCTATTTCTGATCTATATGAGTATATTATACATGTAATGAAACAGGCTAGTATAACACTAGGATGTTTGTTAGCCAATAGGGTAATAGTGTAATAATTCAAATCATTTTTTCATTTATGTATTACAATGTTTCTAGTTGTCATTGTTACTTCTTTTTGATATTTATTATAACATGTCCCATAGCAATGTGATAAAGATCATTACTTGCATGCGGCTTATAGATTATGTTCCTGGACTGTCATTGCTGATCAGACCTGGCTGCGATCAACGCCTACTGTCGTATTGTGTTAATCTGGTTAATGGAGAAACAGTCCAACATGAGCAAAGAGATTTAACCATGTGCCACTCATTGGTCATCTTCATTTCCTTAGTGTTCTTAGTGTTCCAGGTTCTGTTGTTTGCTTTGAGTAGGTATGCCCTTTTGTAAGAAAGTCTTTTGCAGTTGTGATTTTGATTTTCCCTCCATCTCCTAACCCTGTCATATATGATCTCAAAACAAAAGAAATAGGTGAAAAGATAACTGGTTACTTCTTTTAAAAACGGTCTCCTTTTTCCAGTGGTTAGTTCTAATACGAATGTACGGTAAATAAAATTCTGCGAGGTATTTATTGAAAAATTGACAAGTATAATTTAGGTTGGACTGTTAACTGCACCTGAATCTTACTTATTTTATGTGTATACGTTGTCAGAATCGGTCTCTGTCTTGTCCTGTTCTGTGTATTGTTTCCCCGTTTGGCCAGTAGGGGTCACTGGCCATCCCATCCTTTCCTAGTTTTTGTACTTATTGATCCCAAGTGTTCTTCCCCTGCTTCTCAGGCTGCTACATAGCTGAATGTGCTAATTGCGCAGCTGAGAACTATGCCAGCCTCAATCATATTAGATATTTTGTATTTTCTGTCCCAGAAAGACCCCGGGGTTCTCAGCTGCAGTATAGACCCTGTGTTAATGATGTCTTGTGTGTGTAAATTGGTATTGGTTATTGTTTTATGTTATATGGAAAATTTATGACATCCCATTATAAATCCATTTCATCCATATGGAGTTGGTCTCCCGTTGCAGCTGTAACAGCTGCCATTCTTCTGGGATGGCTTTCCACAAGATGTTGTAATGTGTCTGTGGGAATTTTTGCCTTTTCATCCAGAAGAGCATTTGTGAGGTCAGGCACTGATGTTGGATCTGAAGGCATGGCTCATAATCTCCTTCTATTTCATCCCAAAGGTGTTTGATGGGGTTGAGGTCAGGGCGGCTCTGTGGGGACCAGTCAAGTTCTCCTATACCAAAGTCACCCACCCATGTCTTTATGGACCTTGTTTTATGCACTGGGGTAGACTCATGCTGGAACAGAAAAGGACCTTCCCAAAACTGTTCCCACAAAGTTCAAAGCATATAATTGTCCAAAATGTCTTAGTTTGCTGAAGCATGAAGAGTTACCTTCTGTGGACATAAGGGGCTTAGCCCAACACCTGAAAAATAACCCCGTACCATTATCCCTCCTCCACCAAACTTTACAGTTGGCACAATGCAATTAGGCAGATAATGTTCTCCCGGCATCCACCAAACCCAGACTCTTCAATCAGACTGCCAGACAGAGAAGCGTGATTCATAATTCCACAGAATATAATTCCACTGCTCCAGTGTCCAGGCATGCTTTACCCTACAGTTCTCTTGGGGATGTGAGGGCTGCTCGGCCATGGAAGCCCATTCCATGAAGCTCCCAATGCACCGATTTTGCGCTGGGGTTAATGCCAGAGAAAGTTTGGAACTCTGTAGTCATTGAGTCAACAGAGTGTTGATGACTTTTACTTTACGTGGCTTACCAGTTCCTGGCTGAGTTTCTGCTGTTCCTACATGGTTCCACTTTGCAAAAATACCATCACAGATGACCTTGGAATATCTAGCAGGGAAGAAATTTCAGGAACTGACTTATTGCAAAGGTGGCATCTTATGACAGTACCATGCTTGAACTCACTGAACTCTTCAGAATGACTTATTCTTTCACAAATATATACCAGACTGCATAGCTAAGTACTTGATTTTATACACCTGTGGCAATGGGCCTGAATGAACCCCCTGAACTCAATGATTAAGGGGTGTGTCCCAGTACTTTAATCCATATGGTGTAAGTATTGATAATTACACTATAATTGTTTTTGCTATTGTTACAGCTACAGTACGCATACACATTGGTTAACATATAAGCATAGTGAAACAAGACTTAATTGAGTATACGTATATGAACTTAGTGAAACAAAAGCCTAATATGATATATATGAGAAGAATGTAACAAGAGTTAAATCCCTCTTCAGTCTCCCCCTCTCAACTAGGAGACCTAGAGAGCCATTGAAGGTCAGATCATCTACTGACACACCACGTGCAGTTTCCCTTATCTCATAACTTGAAACTATTTATGTGTGTGCCACATAATAAAAAATAATAATAACAATTTGCAAAACAGCAGGAGTGCCTCTGGCGTTGTGTGATGTGGTGAAAAATCATCCTATCATTGTCTTGTTTTAATTAGCAAAAAAAAAAAACAGACAGAGAAACAAAGCGGCTCTCAGATGGGAGCCATCTCCCATCCTTCATGTAAAGGAACCAGCTCATAGAGCCGACTAGTTCACGACCAGCACTAGCAGTGTCCTCTGCCCCAGGGACTGGTGGTGGGGGCTTCTCTGTATCAAGAACTAGAGATACAGGTTTCTTCAGTCTCCAGGGTTTGACAGGAGCCATGGGTGTGACAGACCCAGACTCCCTCTGGGGGTGAGAGATGCCTTTTGCCACAGCTCTTATTTCCTGCGGGCGGCCCCTTGTTTTGTTGACAAGGGGAGCAGGGGCTGGCGATTATAAGATTTGACATAAGTAATAATGAATACGCGTTTAACACTAGACCCATCTTTTCCCACGCCAATGAACAAGCAAGAACTACTTCGGTGTATGCAGGCCTTTTGTTTGCGCTAATGTGTTATTAGTGTTAACAGCAG
>JAODLD010000042.1:15390445-15404804 GCA_026781065.1 Mormyrops boulengeri | reverse complement strand
AGGTCTTTCTCATAATCAGCTACCTTTATTTCAGTGGAACCCATAAAATATCTGTACTTTATATTTCTGCTCCCTGTATGGATTACCTTACATTTATCTACGTTAAATTTCATCTGCCAGGTATCAGCTCAGTCACTAATTAAATCAAGATCCCGTTGTAGCCTCTGTGCTGCTAGATCAGTATCTGCTACAGCACTCACGTTGGTGTCGTCTGCAAATATAACCAGTTTGTCAATATCATTAATGTAAATTAGGAACAGTAGTAGTCCTAAAATTGAACCCTGCGGTACTCCACTATGAATGCAGACCCACTGTGACATTGTGCCTCTAATAACTACTCGCTGCTTCCTGTCTGTTAAGCAGTTTTTCTTTAAATATGTATTTGTTACCATTTGTTTTGGAATTTATACTATTTTCTTGCGGGAGAGTTACACAAATATTTCCTTTGAGCCTTAGTTAAATTTATTTTAACTAAAGTTTACAGAATGTTTAATGTCCGTGTCAACTCACAGTTTTTGTAATGATAAAATGATTAACTCAGATGGCTGACAGAATGTAATGCTTGATAAAATGATTTGTCTTTTTGAATGTTTGCTAGTGAGTATTGAAATGCCAGACAAAACATAATGACTGTATTAGTTTTTGATAAATATTGATGGAGATACATATTACAGGACTTCCTGAGGTCATTATTGTACAGTATTGTGTACTGTACATTAAGTGATAGACAATATCATCTTTCATTAATTAAGAATAATAATGTAACATACAACAACATGTGGTTCACATAATATTCAATATGTAATTAATTTGACGCATTATTTGTAACATTGATGAAACAGAATAATTATTTTGCAGGGCGAGGATCTAGATTTGCTTCCGCCTAGTGTGCGAAATACGGGGGGGGTCCGAAACCCCCGATTAATCCATGAGACCCCCCGCGAGCTTCAAAAGCAAAATTTTAAGGGGGTCCCAAGATCGGTATTGCACACAACAGCTCTGGTTAAAAGATTCTATTTCAAGAACTTAAAAGAACTATTTCACAAGAGAAATTCTGCTGTAGCACTTCTGGTACATTATAGCTGCTATTGTCATGGTGAGGAAAAGAAGCAAAATAACAATAATATCCTGAAAAGAATTATTTTTGTATATTTTTTTTTATTGAATCAGACATGTTATTTTTTCTCCACTGGGTTGTGTTATTGAGTTAGGATTGTAAAAGCCCTGCCTGCCTCTCAAACCTGAAAATCCATCAAATCCATCATATTCTATTCTATCACCCCTGAAGAATATAAACAGTGAGTAATTTATACACAGCTAAAGACATACAAGGATTACACAGGATTCAATATTTACTATTACCCAGCATGCTCTGGCACTACAATGTTATAAAATACAAAAATAGGGTTTCTTCATCTAATATATTTAATGATATTACCATTTTTCTTGATTGCTGACACACTATTACTGGGCCTATTAACTAAACATACAAAACTATGATGGCATCTATCAAACAGACTAATTTCCTAAAACTACAAACAGTATTCCCCCCTTTTCACCCATTATTCAGATTTGTTGTGATTCAGAACTTTTTGTGAGAAAATCTACACACCAATCCCTTCATATGTCACTGGCTTATTTAGGAAGTGATGGCATTCAATATGATTAACTTAATTCATCACAGCTGAAACCTGAGTCACACACATTGATTTACTTTTAACTGTTGACTCCGGGAGCCCAGCTGTCTTGGTGCTTTTAGACCTGTCGGCAGCCTTTGACACAGTCGACCATGAGATCCTCCTCTCACGCATTGAACACTGTGTAGGTATTAAAGGTACTGCCCTAAAATGGATCCAGTCATATCTGTCCAGCATGACTTTTTCTGTTCATCTAGGTCAGTACTCCTCAGCAGCAGCCCCGCTACACTTTGGGGTCCCACAAGGTTCCATCTTGGGTCCTCTCTTGTTCTCTTTGTATATGCTGCCTTTGGGGTCGATTTTCAATAAATATAATATTTCTTTTCATTGTTTTACAGATGATATCCAAATTTATCTCCCTTTACAAACAAATAAGGATGGAATTATTGCCTTGCAAACTGTCTAAAGGATGTTAAATCATGGATGGAATCAAATTTCTTACGCCTCCGCGCTGCCAACACTTGCAACTCACCACTTCCAGGGATCCTGCCTGGATCTTAAAGGGGCCAGGTCTGTTGAGGAAGCCATCCCACGGATCCCCAGGGTCCTAAAAGGGGCAACGCCGCCGTTTGCTGTTCCTGTTGCCTGTTCTGCCTGTCCCACGGGCGCCTGTTCCACTTGGCCCGCTGGCGCCTGTTCTGCCTCCTCGGGATGCAGCGTCGCCGCCTGTTCTGGCTGCGCCCTCGGAGGCCTCTGCTGTAGCCCCTACTGTGGCCACTGCTTTGCCCGAGGCCCCTAGGCCTCTGCCTGACGTCCCTGCAGCTCTGCCCACTCCTGAGGTCCCGGTCCGCCCGTGTTTGCTCCGCCCTGTGAGACTCCACCCGTTCCTGTTCCGCCTGTCCCAGATCCACCAGTCCCTGGATCCGTGTCTCTGGCCCCTATGTCCCAGACTTCCCTGAGGGCTCCCTCCAGGGAGAGATCCGAAACGCTGCCGCAACGTGATGGAGGCCGGCCAGGGAGAGGGCACATGCGCAGGGGTTGGGTCCCGCCTGCCCTGCCCCCTGGCTCGCCTGCGGGTCCCCCGCCATTGCCTTGTTGGCCGCCTTCGGTCCCATCTCTGACGCCTCGTCGGTCCTCTGCGGGTTCCCCTGCTCCGACTTCTTGCTCGCCTGCGGGTCCCTCCACTCCGGCTCGTCGGTGGACGGTGCCTCCGCCTGCTGTGGCTGCGCTGTTGCCTGCTGCGGCTTCCCCTCCCTCCTTGCCTCCGCCATGGTCCCCTTCTGCTCCCTCCTCGCCTCCTCTGGTGCCCCCTCCGACTTCCTCCTCGCCCCCTCCGTCTTCCTCCACAGCCCCTTCGTGGTCCCCTCCGGCTCCTGCCTCACGGCCGCCCGGAGTCCCTCCAGCTGCGGCCTTTTGGTCGCCTGCGGGCCCTGTGGCTGGCGCCTTTCGCTCGCTGGGATTCCCTCGGGCTCCCCGTGTTCCTCCGCCGTTTGTCTTCCTGTGTCCTGGTTTTGTCCCTCCTGTCCCTGCTCGTCGTACCTCTGTGTCTCCTCTGTTCCCTCTTCATCCCTTTGTTCCTTTGTTCTCTGTTCAATCTGTGTCTCCTTCCCTGGTCTGTCTGTATGCGTTTCCCATCTTGTGTCAGATTCTGTCATGGTTTCTTCCTCTGTGACTGTTCTGTCTGTGTGGGTCCTGTTCCCAGTGTCCCGTGGATGGTTTTGTCTTGTTTTTCAGGTCCTGTTCTCCCGGTCCCATCTCGCCCGCTTCTTCCCTTGAGTGCGCGCCTTTGGGGGGGGTTCTGTCATGACCGATCGTCCAGCCCTTGTGTGTGCCACTCCCACCTTGTTACCCGCTTGTTACCCGCTGTTTCCTGTCTGATCTAGTCAGTCCTGTGTATTTAGTCCGCGTTCAAGTCTGTTTCCCCAGGTCTGTCATTGATGTTTGTATCGTGTGGTTACCTGTCTGTCCTAAATAAACCCCGTCCTTTGGATTTCTGTCTCCCTGATCCTGCTTCCCTGCACCCTGCTTGCTCGCCCGTCACACGAACGTGACACCATGTCCTTGTCCATGGGATTTCAATGAGGAAAGCTGGGCAAAGAAAATGGGTAAGGTAGGTAACTTACACACTGCTGATTACTGTAAATTTGGAGTAATGTACCCTTTGCCATTTCATCACATAATATGTACTGCAGCTGTTTGCTTTATTGTACTGTATGCTGTCTGAAATGCAGTGTATTACTGTATTATATCACATACAGTTAATTTGGAGTTACTATTTTGAAAAATTGATGATTTACAGTTATTCCACCTGTACTACTTTTTTTGCAGAACTGAGAGATGATCACCTAATGGAGGCAGAAAATGGCTGTTCTCAGAAGAGCAAGAGATGGAAATGATCAATAGAGCCATAGCCAACAATATCATTCAATTGCGGGAGACACAAAGGAGAGTTATTGAGGATCAGGTAATATTCAAAGGCATTGATGTTGTCAGTATCTCAACAAATGACCACATTCTTCGATGGAACAGGTTGAGGATGGAACAGGTCTATTATGTTCCTTTCAAAAGGACTCGTGCTTGGGATATGTGCAAGTATGGTTTTTCATACCATTTCACATATTTCAGTACAGTTGTGTATTATAGCAGTTTACACTGTAGTACAGATTATACGATGACTGCGGTGTACTATGGTAATGTGTTTCAGAGTAGTCATTATGTACTGTACTGTGTTTCTCTTTAGTAGAGAATCTTTGAAACTGATGTCAGACACACGCCTCATTAACTCATCTTTGTTGATGCAGGATTTCTCACCAAACGGAAGAGAAGGGGGTGAAACATCATAAGAACATAAGAAATTTACAAACGAGAGGAGGCCATTCGGCCCATCAAGCTCGTTTGGGGAGAAAAAGGGCTCCTTCACTGCCGTGCAGAGCCTTAGTCCATACAACATCATGCTTCTGCTGGCTTTCCTCGATGGTCTGCAAGATCATGTGTACCAGCTCAACCTGAGGGAGACAGAGCAACCAGAGCAGTCTTGCAATGTTGTCATTTGGGGCAATTTCAGTTTTGACCGGGCTGCTGTAGTTCGTGAACAACCGTAGATTCACGAACAACCCTAGATTCAGCAACATCTTTCTACTTGCATTTCCTATACCCCATAGAGGACTTGTTTTCGGCATGGTGGTGGAAGGTCTATGACTGAGTCCCCTACACCATATTTATATTAGTAAATACATGGAAGTTATTTCACTGTACCTGTATTCCATGTTCTATCAGTTGCATGTTTTTACAGTCCATTTAGTTTTACACTAAATTTTTACTTATTTTAGTGCATTGAGCAATTTAAAATATTGATTTTTTTATGTTTTAAATCTGTAGGAGGTTGTGTTTATGTGAGTCTCCTCTAACAGTCTAAAGACATGCTTAGGAGAACTGTTAGCTCTCAATGACTTTTGTGTGTGTGTGGGTCAGGTATATATTAAAATGTCGGGACCAAATATCGCCACAATGTGATAAAAATATGTTATTTTGACATTGTGGAGACCATTTTTTTTCAGGGAAAACTCAGTTTTCTAAAAATCTGTGACTGCAATCAAAAACTCTTCTATTTTGTTTGGGTACTTATGGTTATGGCATTAGGGATGTATAGGGGTTCAGGTTGTCATAGTTAGCATTAGCATCTGTTTACAGGTCTGTATGTCTTTCTGTCTTTCTGTGTGTGTGTGTGTGTGTGTGTGCGTGCGTGCGTGTGTGTGTGTGTGTGGCATCCCACACAGACTGTAAGTTAGCCTTGTAGTCTGTGCTGCCTGTTTCAGGCCCTCCTGCAACCCTGAGCAGGGTAAATTGTTAAAGATGATTTAATATGATTGGCATGTTACACAGCTACATGGATAAAGTAACAATATTTTTCCTGCTAATGCTAAAACAGCAATATTTATGATGCATAAATGTTACTTAGTAAAGCAATAAACATTTGTTATATATTGAAACTAACATCAAATCCAAGTATTGTAATTTGATAAATGCTAAAATATCATTCTGAGACAATCTTGACAGCGGGAATTAACTTAACAGGAAGTTAAATAAATTTATTTTATTTATGATAATGACTTTGGATTCCAGAAATTGAGTTTACAAGTGGTAAAGTTGTCATACTGACAAATTAATTTTACAGGTTTTCTAAATGCATAGACATAATAGCAAACAAATAAGGCAGTGCATTGTCACAGTGGTTAGCACTGTAAGCTACTACCCTGACTCTGTGGGACTTACAGTTTTCATATTCCTGCTGTGTTCACACTAGTTTCCTCTGAATACTCTAAATGGCATGTAACATGTATGGATGGGTGAATTAAACATTTTTTTTAAATGTACATTTTATTATTGAACAGCATTTTTCAAAATATACAAGCATATATATTAGCAGGATTGTTTAAAGAACCCAGAAGAATGTCAAACTCTGGCCGTTATTCTGAAACCATTTTTATTTTTCTATAACATAATCCAAGTTGCACAATTTCTTTTTCCTCTTGTTTATACATTTCTATTTAGGAAGCATTCCTTACTGGAGCTATAACAAGATAAAATAATGTAAGCTAACAGTCACTGAAGATAAACCTGGATTAATTTCTTGATAATGTCTCTCAGTCTAGCCTAATCATTTGCTGTAGTTACTATTGTACTCTTATGTTTGTTTTTTCTGAACATTCTTTTTACAAAGTCCTTGATCTCGGCAGTATTCAGAGAATACACAATGGGGTTTAACATAGCAGGAACACCATATGAGAGTGATATACTGATTATTCTTGCATTTCGGTGGACCGAGCCGGCCATTGCACCTATGTAAATGCCCAATATTGGAAAATAATATGCTGACACTAATATTAGGTGGGCAAAACAGGTCTTTAAGGCTTTTAGACGTCCTTCCCATGATGTAATATTAAACAGTGCCAACAAGATACATGCGTAAGATAAACCAATCAGAATCAATGGTAAAAAATAATGTAACACTGTGAATAACATTACTATAATATAACTTGGGAGATTATCATTGCAGGCCAGTTTGTATAGGGGCCCGTGGTCACAGAAGTAGCTATCGACCACTATATATTTACAGAACGATAGCCTAGTAACCAATGATACTCCAACCACTACAAACACAACATTAAATATGCATCCCACAGTGAGAATAATGCCCATTGATGTGTTTGTGACAATGCTGTGGTATCTCAGTGGAAAGCAAATTGCAATAAATCTGTCATATGCTAGAACAGTGAGTGTGAGAGACTGTACTGAACTAAAAAAATATATAAAAAACATGTTAGACAAGCAGGCTTCATATGTTACTTGCTGTATATTTAGTAGACAGACTTTAATCACATTAGGAAAGACAGCAGTACTCTCACCCAAGTCAGCAATAGCTAAAGTAAAAACAGCCATATATTTTGGAGTATGAAGACTACGATCTATGTATATAATAAACATGACAAAAGAATTCCCCAAGACAGTAACGATATAAGCAAAACACAAGAACATGAAGTAGTACTGGGCATGAGGTATGTTGGAAAACCCAGTGATGAAAAAATACTGAGGACGCACGAAAGAGTTCGGAGTGGCATTTTGGTTTAATGTGTCGGCCATGTTTTCTCAGGGTTGTTGTTTTCAGTCTTCTCTGATCTGAAAAAGTAAAACATGTTTGCCTTCTTAAACTTGCTGGTACAGATAACACTACTGTTTTTTGAAATAGATAAAACTATGTCATTTCATTGTAATAATCTTGATTTGGCAATCTGATGTGTGATATAGTTTCTTAAACAATAAAAAAATGAAAAAATCAAAGCATGTAAAATTATGCACAACATAACTGATTACTGAGTCAGTTTTTATGTTCTTGTTTTTAAATTTAATGCTAACTATAACACAATGTTATTTAAAAATATCTTAAAACCAGTCATGGTAAAATTTGGTAAAATGCACTAAGATATTGACATTCGACGTCACTGTTACTGGATACATCACCAGTAATGACTAAAACACCGATTGCCAATGCATCAAAATACTGAAAATGATACAATACTACATTCAACACAATTCTGACTGCAAGTCCAGTATCCATTGCACCACAATAATGAAAATGACACAGTTCTGCTCAGGGCTGCACTGATTAAAAATTGGCCCTGCACTTTGGGGCCCCCATGGCCCCACAATACATCAAATCAAAGCAAAACACTTTTTATTGTCACATCACATTACTGATACACTAGTACAGTACATGTGAGTGAAATTCTTGTGTGCGAGCATCACAAGCAGTTGTGGTGTACAAAATATACATGCAATACATTTTGCCACATGCCCGCTATGTCAGATGGTCAGTCCAGGTCTGGTACTGACTATAACACCAGTACTTACTAAAACACTAATACTCAACGCATAATAATGATGAAAATGACTCATCACTGAATACAAAACGATGCTGAAATCAACATCTTTCTGAAAGCTAAACAATGCTGAATATACTGAAAATGACAAAATGATGAAAAAAACTACACTCAGTCATATTTGCACAATGTAAAATTTATAGATTTACCTCCTACTGGAATTCAGTATTTTCAAAGTAAATATATTAATGCAAAATGGGTTTTTCAGCACAAGCAATATGGGCTGGTGTTACAGCATGGGCATGATATGTAGACTGCATTTTATTATTAAAACAAAAATTAACTGTCAAATAAAATGTTAAGTCAGAAATATGAAGCTTACATGACCCAAATTAGTATTCATATTTAATTGTTTGATTGTTTACTTGTCAACACTGTTGTGTATTTTTGTCAAAGATAAGTGATAAATAAATGTTCCCCAAGGCAGGTAAATGTCCAGTACCTGCTACTGCAGTCACAGACTTCAAGTGCCCACTGCTAGGAAAAAAACAGTATTTGAAATAAACATTAGTTATACTTCTCATTATTGAAATTCACTCATTCATTTTTAACATACCAGAGAACATAAATGTTACCTGAATGATTCTTGTAGTTCACTACTCCTTTCGGTTCAAACAGACAAATGATCTACGAAACAGTTCTGCACTTTATATATCCTCATCTGAGATCTTCTATGATCACCTGATCACCTGACTTTGACCTCATGCCCTCAGCTGTTACAAAACCTCTAATATTATCTTTAAAGATGTAGCTGTTACTATTCATTTCTGTGTTTATTAATTTTTTTTGTCTTGCAGGACAATTACACTAATATTTCATTTAAAAAGTCCAGGTATCATTATAATGTTATGGAACTTTAATATACTTGTGACTATTTGTAATAATTTGTAGTATTAAGTGAAATGGCTGACAGAATGTAATGACTGATAACACGAGTTTCAATGGTCTTTTGCTAATGAGGAGTGAAATGCCGTAATAATAATAATAATAATAATAGTAAAGTGAATGATTCATTGCATCATTTTATTTTGCACACAACTCTCATACTGAAAACACTAGCAATATATGAACATGCTGCATCATGCACTGCGGAAGCAATTGATTCAATGTGATTAAGTAAAGACTCTAATCCAGATCGCATATCTATCCGTGCATTTTCTATAACGGAGATGTGGCTGGGGTGACACAGTGGTGCAGTGGTTAGCACTCTTGCCTCACACCTGTGGGACCAGGGTTTGAATCGCCGCAGTGGCTCCATGTGTGTGGGATTTGCATCGTGGCGTTTTCTCTGGGTAATCTGGTTTCCCAGTTCCTACTGTAGTACAACAACATGCTGAGGTTAATGTATATTATTGTCATGCTCTGTCCTGTCTCCTCCTGATGGGGCCAGCAGAGGTCACTGCTGGACCCCTGTAACTCTCCTAATGGGGTTCCAGGCCACCCCAGAGGTGAGGACCCCAGCCTGTGTGCCTTTCTCTATTTCAAGGAGAACCTCTACTGAGGCTGAGGGGAGGTGCTGGAGGAGAGAGGCCAGACACCAGTGCCAGGCCAGTACCGGCCGCTTTGCACACTGCATGAAGCCACTCTGCCCGCTGCTTCCCTGCAGAGAGAAGCTGCTCTGCCTGCATCAGTCCCACAGGACTTCACTGATCAGCCCACTGGAGTGCTTCTCATGTACAGTCTCACCAGTCTTCACCTGCTGCTGTCTCGTCGGTACGCTCCTTGCCAGGGTGCTCCCCACCTACAGTCACACCAGCACCTCCTGGTGTCTTGTCAGTGACCCTCTTGTCTCCCGATGTCTTACTGGTGCCCCTCTCATCTCCTGGTGTCCCACTGGCACCTGGCGATGTCCCACCAAGGCCCACCTTGCCTGCAGTCCCACCAACGATTGCACTCTCTGGAGCCCAACTCCCGTGGTCCCTCTTCCCTAATGTCTGTCCGATCCAAGGTCCTGTCACCCTGATCATCCACTAGTCATTTTTCATTAATGAAGAATATTAATGTTACATGTAGCAATACCTGGTACACAGAATATTCAGCAGATAATTAATATGACCACATATTCTATGTACCATTGCTGAAACAGTTGATGATAAATGTTGAGTGACAAAAAGGAACACAAACACATAATCAGTGCCAGTTAATTAGATATGATTATTGTGGTTATTTGACACAGCGCATGCAAGTTATACAAGAAACATTTCACAAATGTAAGGGTGAAGGGAGATCCTGAGCAGCCAGTGTGCATGTCTGCAGGGTAATTGACTGACTGATTTTCTATGTTCATTTGGTAAACCTGCCACTTTTTCCCTGAGCTATTGCCCTGTGTATGGATCAAACTACTGACAGCTGTTCAAAACACTTGTTTTTCCCAAAAGACAATATGTTTATGATTTCTCTGGTGAATCAACCAAGTTGTTTGTTACTTACCAGCTTTTGTTACTGAGTTGGAACCAGTTCTATCTGACCCTATTTGACCCTGAAACCAGAACCCCTCTAATAAATATCTGGCTCACTGCCAACGTTCCTGTGTCCTGCTTGTCCTCAGAGTCACAGAAAATGGACAATCAAGAATAATTAACAGGGACTCAGTAACTTAAAGCATGAGTATGTATGTATGTATGTCATTAAACAAAATGTTCCAACTTTTCTCCATCACTCTGCCTATTGCAATACTTGTTATTGCCTGTGGTTAAGTCTTTGATTACATTCTTGTCAGTGTATTCAAAGCAGTTAGTGAGTTGCTCCTCTGGCTCACACGTCCTGCTGTGAACTGCCCTCTCAGTGGGGTGGAGAGACTTTTAGTTTTTTCAGAGCACTGTTCTCTTCTAGATTCAATTCAGTCCAATTTTATTTGTATAGCACATTTTCAGAACATTACATGCAGGGATAATGTAAAAGTGCTTTACATTATCCCGCCCAAAGCCCCCAGTGAGCAAGCCAGAGGCGACAGTACCAAGGAAAAACTGCCTACAATGAAAAAGCCTCAGGAGGGACCAGACTCAAAGGTGCATATGCTGCAGGATGAACAGTGGTACAGAAGCAGGGCATACAGGAGAGATGTCACAGGCAGAAGGGCGAGCAGGCCGGAAAGATGCCACAGGTAGTGAAGGCGTCCCAGGCAGCAGGGTAGGCAGAATATCTTTATATTTTGGGGTCTCCAGACAGTGGAAGACTATTTCACAGCTGCAGAGCTCTATGCTCAGCAGCCTGCCTTAGCTCTTTCTACTATAGGTACTAATACATGTAGATATCCTGCTCCTTGAGATCAAAGCAAATGAGGAGGGTTGTAAGAAACCAGTAGATCTCTAAGGTATTCTGGTGCAAGGCCATTCAGTGCCTTATAAGTTAATAGCAGGATTCTGTAGTCAATCCAAGACTTAACTGGAAGCCAGTGAAGGGAACATAGAACACGGCTATTATGATCAATTTTTTTTTGGTTTTTGCAGGCCCAGCACTGATCCCTGTGTGACACCATATTTGACTTGTGGGCTTGGAAGGTTCATTGTTCATGTAGACAAAATGATAATGATCAGTTAAATGAAAGCAAACCCTGCCCCCTTAATGCCAGCCACAGATTCTAGCCAGTCCGAGAGAATATTATGTTCCACAGTATTGAATGCTGCAGTTAGATCTAGTAACACCAACAAAGTTATACAGCCAAGGTCAGAAACCATAAGCAAATCATTCATTACTTTTATTAAGGCTATTTCTGTGCTATGGTTTGGTCTTAAGCCAGACTGATATAATTACCATTATATTATTAACATTATTTTTCTGTATGAAAGAAGACATCGGATGAAGAACAACTTTTTCCAGGATCTTTGAAATGAAAGAAAGATTTGAGATAGGTCTATAATTTCCTAAATTACTAGGTTCAAGATTTGGTTTCTTTAGAACAGGTCAAATAACAGCTATTTTAAAAGGTTTTGGAACATATTCAATCCTAAGAGACGAGTTTAACAAGTTTAACAGGGTAGTGCTAATCAGGGGTGCAGTTTCATAGGGATTGGGTCTACAAGGCTAGTAGAATATTTGCAGGAGGAAATTAAGCTCAGTAGTTCTGACTGTTTTGTAGGAAAGAGAGATTCAAAGGTGTTATTATCAGTACGAACAGGACTAGCAGAAGGCTGGTAGTTGCATGTAGCTAGTGACATTCTCTGGATAGTCTGTCTAATCTTAGTTATTTTACCATTAAAAATGTAATAAATGTAAAAAAATGTTCTCTTTCCAGGCTGATCTGAAAACTTCTAGTTTAATTGAGTGCCCATTGCACTCTAGCTTACGTGAAGCCTGTTAAAGTTCACAAGTATGATCAGAATACCAGGGGCAGGTTTCTTATCTCTATGCTTTATTTTCTAGAGTGCTGTGAAGCAATTTCTCCATGTTCACAGTTACCTGTTCAACTTCATTTTCACTTGAGGCTTCAGATGTATGGCTGAAGGACTGTGGAAGCTGGTCAAGAAATGTTGTAGATGATGAGGCTATGGAATGTCTGATACTGTACTTTGGAGCTGGGGCCAAAGGGAGGCAATACTGTATTTCAAATGTACAAGTAATGATCTGAAGGTAGAAGATTCTGAGGGATAATTTATACACATTCTGCCAGGACACCATGGCTAAAAATCAAATCCAGAGCATGAGTAGGCCTGACTGCATTCTGGCATACACCTACTGTGTGGCGATCGGGGTCGGTTGACATGCAGGCACAGGTCAGGTAATCGGTGTCCATTGGCAGTGGGCAGAGGCAGTACTCAAAATCCAGGATCCAGGCACAGGTTGGGCAATTGACTGGCACCCAGGAACACTCTTCTGGACTGTACCCCACCCAGTCCACCAGGTACTGGAGCCCCCGTCCCCTGTAAGTCCCATCTCAGTGATGGGAGTGTCAATGATGTGTTTGTCACCATATTTCTTCCACAGACCCCTGCTAACTTTGTATGCCCCATCATACTGAGCAACCTCCTCACAAGGAGGACAGTTAGTTCATCTCATTCCAGCTCCTCGTCCATGGCTTATTAGAAGGCATCTCGCACTGTCATTTGCAGTGAGGCAGCTAATGTCTTGTGGAACGCTCTCTGTAAGATAGCACCAACAGCATCCTTTGCATCAAAGGCCTTCTGGAAATCTAAGTAGATCACATCATAGGCCTTTTTGTGATCAATTTCTCTAGTAGCTTCCTCAAAGAACTCAAGTAAATCAGTTAAACAGGATCTACCTCTCCTAAATCCATGTTGGCTATGCCTCAGAATGTTATTTGAATCCAGGTAATCTACCATTTTCTCTTGGATTATAGCTTACATTACTTTTGCAGTTACGCAAGTTAAACTGATTGGCCTACAGTTTGCTGGATTACTTCTAACCCCTTTTTTGAATATGGGCGTTATATTAGCAAAGTCTAGCAGGGATGGGGCCAGAGCACATTACAGACATGGACATCTTCTTCACAAGATTGCACACCTTTGTGAAATTTGTCTTAGTGATCTCTGATTGTCATTAGTCATTATCATTAGTGCTGATGTGGATAACATTCTGAGAATATATACGCTTACTTTTAACCAGTATTGTTAAATTTGCCAAGATGTCGGCCACTCTGGCACTAGGGAGACAATTACCTATGGTTGCTGGAGTCACTACTCTCACATTTCTTAAAATAGAATTGCCAATTACCAGAGCACTTTCAACAGGCATCTCAGTGGGTGTTTCACTGAGTGGGGAGAATCTGTTGCAAATGCGAATTGGTGAATGAGTGAGATTTGTATTTACAGTATGACTATGCTGCTGGGTCGTCACCCACACGCCTTACTGCGAAGGCTCCGCTGCTGGAGCGGGGGGAAACTGACTACCTATTGCGGACATATCTGGAGCCACTAACACTGAATCTATAAATCTTTCACTCTCCTGAATCTCACGTAGCGTCCGGATATGTCCCTCTAACACTGATGTCTTCCCCGTCAGCCTAGCAAGTAGCTGACACTTCTCACAGAGAAACATACCGCTCATAACTGGAGAACAATAACTAAACATATTGTACTCGGAACACGGAACAGGAGCCACGACGATACACTCACGTGGAGCGGGGTACAACTCCGGGCTTGGACATTAAAGCCCTTGAAAGTTGACGGTGCGCTAACAACTTGTTATACATGGATTATAGAAATTCGAGCTATTTAACTATTTATTTTATTAAAGCTGTTCAAAGTATATATATTTGCAAGTTTGTTGAGGAGATTAATAGAGATCTTGCTTAGCTGCTACATGTTAGTACCAAACAAACCATGTCAG
>JAODLD010000042.1:15335902-15356667 GCA_026781065.1 Mormyrops boulengeri | reverse complement strand
TCACTATTTCTAGTCTCCTTACATTGAATATTTAGGAGCTCTCATGTGTAAGCATGACCCATTCACACCTGGCCACTCCCCCCCCTTTAATGGCGCTGATGGGGATTTACCTGGATCGTGTTTCACCGCTGCGTCGTTTATCAAATTATCATGCAAATGCGATTTCGATACGCGGAAGTACGGCTGTTTAGAATGTGAATAGTAGTAAATCTTGTCAGCCACAGCTTGTTGCGCATTGTCTGGCTAGATGGTTAATAATATATTTGTCCTTCAACACAGCGATAAGCTGCAGCACTAATACAGTACATATTCATACATCAAAGGCTAACAAAATAGCTAACATACAGAAACTTCTAAGCCAACACTAATTCTTACTTGTTTTCCATCACATTGTGCACAGCAGTAATTGTTCTACATTCTCTGAAGGTTACAAAGTCACACTCTACACAGTTTACATCAGCTTCTTAATAGAGATCTAATGATTACATTCTCTGTGCGTTATGAAGTGCTAAATAATATTCCATACTGTGTAGACAGCACAGTACAGACTAAATATTCAAAACAGTATACATATACAGAAATGTAGAACCAGTCAGTGCTGAATATGAGAAGAAAAATATTGCACATCGTTTCACAGTAATTGTGTTATTGCACTATGTACATACAGTATTCGCAGTGATTATATTATTGCACTATATGAATAAAATGTAAACTTTATACCTGATGTGGTAATAAAGTGCACAGTGAGTAAGAGAGAGTTAGGGTTTCACATGAACTTATGTTCATTAGAGTTTAACATTCTGATGGCCTGGGGGAAGAAGCTCTTATTAAATCTGATTGTTCTGTAGTACATACTGCGGTAACGTTTACCAGAGGGCAGAAGTTCAAACAGCTTATGTGCCGGGTGCGCGTGATCATTTATGTTATTAAAACACAGCCCTGGGGAACTCCAGTGTTCATGATGATAGTCTCAGTGGTGTTTTTTCCAAGACATACTGTCTGGGGTCTGTCTGTGAGGAAGTCAAGTAACCAGTTACACATAGGGGTGTTGATACCAAGTGGCTCCAGTTTCTTTACCCAGTGTTGTGGGATGACAGAATTGAAGGCAGAGCTGAAGTCAATAAAAAGCATCCTCATATGACTGTTTTTATTTTCTAGACGGACCAAAGTCAGATGGAGTGCAGTTGCTATGGCGTCATCAGTGGAGCGATTTCGGCGGTATGCAAATTGAAGTTGATCAAATGTAGCAGTCTGGATGTGATGTGGTTTTTGACTAACCTTTCAAAGCACTTCATCATGATGGGTGTGAGTGCAATGGGGCGACAGTCATTCAGTGATGTTGGTGATTTTTTGTGGCAGTGGAATAATGGTAGTAGCTTTGAAGCACTGAGGAACATTGACTTGTCTCAGAGAGAGACCTTCATCGTCGTTGTCCAGACCTCTTATCTCATCTGCCTGGGGTTGGTCGTCGGAGGGGGGGTACTGTCATAGATCGCGCTGGAGAATCCCCATCGCCATCTCAGCCATGCCCCCTCGGGGATTCCGATCGATAGGGCTTCCCCGAGGCCTCACGCCCTGTCGTCCAGTTTTTCTAGTTTTTACCGGTTGCTCCGGTCTCGGACACTCCTCTCCCAGTTGTTCCTAGTTTTGGTGCACTATATCTGGCAACTTGGTTTTCTGATCTGTGTGAGATCTTCATGGTGTGCCCTGAGTTTGAGCGTTTCCTCCTGCGTCTGATTATTGGTGCTCTGACGTCTGCTACGCTTCCTAGATTCCGAGTTTCTGCCTGTCCTCCTCTGTACCGACGCCGATTGCCCGACCCCTGCCTGGAACCCTGACCTTGCTGTACGCCTCTGCCCTCCTGTCACCGACGCCGATCGCCTGACCCCCGCCTGGAAGACCGACTACGGATTTTGGGCCAGCCCCTGGTTACCTTCGCCGTCTTCAAACTTGGAACCCTGCAACCACAAGTCCGGGGACTCCATTGTGGAATTGGAGATCCACAGACATCGTTTTATTAACCCCCTGGGGTCCAGTGCATCATCGGCAATGCAGCATACTTTTCGCGTCTATTTCAGTTTATATCTCGCTGAAATGTTCACGTATAATCATGGAAAAAATGCTGGGCCTCATATCTGGTTATGGCCCTGGGAGCTTCCCAGACGAAGACATATCCACTCAAGATGAACTCACATGGACAAGCAGGCACATGACAGCACATGGAAACTATAACCAAGGTGGTCAAGTTGTAATCCAGTTGAGTGTGAGAGATCTACGAACAAACAGATGGACGATCTCGATCTTCCCAGGTTCTTTCACTCTCATTTTTAAAGGGCCCGCTTGCTCAATATTTCTTTCCAGCAGCCCCTGCACCCTCTGCAGCTATCCAATAGCATTATGGCGCCAGGGCAGCTGGGAGCTGTAGTACATTTTAAGTAGTGCTGCTACAAAAGGTCAGCGCAGGAAAATTAATTTCCGCTGAGTGAAGGGAAAGAAATATATTTGCAAATCATTTCAGATATGTGCTGCAATATTACACCTGTGATCAAGACTGAGACGAGGCCGCTCAGGATCTCAAGAATTACAACTCTGCGATTTACTGAAATTCATACAATGTTTGTCATAAGATCCATGTAATATTAGTTTACTCAAGATATTACGAAAGCATGACAGTATAACAGAAAGTATATAAGCCACTGTTGCTTACATGTAATGATGATTTGTCAGTTACATTAACATTTTTTTTAATTGCTGAACTGTTAGGGCTGCACAATTCTAGGTAAAAATATATGTATCTCTATTATTGTTATACACATTGTCAGAACAAGCAACATGAGGGTTACAGAAATGGAACTGTCACATCAGCTTTGCAGAACATAAAGGGCTCACTCCTAGTTTTTTAACAAACATCTTTTTTGCACGTTAGAAGACATACATTTGAAGCAGAAAAGAAAATCCAAACAAGGTAAAGTGACCCTTTTTTAGTACAAGCACAATGTTATTGTTCAAACTGAGGCTGGAAAAATTTCTTTCCTCTTCCTCACCGTCACCAGAAGGGGTTTCTGTGACCAACAGATGCACACTCACAGAGCAAATGTAAAGCTATAGTTGTGCGCTTTTGTGCACACAATAGATTTAGGTTTGCTCAAAATCTAAAATTGCTCACTCAAAAAGTAAATCTGCTCTCTCAAAATAGTGACACAAATATAACTCCATATTTTTGAGTCATTTTATTCATGTTTTCTAAGCTTTGTTTAATCACCTGGGGCCTGTATCGTGAAACAGGGCAGATGCATTTTAAAAATATTTATTATAATTAACCATTAATATAATTAATTAATGGTTAACCATTCATATAATGGTTTCTGATATTGTAGCCATTATTTAAGGATACATCCCATGTTTAACATTTTAAGTACCTTATACTGAAACTTTTCTCTTGGCTTATTTCCTTACTTATTGTTATATGCAAATCTAAGTTTCTTAGTCCCAATCTGATATATTTTACTGTAATATTTAGGTCAATGCTGTTTCAGGCCCTTGTAGCACATATGATCATAATGATTATTATATAAATAATGATATTAATAAAAACTAGAAGAACTAGAAAAACAAAAAAAGTAGCACTGAACCACTAACTGGCCTAGCATAAAAAATTGATCTGCTTTCAGTTTCCCCTCCATCTGATCATTTCTGAATAACATTGTGTCTTTTCCTTCTGAACATTTTCCTTACAAAGTCCTTGATCTCGGCAGTGTTCAGAGAATATACAATGGGGTTCAACATGGGGGGAATGGCGTATGAGAGTGATGTATTAATTATCCTGACATCACGGTGGATGGAGGCAGCTAAATATGTACTAACTAACGGAATATAAAATACCAACACCAGTATCAGGTGGGAGAAACAGGTCTTTAAGGCCTTTAGACGTCCCTCCCATGATGCAATTTTAAAAAGTGATACCAAAATACATGCATATGACAGTCCAATTAATGCCAGTGGAAGAAAAATGAATGTCGCTATGTTAAATTTTGCAATCCCTGCATTTAAAGAATTGTCATTGCATGCCAGTCTGTACATTGGCCCATGGTCACAAAAGTAGCTATCAATTACTGTGGATTTACAGAAAGACAGTCTGGTGATCAAGGCCACTGTAAACAAGATAATTGTTAAATCAAACAGCCACACCACCATGAGAATGACGGCCATCGATGCATTTGTGACGATGCTGTTATATCGCAGTGGAACGCAAATCGCAACAAATCTGTCATATGCCAGGAGAGTGAGAGTGATGGATTGCATGCAGTTGAAGAAAAATACAAAAAACATGTTGGCCAAACAGGCACCATATGAAATTTCCTGTATATTAAAAAGAAAGGTTTCAATCACTTTGGGAATAAGGGCGGTGCTCTCTCCCAAGTCAGCCATCGCCAAGTTAAAAATCGCAAGGTATTTTGGAGTGTGGAGGTTTTGATCTACGTAGATTATTACCATGACAAATAAATTTCCCAACACTGTGGCAGTATAAATAAAACTGAGGAAAACGTAGTAGTACTTAATATTGGGAATACTGGAGAAACCACTGATAATGAAGGACATGGGTCGCACAATGAAATTCGAACTTGAGTTCATGGATGATGTCATAGCAAAAACAGTATTGTGAGCAGCTGTACTCTGACCTGAAAGAAAAAAGTAGCATTTTGTTAGTCGTAAAAAAAATTGTCTTATTCACTCTTTGCAACATATATATATACATGTGTGTGTGTGTGTATATATATATATATAGTTACAAAAGAAAAAAAATAAGGCCTAACTTTTACCATAAGCAACCAAACAAAATATGGAACATTTGGCGTTTTTAGTTTTTTCACTGCATTCACAGATCATTGTGGGGACCTGAAAAATAGTCCCCACACCGTGAAAATAGCAGGTTTTTATCACATTGGGGGTTACATTTGGTCCCCACAATGTAATGTGTGTGTGTCTGTGTCTATATATATATATATATATATATATATGAATTACCTATGTCAGAGGAGAATGCCCAGAACGGAAAAAAACACAAAAGTGTGCGAAAGTGTGCCAACCTATGACAAAGTAAAAATGTAAATAATGATGTAAATTGTATAACTGCATATAACCTGTGAATGAAATTCTACCTAAGGAATAAGGAACTGAAGAATAATTTTAAGCTCTACAGTATTACACAACACTTTTGAAGATCTGTAAACTATATGCTTTAATAATGTATTAAACTAAATAAGATTCCATATCTATAAACCTACTTCAGGGGTATTTTAAGTATATTTCTCTGATTTGATCTTACCTATGCTGCTAAAAACCAGCAGTTTCCGATGATTTAATTTGTCTTTGCCTCTGCATAGGAAGCGTCTGCCGGCTTGTCCCATAACGTCTTAGTGGATTTGCAAAAACTCAACACTTATATACGTTTGGCTCCATGATGTTCTGTGTGTGACATCACCAACATAAATGGTTAATTAATATCTTTTTGTGTGTGTGTGTATGTGTGTGTGTGAGTTCCCTGACGGCCCTAGTAACAATCTTTGCTTATTTTAAAATGTTGATTTTCTTGTTGCCATTTCACTTACATTTTTATGGTCACGCTGCTAACATAACAGCATCCTTAACATCCTTAATGCAGTTCTCCTCCCCCCACAAGTCGGCACTGTTCTGCGCTGGCACTCCAGAGGACGTGAGTACTTCAAAGGGCATCGTATATTGCATTGCTCTTCTGTGCCGGCCCTGCAGATGGTGAGAATACTTTTCAGGTTGCCAACTTAGCCAGCCAATTTCTTTAAGCCTGTTGCTCTCACGATATCACATATCCTCCCATTCCGTTCAAAACCGGTCAAGTGTCAAGTCTCATGGTCATCTCAGGGCTGTGAGATGCAAATCTCAGGTGTTGTCGTGTACCCAAACGAAACAAATGTTCAATGAGAACATAATAATTTACCTTTTTTAATAAGGCACTGACATAGCAAATTAGATATTAGAACTTATAATTAGGCTTCAATAGATTGGTTTTGGGGGGTGGCACACTGGTGCAGTGGTTAGCGCTGTCACATCACACCTTTGAGACCCAGATTCAAGTCTCTGCCAGAATTCCATATGTGTGGAGATTGTATGTTCTCCCCGTGTTGTTGTGGGATTTTGTCCTGGTACTGCGATTTCCCCCCACAGTCCAAAAACATGCTGAGGTTAATTGGAGTTACTAAGTTGCCCATAGGTGTGTACGTGTGAGTGAATGGTGTGTGAGTGACTGGAGTGTGAATGTGCCTTGCGATAGATGGGCACCCCATCCTGGGTTGTTCCCTGCCTTGCACCCATAGCCTGCAGGATAGGCTCTGGACCTCCCCGCTACCCTGAATAGGGAAAAGGGTTACAGAAAATGGATGGATGGATCTCTAGATAGATAGATAGATAGATTGTTTTCTGGAAATATAAGTATGAACAAATATATATATATATATGAATCGATTGCCATTTTTGACAACATGAGTTTTGCATTGTTACATATCAGGTTATTCGATTATAATCCTAGATCCCAGTCCAGGAGGGTTCCTCAGTTCAGCTGGGTCTTGAACAACATGACCCATCTTGACTGTCACTTCCTGAGCTATTTCAGTGGTGTAATTGGGGGCAGTGTGTGGCTCAGTGGGTTAAGCCTGTGTGCCTATAATGAGAAGGTTCAAACCCAGCCTCGGCACGTCTGCAGGTCCTTGAGCAAGGCCATTAACCCCCAGTTGCCCTTCACCGACAGCTTATTCTACAAAGATCAAGTTGAGGGAGGTGTAAAGACAATTTCCCCATGAAAACAATAAAGTATCTATTATTTATTATTAATGGACTTGGCCCATCAGGAATTATTAGCCATAATTAAATTGTTCTGTCGGGGTGGTAGCATCAGGTGAAACCCTGAGAAAGCTGAAGTTTTCGGAAAATATATTCTACCATCAAATAATCTTTTGTTGTGATAGTATACTCCTATGAATTAGCAATATTTTTTTGCATCTGAAAAATATTACTGCTCAGGTCACTGTGCAGTTGCAGATGCAGCAGATGTTAAACATTTGCAGACCTCATATATTCTCATTTATTTTTATTTTACACATTTGCTTTTGAAAACTGGAAAATAAATTAATAAAAAAATAAAATTTAATACCACGCCTACCTCGTTAACCCCATGTGGAATCCTTCCGTTTACCTGTTGTTTTCCGTTTCCTGCTTGTCATCTTGTGTATTTAGTCCGCGTTCTAGTCAGTCTCCCCAGATCTGTCATTGATGTTAGTCGCCGTCTGCCCTGGTCTTTCCCGTTCGTCCCAAATAAAACCGTTTCCCAGATTCCCAGCTTTCTGCCTCGTCCTTCCCTGATTCCTGCCTGATCGCAACACCTCTGATATGTGCCGCATCATGCATTTATATATTTTAAAATCTGGATTAGTAATTTGCTCGTTAAGATGGCATTTTTACCATTAGCATTTAATCTCTTTTCCAATTTCCAGTGTACAGTTTTAATCTGATCATGACTATGAATGACATTATCATTAGGGCAACTGAAATGGAAACCAAACCAAAATAAGCTGTGGCTGGACAATGGAGGTGAGTTCGAGAGCGTGAAGGGCAGCCTAAGACCAGCCTACCTCCCTGAAAGCATACAGGCTAGCATGGCACAATGCTACAGGCCTTAAAGTACCAGCTAAGTGAACCGTGACAGTAGAAAGGCATACTCAACAACAATATAAATATACTTTGGGTTTCGGTGAGATTTTGCAGCAGTTTGAAAAAAATCCAAGATACTAAGAGTATATGCCTTTCAAATTTTGCTAAATAAAACACCTTTTTAAATGTATTGATAATCAGCCTGCTGCACAGATGTGGGATCACTACACAGGAGTTCTTATGAGGAAAATAAATGTGCAGTTGTTTTGAGCAACACAATGGCCCAGATGCGGGACAGAACACCAATATCCGATATCACACAGAATTTGTACAGTGGGACAATATTACATAGGCCATAATCAACAACCTGATCACCTATAAGGAGATGTGTAATGCTGCTACAGGAAAATGGCGGTCATACCAGATATGAATGTGGGAATTCTTCTCAATGACCCATCTTATTTTATGCGGCATCTGTGATACCCTAATGAAACAGTTTTACTTGTTGAATTTCCATTTATTAATTTCTTTTCTATAAAGTCTTTCAATATATATTCAAAACAATCTCTTCTTGCCTAAGGCCTAAGACATAACAGACCCAATATGCCTCCCCTCCCGGGCCTACCAATGTCCAATTTTACTTCCTCAAGTGTTGTGTTTGTATTTTTGTTTAGCATATTTTGGAGATGTATGTGCTGAGAACTGAATTGTTTGTGGCACATAACCCATATATAATTGTAACTATTATGTATAACGTTCACCCCTTGTGATAGATTGAAAGGATAGATCGAAAAGCAGTTGGAAGATGGATGCATGGATGTTGTTATTATAAAAAGATTAAGAATGACTTCACATTGCCATAATGCAATTGCAGAACAGTATTGCATCATCTCCTGTAATCAACAAATAAGGGTTTTGCCCCCAAGTGTAGAGGTGCCAAAACTGAGTAGCAAATTTGATGCTCTGGTGCTTAGGTGCTCAAGCTCCTCATTGGCCTCTATTGCTCTAATGATGTTTTGTCTTCTCATCAAGGACCCTGAGGAGATGGATGTAATAATTATACCCATGAGAATTCTACCTTTCCACACGTTGTTACTGTTATCAAATGAATGAATCACATGACTCTCATATGTCAATAACACCTCATACAGAACAGAAAAGAAAAGACAGATGTTTGGATAGATTCACTGACAATAATCACTTTTTATTGGAATTGGCATATCGCAAATTAAACAGTAAACATTATACATGTAGCACAGTAGCCTCACACCTCTAGAGCTGGGGGCATGACTCCTACCTCTGCTGTGTGTGTGAAGTTTGCATGTTCTGTGTGGCTGCAGAAACTTTGGGTTCCTCTCACAGTATAAAGATTGATAACGTGAACTGGCATCTCTGAACTTCCTTTTACAATTGCAGTGTGTGGCTCAGAGGGTTGGTACCTCTTTTCCTTTGATCTGAAGGTTGTTGGTTCAAATCCTAAGGCCAGTAGATTAGTTACACAGGTCTGACCCCTGCTTTCTAGAGATAAAAGCATCTCTTACATTAATGTGATGTAAATGATCTGTATATAAGTGTGTACCATGAAATGGTATCAGATCCTGGGTGTCCTTGTGATTTGTGCTTCCTGGGATGGACTCCAGAATCTCTGTGACCTTGTTTGGGATATGCATTTAGAAGATGGATGGATGGACTAAACTCTAATGAGAAAAAGACAGGTATCTGAATTAATTCTAGTCATGTTCTGTTGTCATGTAGTAGATGTGCTAGCAGTTCAAACAATGCAATATCATGATATAATATGATTATATATTTCATTTCTTGACACTCAAGGCTGAAACCAAAACATGGAGCCCATTTTCCTGCTATAACATGTCATCATTAGTATACAGCAGCATTATTTGCATAGAACAGCAGACGCCAGAACCTCCTGGGAGTAATAGAAATTCCCAGCAGCCTAACTAGCTGGTCTTTAACAACACAAATCCCACATGTAAATCAATAGATTCTCTAAGTACCCCAACTGCCCCCAAAGCTACAACATTTGTCTATTAATTTTATAATAAGATAATATGTAGCTCTCGGGGGTGAGAATTAATTTCGACCCATAATGAAATTACTAATTACAAAATCCATCCTTCTAGTCATGCATGCTAGTCTGGGTCTTTGTGGGGAGAGGGCCTGAACCTGTCCTAGCAGGGATGCCTGCAACCCACCTTATCCTGGTTTAATCTCTCTGATGACTGTATTCTTGTTAGTTAATTTAGTAAACTGCTGTGGAGATGCGGCTGTTGTTTTTGTGATGAAGACATCTACATTTCTGCAGGCCTATGCATAAGCTCCTTTATTAATGATGCTTGGCAGCCATGTAACTTGTCATCTACTGTTAAAAAAAGTTAAGGGTGTGTCACTGCTCTGCACTGCACCTTCGCCTGTTTCTATAATGAAAATCACCACACCTGTATGTGCATTTGGGCCTGCATGCATTTAAAGGTAAGTTGTATGGCTCTGCTAGGCTCAGGCTAGGAATCTGTGCTTATGTCTGGGGTGTCTGGTGTTCAACCAAATGGCAGGCAGGCTAATAATATCACTATTGGGTCCTTGAGCAAAGCCTTTAATACCAAAAACCTGTAACAGGGAGCTGGAAAAATGGCTGACCCTGTGATCTGAGCCCAAGCTTTATTCTCAGTTTAAATTGCCTAAACCTAAACTACTTAAAACTTCAAATTACAAATTATGCCTTCATGAAAAAGATGTAGTGTTGGCGCAAATGCAAGAAATGTGTTCAATGACTGAAAATCCCTTGGAGTACAGTGACATCATCATTCTGTCAAAAAAGAATAATATGACTTGGCAGTAGATTAAAATAGCATTTTTGCTTCTGTTGGTCTTCTAGCTCAGGTGCGGGAAGTGATAGTTACATTCTGCTAATTAGGCCTTTGTTTACTGTCAGGAGTTCGGTGGACTAATTATACCTTTGAGAATATTGTGACCTTTGTGCTTATCATTGTGAATACACAGTCAGCTGAGGTGATCTTTGTTTACTGATACACTGTCACACAGAGAAAAACACTCATGTAATAATAGAATGCGAAGACCTTATCACTGCCTTTAACCCATTAACGTATTGGTACCGTTTAAGAATTCGCTCAGCACTCATTCACTAAAGTAGCATAAGGACAGTTTATTGAGAAGCTCGAAAGACAAACTAACAAAGTACAAGAAAAATATTAAGAGTCCCACCAGGTAACATGCAATAAATATTTCCTACAATATTTCCTATATATTGTTGATACAATTTGCCCACTGCATAATAAAATAACCTCCCCTCCAATTACATAAAAACATATACGATGCTTTAAGTACTCAGAAGAAAGAACATTTGAATGATCACCAAGTGTCCACCTGGTCAGGACCTGCACATGTAAGATGTACATTCACAAATTCCTTGTCAACCATCAAACAGACGGGTCTCAGGCCTCTCTCTCAAACTTAGAGACTTCAGGGCCTGATTATTATGCATAATTACAAAAGAATTAAAAAGTACACTATATGGACAAAAGTACTGGGACACCTGGCCATTACACCTACAGGAACATTGATGACATCCCATTCTAAATCCATAGGCATCTATTTTTTGGGGAAGGCATTTCACAAGATTTTGCAGTTTGTCTGTGGGAATTTTTGCCCATTCATCCAGAAGAGCATTTGTGAGGTCAGGAATTGATGTTGGACGTGAAGGCCGGGCTCACAATCTCCATTCTAGTTCATCCCAAAGGTGTATGATGGGGTTGAGGTCAGGACTCTATGCGGGCCAGTCAAGTTCTTCCACCCCAAACTCACTCAACCATGGCTATATGGACCTTTCTTTGTGTACTGGGGCACAGTCATGCTGGAATAGGAAAGGGCTTTCCCAAAACTGTTCCTACAGCTCCATACTATTTTCCCTCCTCCACTAAACTTGGTGCACAATGCACAATGCAGTCAGGCAGGTAATGTTCTCCTGGCACCCACCAAACCCAGTTTTATCCATCAGACTGCCAGACAGAGAAGTGTGATTTGTCACTCCACGGAACACGTTTACACTGCTCCAGAGCCCGGTGGCAGCATGCTTCTACCACTCCATCCAACACTTGGAATTACACCTGCTGATGTGAGGCTTGCATACAGCTGCTCGGCCATGAAAGCCCATTCCATGAAGCTCCCCGCACACAGGTTTTGTGCTGGGGTTAATACCAAAGGAAGTTTGTAACTCTGCAGTTACTCAGTCAACACTTTGAGGCACTATGTGCCTCAGCACTCTGTGACCCTGCTTTGTTACTTTACATGGGCTGCTACTTTGTGGCTAAGTTTCTGTTGTCCCTAAACATGTACATTTTGCATTAAAACCAAATGACTGTGGAATATCTAGCAGGGAATAAACTGACTTTTGCAAAGATGGCATCCTATTGTCACACCCAGCAGGGCAAGGCACACCAATCAGGTGTGGCAATCAGGGGTTCTAACCTGCCTCAGCCCTTAAATCCCAGCTCGTCCTCGCACTCAGTGCAAAGTATTGTGGCCCTTCTTGGAGCCATACCAACCACCATGTCTATTGTCCCTCCCGTTCTGTTCCTGCCCTGCCTACTCCTACCCAGCCTGTGAGTGCCATGCCTGTCTGATTTGCCCTGTGGGGTTAATGCCAGAGGAAGAGTGTTAACAACATTTTGGCGACTTTTATGCACTATGCGCCTCAGCACTCTCTTACTTTACCTGGTCTCTTACTTTATGTGGTCTTTTCTGTTGTCCCTAAATGCCTCCACTTTGCAATAATACCACTTACAATTGACTGTAATATCTAGCAGGGACAAAATTTCACAAACTGACTTATTGCAAAGGTGCCATCCTATGATGGTACCACACATGAATTCACTGAGCTCTTCAAAACGACCCATTCTTTCACCAATTGTTTTAAACCTGACTGCATGGCAAGGTGCATGATTTTATACACCTGTGGCAATAAGCCTGAATGAAATACTTGAATTCAATAATTAAGAGGTGTGTCCCAATACTTTCGTCCACATAGTTTTTTTCTCTCTTTCGTTGGTCTGTAGCTACTGGAAATTCCTGCATTTCCAGTTGTATAGATCTGACAGTATGGTAAGCACTTTGGATGAATTAACCAGAGGAAGGGATACAAGAGAACAATAGCCATCATTTTGAGATAAGGGAATGTAGCTTGCACATGATACAAAGGCCCATGATGCAATATTTGTTACCAACAGTGTAACTTCTAAGCAATTTTCACTGGAGCTAACATTCAACTCATAAAGACACTGTTTTTCAACGTTTGCTGATGAAACACAGACATGCAATAAACACTAATGATGTGGAGAGAGTTTTATGATTTTCCCTAAGGATAAAAATGACACTTGAGATGAAAAAAACAATGAGACTGTGCCTCATGCCAATTACCTCTCAATTGACTGTATTCACATCTGGCAGGGTGCATGTGATAACAAACTGGCAAATGTAATATTCTCACAGGAATAATTAATCCATCTCCACAGACTTGATTGTAAACAGTCAACACATCATTAGCAGAGCTTCTTGAAAAATGTTTTACCTGAGTTGCTGACTTGCATGACAAATGGTGCCTCTAATTGATGCCATTTCCCAATGTGCAGAACCATTGAAAGGTTATGAAACTGTTCTGCTGCTGCACCGTCACAAAATGATTAATCCAAGGGGATAATGATACTTCACTGTTCTTTTATTTGTGGTTTTAGTTTAGTTTTTGCCTGTATTTTCATTTCATATTTCAATAATAATGTACTGTAAAATGTATATGCAAATGTGAATTAACACTATTATTGATACTCTGATTTCCATAAGGAACAAAAGTTTTAAAGTTATGCATTATATTAAGTGGACTATGTGTTATTTTAAGACTGATTTAGACTGATGGTTTATGGGTCATGGTAAATGGTTGGGGGCAGGGGATAGGCACATTTCATACTTCTTGGAAGTAATAATAAGGTAGTATTTCAATAGTGATAATTTATTGATTAAGGTTCCCACCAGTTACTCTGCAATAATGTACTGCTTTGTTTGATTCTTTGTGTGTTTATGTGGCATATATGCTATATGCCTAGCCAAAAAACTTCAAAACAAGAAATGATATCCAGTAGTTTGTGCAGCTACATAAAATGATGATAAACAGCTTCTACTTAGAGGATTTGTGCCGCACTGGCTAGTACTGTTTCTCAAACCTCTAGGGCTGGAGGCTTGAATCCCATCTCCTCTCCCATGTGTATCTGTTCATCTCCCCCCAGTCCAAAGACACGCAGTTAGGTTAACTGGCCTCTCTAGTTTGCAAACAAAGCTGGATTATCGTCTGTGTATGTGTCCTGTGATGGGCAGACCTACCATCTAGTCTGAACCCCAACATTGCGCCCTATCCCTGCTGGCCCTGACCAGAATAAGCAGCTGGAAGGACTAATGGACTTTGTAAACAGCGATTTCTTTTTCACTCCTGAGAGTGGAGAGCAGTATTGGATTTAATTATTAGCTCATTATAAAATTAATAAACAAATGTTGTAGCTTTGGGGGCAGTTGGGGTACTTAGAGAATCTAATGATTTACATGTGGGATTTGTGTTGTTAAAGACCAGCTAGTTAGGCTGCTGGGCCTTTCTATTACTCCCAGGAGGTTCTGGCGTCTGCTGTTCTATGCAAATAATGCTGCTGTATACTAATGATGACATGTTATAGCAGGAAAATGGGCTCCATGCTTTGGTTTCAGCCTTGAATGTCATGAAATGAAACATATAACCTTTTCATGTCAGGGTATTACCTGGTGTGAACTGCTTTTAATTTACTATATGAGGACAGAACAAGACAATGGAAATCTTTCAAATGTATTTTTCTCATCACAGCTGTCACAATACTAGAATTATGTCAGCTGTATTTTCTTTACTTCCACAACTGTTTATCTGGTACAGAAACATGCTACTTTTATTAAAACCTACATAAATGGTTTAAACAAACCATTGTCGCTGATCCCTATATACTTTGACATCTTGTATCTTTATCAGTGATCTGAAGAATGACCAGTTGTGATTTGTGAAATTTAATAATACATAATATTCAGGCCCTGGGGTCTCTAAGTCTGCGAAAGAAGCCTGAGAGCCATCTGTTTGATGGTCCTGGTGAACACTTGCTGATCATGTGGATGTTCTCTTTTTTGAGCAGTTACTCTATCATATTTTTGTGTAATTGGTGGGGAGTATTTTTTATACTAAAAATGGGCAGATTGTATCAACAATATGTAAATGTAGGGTAAACATTTGAATGGAGCACTGTAGGTTACCTGCTGAGACTCGACATTATTCTTGTACTTTGTTACTTTGTCCTTTTGAGCCTCTCCATAAACTGTCCTTACTCTACTTTTGTGTGAATTCTTAAACAGGTCCAATACATTAATAGGGTAAAGGTAGTAAGGTCTTCTTATTCTCTTATTCTATGTGTGTTTTTCTCTGTGTGACAGTATATTAGTAAACAACGTCACCTCAACTGACTGTGTTCACAATGATAAGCACAAAGGTTACGATATTCTCAAAGGTACAATTAGTCCATCAAAGTCCTGACAGAAAACAAATGCCTAATTAGCAGAATGCAATTAAGAACTTCCCACACCTGAGCTAGGAAACCAACAGTGAGCAACAAAGCTATTTTAAACTATTCCTTAGTCATTGATGTCAGTCAACTCCTAGAGACGTACAGTTATTGAAAGCATTTCTTGAATTTGCACCAACACTACATATTTCTAATGAAGGCATAATTTATATTTTGAAGTTTTATGTAGTTTAAGTTTAAACTGAGAATAAACCTTGGGGTCAGATCACAGGGTCAGCCTTTTTCCAGCTCCCTGTAATAGTTTTTTGGGATTAAAGGCCTTGCTCAAAGGCCCAGTAGTGATACTATTATCCATCCAACCATTTTCTGAAATCCAGGGTCCAGAGTCTATCCTGGAAGCTACGGGTGCAAGGCAGTGATATTATTACCCTGCCTGCCATTTGGTTGAACACCAGACACCCCAGACATAAGCACAGATTCCTAGCCTGAGCCTAGTACAGCCATACAACTTACCTTTAAATGCATGCAGGCCCAAATGCACATACAGGTATGGTGATTTTCATTATAGAAACAGGTGAAGGTGCAGTGCAGAGCAGTGACACACCCTTTTATTTATTTATTTAACAGGCCTTAACTTTATTTAATAGTAGATGACCAGTTACATGGCTGCCAACAGAATCTGTAAATTGAGGTCATAACAAGAACATACCATTTCACTGAAGCTGTATTTCATTGCGATTAAGCTCTCAAACATAGCTTCAAGTGGAGCAAAACCAAAAATGTGTTTAGTACGTTCCATCCAAAATATGCAGTTTCCTTTGTTCCTTTAATGGCCCACCCAGTAAAGCAGGCTCAGGCATCATTAATAAAGGGCTTGTACTTTGTTTATTTATAGTAAAACTGCATTTGCATCCTCCTCCCATGTCCCAATGCCTCATGCATCTCATGTACCAGTTAAAAAGTGATATTCCCCAATCAAATCAGATTTCAGAGGCCTGCACAGGCCTGGAGATGTGCAGATATCTTCATCACAAAAATGTAGCCTCATTTCTATGGACTGACCACAGAAGATTACTAAATTAATGAACAAGAACACAGTCATTAAGAAGATTAAACCAGGATAAGTGCTGCAAACATATTTTTACTTATTTACTGAAACGATACACAGTATGGAGCAGGGTTCCCAATTCTGGTCCCGGAGGGCCAGATTGCAACGCAGTTTGTAGATTTTCCTGCTCAGATACACATACTAAACCTGGTAATTAGCAGAGTTAGATGTGTTTGAGATGTGTTTGATTGGGGTTTAGTTTAACACTCTGCACATGTGCTTGCATTCCTCCTGTTTTTACCCTCATGTTATGTATGTCATGTTGTCCTGTCCTGCATGTGACAGGCCTGTCCATCTTGCACTGCTACTCCAAACCAACCATGTCATGTCAATGTCCAGCCTCCAGCAGTGTCCCATCCATTCCCTGTCACAGGGTGACTAGGGGTATCGCTAGTCCACCATGGGTCATTTCTCGACTCAGTGGGACAGCTCTAGACTGGGCCATTATGGAGTGGCACTGCTGCAGGAAAGAGGTTGATACAGTTAATGCAGGGCTGGCAATCAGCTGCCAACTATTCCCTAAAATGTGTAATATCCCCTGAATAGGTCTTCCCGGGATCCCCAGTACCGTCTGGGTCCTAGGAGAGAAGTATACTGGGACCCTACAACTGCTGATGTCCCAGCAGTCGACCCCTGGTTCCACTGATCAGAGGCGATCTGGAGATGTGGCCACAACTCCATCAGTTCTGCTATTAAGTGCTTATGGCACCAGGCTGACTAGCAGAGGCGCAACATAATGGAATATCGAAAAAGGCACCCTGTGTGCCTTTCCACCTTGGATCTCAAACTTCCATCTAAAACTGCCCCCATGGTTTGTAGGTTCATTTTGTGTAATTTGTCGTGTCAACCCTGTTGACTTACTGGTCGAAACTCCCCTCCCAGTACCAAATCTCTCCCATGTTTGCCTCCTCAAACCAATAATCCAGGGACTCATGGCGGGTGTCTTTCCAGTGGGGGCACTGCTGCATGCTCTGGAGTTAGTAGGGGCCCCAGCTCACCACATCCAGGTCCTTCTCGACTCTCAATGCCACCAGGGTCACTTGGAGTATCTGGTTGACTGTGAGAGGTATGGCAGAGAAACAGAGTTGGGTCCCGGCTTGGAATGTGCTAGACCCTCAGTTGGTTTACTATTGATCTGATCAGCCCACTCTGCGCCCCCATGGTTGGGGTCCTACTGGCTGGGGGGTACTGTCATGGCAGTGCTCTCGCTTTGGCCCTGTGGGTCCCCAGACTACAAGCTGGGGCTTTGTGTTTACCTTTTGTGTTTCCTCAATTCATATTTCTTTAGATACGTGGTTCAGTTTACTTAATTGATTCAATGATTTATTAATTAGTGTAGCGCTCTGTACCTTCGTTATTTGCCAGTAGCCCTTGGTGAGATCCAGCTCATCAGCTCTGGGCATCAGATGGCTATTGAAGAGAGGCATCTCATTCAGCTTCTGGAAATCATTTCAGAGCCAGAGAGTTCCCTTTCCTACCTGCCACTCTGGAGCCAGGCCACAGGATTTGTGACTGGCCTCTCTCTCCCAACAACAACTTTTACCTTTACCTAGGGCTGGACAGTGTATTGTGTACCTAAAAATACAAAAGAATGTTTAGGCTTTGCCTAAAAATATTGATGGCTTGGTTTTTGGTCCATATTGCCCAGTCCTACATGCGCTGCCACCTTACGTGCCCCACCGTGACAATCTTGGGCCTGTCTGTCAGATTTGTTCTTGTGTCGGCACTGGCAACACTGTGCATATATGCATTCCTTTATTAACTTTTCTTTTTTATTGTATACAATAGTAGTCACCATGAACACTAAGTATGATCTTACTTGCAGATGTTTGTGTAAGAGAGGAAATTGCTAGCTTTCGTGGGAATTTTCCGATGCAGTAAATCCCGTAAGACTGGTATGACATGCCTCTTGTCATAGGATGTAGTCCTTAAATACTGCAAACAAGTCTAGCCGTGTATGAGTGTAGCGTTTCAGCGTGTTTACAGGTAAGGGAAATCCTCAGTAACTCAAACAAATGCATTAAATACATCAAAATAGGAAATGTATTGTTAAAGTGCTCTGACCCATTCTTTATGTGTGTAAAAAATTGAATAACCGCATAATTACTAATATGAGTTTTAAAATCTTTATTTTCATTTGCCTATTAGCAAAAGAAAATGGAATATATCATATATATTTTCTCATGTGTATTCTCTTTCTTTCACATTTCACAGTGTGCCTCGTTTTCATCTGGACATGCCATCTTCTAATGTTACCTCCATAACAGAGTTTGTTGTACTAGGGTTCCCAGGACTTCAGCCTGCGTACAATGGACCTGTCTCAGCCCTTATGTTCTTTGTCTATCTGGCCATTGTAGCAGGTAATAGTTTCATTTTAATTTTGGTGTCCAAGGAGAGACGGCTCCAAAAGCCCTCTTATCTCATATACTGTAACCTGGCCATTTCGGACATTGCTTTCGCCACCACTACCCTGCCAAAAATGATTGCCCGGTATTGGGCTGAAGCTAAGACTGTATCCTTCAGTGCCTGCTTCTTGCAAATGTTCTTGGTTCATTATTTGGGGTCCGTAAATTCACTTTTATTAATGATAATGGCTCTTGATCGCTATGTTGCCATATGTAACCCTCTCAGATATCATATGCTCATTAAGAACTCCACCATTCTGGCCCTGTGTGGCCTAGCTTGGCTCGTATGTCTTTTCTTCATGGCTTTGCTTGTATATCAGGCCGCCTCATTGCCCTACTGCAGCTCAAATGTCATCGTACAGTGTTACTGTGACCACATCGGTATAACCAGACTAGCGTGTGAAAATGTAAAGGAGGTTCAATTGACAGCTTTTATTGTAGCCATGACAATATTGCTATGTCCACTTGCTTTTACAATATTTTCTTACATCTCAATCATTATATCAGTATTCAAAATTGCAGACTCAGAGGGACGGTACAAAACCTTCTCCACCTGCAGTCCACAGCTATTCATTATAGGCCTCTATTACATCCCCCGGTGTTTCGTTTACATTGCAAACAACATAAACCTGAAGATCAGTACAGATTTCCGTATCCTGATGATCATGCTGTATAGCCTCTTTCCCCCCATGGTGAACCCTCTGATATACTGCTTCAGAACCAAAGAAATCAAGGATACTTTAGTCAGGAGATGGAAAATCAGAAAGGTTGGGACTGTACAGTAGCTGGCCATAGCTAAGACATAGCACTTAGCTGTGTTGTGAATACATAAAACTATGCATTATCTCTATAGTATGAAAATGTAGTGAAATGGTGTTTTTCTTCAGACATTTAACTGTCAATCACAACCTTGTACCTTTTGTGAAAATATGCTTCATTTTAAATAATTTTCTGCTGTAACTTTTGTGAGTTTGTTCACTTATTTTTTAAAGTGTCTTTCACATAAACCATAATGTCTCACCCTAACCCTAATTCCTTTTTTGATAGCGTATAAAAAAGATCAACAACAAAAACTCATTTTCCGTGTGGTCAGAAAGCCTGACAGCACAGGAAAAATGTGGATAATATTTGTCATAGAAAATAAGCAAACAACTTTATTTTCCTCTGTAATGCAATTGCCCTGAAACTATTTCTATTCATGTTTTCTGTTCAGCAATTAATGCTTGGATGTTTTAAAGAGAGGAGCCACAGATGGTATATAAAGCACCTTCCATAAACTATTAAGTGATCTCGTTTATGCTTCAAATGAAATCCTTTTAACTCAGTTCTATCTCAATATGCAATAATTGTACAATAGTTGTACTGATTATAAACAGAAAAAGAGGTTATTTAAAAAACTTTTTAAAAACTGCCTCGTCAAAGATAAAATCATTTGTGACCCACTGATGTGTCTTGTACAATTGGGTGATTTATAGCCATTAAATTATTTCTAAATACCATCCATAATAGTTATTTATACTGGTTCTTACTATGACAATGTTCTGGCTTTCAAACAGCACATCTTATCCTTAGATAGGCATGGCCGTTAGTTTGTTGCAATACCAATTTCAATTACACATCTGGAAACGACATATTTTGGTTGGTGTGACTTATTCCAATGATCTGCTCTCCAGGATTGATAAAATATACATTGATTCAGTCTTTTAACACAGAGTAGTAGAGGACAAAGAATTGCTAACGGACCACAAAGATCAGATAAGGGCCAACAGAGGAATGAAAAAGAAGGAGGGGGGGGTTGTCAGACAAAGCTGAGGGACCCCAACCCTTGAGGTCCACTCTGTTGTCTGTAGGTCCCTAAATCTCTGGGCCATAAAAGCTGGAATACTGGCCTCCCTGGTTATCTGTGTGTGTGTGTATGTGTGTGTGTGGGGGGGGGGGGGGGGTAAAAAAACCCCCGTT
>JAODLD010000042.1:15287296-15313540 GCA_026781065.1 Mormyrops boulengeri | reverse complement strand
AAGACAGACATCACAGTCACTTATCACCTTGGGTCTGGATTTAGGACCTGGTGGATTGTATGGGAATAAGGCAGGATGGAGCGCCAATCCATCGCAGGGCACACATACCATTCATGCCTATGAGGAATTTGGTAACTCCAATTAACCTAGGTGTGTTTTTGGACTGGGGGGAACCAGAGAACCTTGAGGAAATCTCACAAAAACATAGGAAGTATATGTGGATGGCTGAAGTACAGTCATACCATCCACCTCTAACCCCACCTCAGCAGGCCTGGGCACAGTGCCTCCTCTGTCCATCCACCCAGATCTACCCCCACCCGAGCAGGGCTGCAAGATAAATTACTGAAAAATATATATTAAACTCTGTAATAATTTCTGCTGCAGTGCACAAACACTAAGTTTACGTCAAATCATTCTGCTTCCTAGACTCTCATCTCGCAAGGAACTCCAACATGTCCACTGGAAACCAAACCACTATAAAGGAGTTTCTTATTTTGGGATTCCCTGGACTTGACCCCAGTTATTATGGCCTTGTCTCTGGTGTGTTATTCTTGGTATATATATCTACTTTATTTGGAAATGCGATATTCCTTCTTCTGTTTATAACAGACCAGAATCTCCAAAAACCAATGTACTTCATCATATTGAACCTGGTTGTGTCTGACATGTTGTTCAGCACCACCACCTTACCGAAGATCATTGCCAGGTACTGGTTCCAGGCAGGGACCATTTCATTCGCTGCTTGCTTTGTACAGACGTATTTTGTGCATTATTTTGGAACCGTGAACTCCTATATCCTACTAATAATGGCTATAGACAGATATGTGGCAATTTCTCACCCTCTTAGATACCCTATGATAATCACAAACTCAACTATTTTTAAACTCAGTGTCATTTCTTGGGTGATTGCTATTGCTCTTCCCCTAATGAATGTAACTAGGGCATTTCCTCTGCCTTACTGTGCAAGTAATGTTATTGTTCAGTGTTACTGTGATTATATTTCATTAATATCACTGGCCTGTACTGACAAGGCATTTTACTATTTCCCTTCATTGATTTTTGCTTTGGTTGTGTTACTGGTCCCTCTTTTCTTTATCATACTGTCTTACCTCTGTATAGTTGTGGTGGTCCTTCAAATCACGAACACCCAAGGTCTCCTCAAAACTCTCTCCACCTGCAGCGCTCAGCTCATCATAATCGCCCTCTACTATGTTCCGAGGAGTTTTGCATACCTGGCCACCTATATGGGTTTGGTGTTCAGCACAGATCTACGCATCACCATTATCATGGTCTATAGCCTCCTGCCTCCCATGATTAATCCGGTCATATACAGCCTAAGGGCTAAAGAGGTGAAGGAAAGTTTAATGAAATGGTTAAAGAAACAGCGCATTCTCCCCGGTACACAAAACGTACTCATGCATTGACTATTTTCTTTTAGAAAAGAGACTTTTGCATTCCATAACGGCATGTGATTACGGGGCAATAGTTATCTCTGATCATGGGCCACTGAGTATGAAAATGCTTATCCCCGTTTCCCAGTGCATATATCGTCCGTGGCGATTTAATCCTCTTCTACTCTCAGAAGAAGAGTTTGTAAGTTTCATATCATCTGAAATCAAATTTTATCTTGATATTAATCAAACTCCAGGAATGTCATTCTGTACTATTTGGGAGTCATTAAAAGCCTACTTAAGGGGTCAGATTATTCCATACTATGCCAACAAGAAAAAGATTTGTAATGAACATATTGCATTGTTAATCACTTAAATATTACAACTGGATAGGCTATATAATCAATGCCCTCTGCTGAGTTATTTAAAAAACGCATATCTTTACAAACAGAACTTGACACTCTGTCCACTCGACAGGCTGAATACCTTGTTTCAAAGACCAGACATGTTTACTATGAACATGGGACAGTTACATCGAAGATCCGCATCTGATATTCCCAGCAATTAATGATGTACAAGGTACTAAATATACAGATAATGAAGAAATCAATTCCTGTTTTGATCAATTCTATCAGACATTGTACACTTCCAGTGCCCCTTGTGAATTGTCTGAATTAGACAACTTTTTAAAATCTTTGAATATCCCCTCTTTAAGTTCTGGGTTAGCTGCTGTATCGGAGAAAGATCTTTCGGACATGGAGATTAGAGTAGCAATCAAAGATATGCAAAGTGGCAACTCTCCAGGGCCAGATGGTTTCCCTGTTGAATTCTTTAAAACATTTTCAGTCCAACTCTCTCCTTTGTTATTGCGGGTTTTCGAGGAATCCCTTGTTTCGAAATCTCTTCCTCCTTCTATGTGTCAAGTGGTTATTCCGATGTTACTCAAAGATAAAAACCCTCTTGATTGTGACTCGTACCGTCCTATTTCCCTTCTGAATACTGATGCAAAAATTCTAGCAAAGATCTTAGCACATCGGCTTGAGGGAGTGGTTCCAACCATCATCTCTCTTGATCAAACAGGATTTGTAAAAGATCGTTATTCCTTTTTTAACATCAGATGACTGTTTAATATCCTGTATGGGCATCTTCAGCCCGATTGTGGAGATGCTGAGGTGATTATTTCGCTCGATGCTGAAAAAGCATTTGACCGTGTGGAATAGGACTACCTTTTTAAAACATTAGAAGCTTTTAAATTTGGCCCTAAAATTATATCCTGGATCAGACTTCTATATACATGTCCTGTGGCCGCAGTGCATACTAGTTATAATATATCTAATTAATTTAGGTTACAACGAGGGACGAGACAGGGATGTCCTCTTTCCCCACTTCTTTTTGTTCTAGCTATTGAACCGCTTTCATTTGCCCAGAGACACAGCTCCTCTATTAAGAGGATTCATCAGGCAAGTTCGGAACACAAAGTTTCACTTTATGCAGAAGATATGTTGCTGTTTATATCAAATCCTCTCTCTAGTATTCCCGAATTATTAACTTAACTTTACTTGTGAAATTTGGAGAAATGTCTGGCTATAAAGTTAACCTTCAAAAAAGTGAGCTGATGCCTATTAAATCTACAGTATGGACGAGGTAGACATCGGGTCAATCCCGTTCAGGATTAGCCCTAAAAAAATTAAATACTTAGGTATATGGGTTACACACTGTTTTAAGGATTTGCATAAGGTGAACTATCTACCCTTATTATCCAGTCTAAAAAACAATCTAGACTGTTGGGATGCTCTACCCCTCACTCTCGGGGGAAGGATTAATTCGATTAAGATGAACGTGCTTCCAAAATTTCTTTATCTATCTCAATGTCTCCCTATCTTCCTCACTAAAACCTTCTTTTCTAAAGTAAATAGTCAGATATCTGCTTTTATCTGGAATAACTGGCCACCAAGGGTAGGTAAAAATATATTGCAGCTCCTCCGTTCAAAGGGAGGCATGTCATTTCCAAACGTTATGTATTACTGCTGGACAGCAATTATTAGAGCACTGCCGTATTGGATGAGAAGGGACGTGGTTAGCCCCAGTTGGACTGTTTTGGAGCGAGCATCAATTGATTGCACTTCCCCAATAGCTCTATTATGCTCTAAGCTTCCCCTTAAACAATCCATTTCGACCTAAGTTTCTAATCCGATTGTTGTACATTCTGTTAAGATCTGGAACCAGTTTAGGCGATCATTCAATCTTACGGAGTTGTCGCTTTCTGCACCAGTAACAAAAAAATCATATGTTTATTCCATCAGTGCTTGATGAAGCCTTTGACATGGAATAGGATCTCTTCATGACCTTTATGTAGAAAATAGATGTGCCACTTTTGAACAACTATCCGAAAAGTTTAATATTCATAGGTCCCAATTTTTTAGGTATTTACAACTCAGATGTTTTGTTTCATCTCATTCCAGTTGTTTCCCTTTATGCCCCCCAGATACACTTTTAGACTCCCTTTTTAAATGCAAAGCTAATTCTAAGCACACTATGAGTAAAATTTACTCACTACTTAATTCACACCACACTAGTTTAGGGGACCTCAAAACCAAATGGGAATCGTAGTGGAAACCATTCCAGAATCTGTCTGGGGGGGAAATCATTCAGAACGTTTACTCCTCCTCTATGTGTCTTAGACACGCGGTAATACAGTTTAAAATTGTACATCGACTTCACTGGTCTAAGGACAGACTATGTAAATTTAGGGCAAACATGGATCCATCGTGTCATTGATGTAAACAAGCCCCAGCCACATTGCTCCATATGTTTTGGTCTTGTCCTAAATTGTATAGATTCTGGCAATCTATTTTTGATACTTACCTCTAAAATATGTGGAAAAACTGTACATTCATCTCCTTTAATTTCAGTATTTGGGGTGGTTCCACCTGACATATTTTTGAGTAGGCAAAACTCTAAAATGATTGCTTTTTGTTCTCTGTTGGCTAGAAGGCTTATTCTTTATAAATGGGATTACCGTCCTCCAACATTTGGGCGTTGGATTAGAGAGGTTATGTGTCATATTCATCTAGACAAGATAAGATATACCGTTGGTGGATCTGTTGGGAAGTTCTATGCTACCTGGCAACCACTCATGTCCCTTGTTGAAAACATAACAACCGACATAACTACATAATAATTATGGCTGTGGCTTGTAAGTAAGCAATTTTATTTATTTACTTATTTATTTATTTGTTATTTATTTATATTTTTTTTTTTTTTTTTTATTTTCATATTATTTATTTATTATACTTTTTCCCAGCATTATGGGGGTGGGAGGGTGGGTATGGTTCTGTTGCGTTTTTTTTTGTCCTTGTTCCCATACTGTTCTGTACTGGTTAAATTGTGAAATAATACTAATAAAAAGACTTTGATAAAAAAAAAAGAAACACCACTCTGGTTTTACACGCTTTCCGACTCATATGATCAATCTATCGTTCATTTATTTGGGCTTCTTAAATATCTCGGGGCTCATGCCGGTAACTACATTATCAGTCTTGCTGATCAGCCCCTCAGTGTCACATTATATCAGCCATTTGTGGACAGTGGGTGAGATCAGAACAAACATAAGTTTGCCTCAGGGACCCTGCTCATACCGCATTATATTGCAAAAACAACGTTGATTCCTTTGATTTCTTTTGAAGTTTGTGGGCACCTAGTGTTAAAGCTGCACAACCACTTCCCTTGCTGCTGCAGATGGCAGTTTCCTTATGGAAGCCATTGCATAACTAGAGACAAGATGAGGCAACTAGTCGATCAGGGGGGTATTCCATGAAAGTAGCTAAAGAAAGGCAGAGTTTCCAGAAAAAGTCAGACTCAACCTAGCTCCATCTCTAAACTTAGCCTCATGTCATTCCACGAACGCAGTTCAGCTTTAACTAATCAAGGCTCATTCAAGACAGACTTGCGTAGTCTCACTTAGTGCGCACACCCGCGATATTTAAGAAGCCCAAACGAATGGATGAATGATAGATCGACCAAATGAGTCAGAAAGCCTGTAAAACGAGAGCAGCGTTTCTTTCCGCCACAGAACAAACGATGCTGATGGAGCTGTATGAAAAATACAAAGACGTAATCATTAAAAAACGCAATATCAGGGACTTGGCTTGGCAATGAATTGCAGACAGACTAAATGCATAAGTTACGTAAATGTTACAAGTGCTTAGTACAGTGGTACGGTGGTACAGTGGTTTATGCTGTCACCTTATAACGTGAAAGTTGCTGGTTCGATCCCCATAGCCAACAGCAAACTTTCTGGGTTGAGTTCACGTGTCATTATTACTGTATAATATTATTTGATCTCCGTAAAATACTTTCAGTCACATCCATGTGAAATAGTAAAATACCATTATAATGGACTTCAAGGGACCTGGCAAAACAGTCCGTTATATCCAGAGTTGCTGTATGCCCAGAACACAACTGCAGGACACCATTTACTCATGCCACACCCCAGCAGACACACTTGTACAATATAATAATCTATACCACATGTAGTAATCCAACTTGACCTGACCAGATGCGTGACTATTAATAATCCCGACTACGTATCTGCACTGGATATCACGGGCACGCCACGCGCCTTGTAGGCGGAGCCTGCACGTTCATTATAGCCAAACAAAACTACAGCTAAAAGCGGCCCTGGGGACCAAATTGTTTGTCCGTTATAAGCGAAATTCCGGTATATGCGAGTTCGCTATATCCGGTGCTTTTTCTGCATGTTCTTAAAGGCGTGCGGCCGGGACCAGCAGACCTCGTCCGTTATAGACGATATTCCGTTATAAGCAAGTCCACTATAACAGGATTTTACTGTAATTATTTTGGAATTAATTGGAATGCTAAGACGTGATTTTATAGGCTTTATTATATTGATTATGTAGCAATCTCAGCTCTGTTGTCCATATTATGGAAGTATCATGCAGGGGATTACTTCAGAAAAGATGGTTTTTATTCTCTGCTTTCTCGTCTTGCTTTCACTCACAGCACTGACTACAGGGTTCAATTTTTTTATATACGTATAATACAAGACAAATGTAAAATGTAACTCAGACAAAATCATGGCATTTTGGTAGTAACTGGATCAATTGGAGCAACTTTGAAATGTTGTCGTTGTATTTTTAACCTCGTATTTTTACATGTGAATTCGTACCATCGAATTTCCGATGCGTATTTCCAATGCATAAATATTCAATTTTAGAGTTTCAGTGGCATATAAAATTCAAATTGTAATGAGACAGATTTACTTCCATAGGTACACCTTACAGGTTAACAAAATAATTCAATCAGATAATGTAAAATATTATGTCAGATGAGGACACATAATTCAATAGATTACATGACATGAGTAGTAAGATCGCGGAATTTTGTCCGACGGAACGATCTTTTGGGAATCTGTTCCAACACATCGGAACTTCTTTGAGACAACACTAAACTAAGTGAGACAGCTAACCTGGTCCGGAGCAGACTTGTTCACTCACCTAAGTTACCATGGTTGCTCAGCGGGGATTCATTTAAGACACGTTGATGGAATTTCCACTTAAATGAGCCAGACTTGTTGAAATAAGTCAGACTTTCCCTTAATCCTGCTTCGTGGAATACCCCCCAGTTATGTTGCTTCTGCCTGGTCTGCCCGACTGACTAATAGTGTTTTAGAAAAAGGTTAGGGCTGCCCACCTCATTAATATACAGATGACTATAACTGTGAATTAATCTGGAAAGAAATAATGATTTGTTTTTGTGTATTAATTTACCTATGCTAATGTTTTTATGTTTTGTTTACTTCTACCAAATATTAAAATTTGTTTGTTTTTAAGTTTGTCAAGGGGACAAGGCATGATGCTGGCGGGGAAAGATAATGATCCACTTACGGGTCCACAAAACAGGTGCTGGAGTGCTGGGGGGATTCCTCACTGCTCCAGGCAAAGAGCCAACGTGGCCAACATGGAAGCTGGGCTAAATGCAGGAAATTGGAGAACTCCAACTGGCTGGTTGTGGTGGGGGAGGAATAGTTTGTATTTAGTTTAATTTGATTGTTTAGGTATATTTTTTGGGAGTTGACTTGATTTAATTTGATTTTGTTTATTTTGATTGAAACATTAGCTGACTGTTCTGTTTTGATATATTTGTGGTATTTGGCCAACCACTATATATAGTCCTTATGGTGTCTTGTCTAGGAGAAGGTCAGTTTGTTTGTTTTAAGTTATACGGTTAGCTGTGGCTTTTGTAAGTTGACTTTTTGTGGGCCCAAGTTTATTCTTTTGTTAATTGTTTTCTTTTTGTTAATTAAAAAAAGGGATATTTTTCTAAGCCAGCTGTGTTCCTCGTGCCTTCCATCTTGGTCCCTCACAATAGGAGAGAACAATCAGGAGACTCATGGGAACAGCACACAGGTGAATCTAATAAACTAAATCATGAAACTCAAACTAGGAATCAGAATCCAACACTAGGGGAATAACAAATACAGGTAAAACACAACCATGGGCACAAAGCAAAAAAACAAAACAATGCAAACCACAAAGCACAGGAACTAGAAAAACTGATACAAATGAAACACTGGGGAATAAATCTACTAATTACTAAAACAGAGGTGGCTGGCCTTAAACACACGACAGAGGGGTTAGTGGCTATACGCTCAGCCCATAGAGCCATACAGCAGTCCGGAGAGCGACCAAATGTGGAGCTGGCCAAATGGGGAGGAGACATGAAAGGCTGGGACAGAAGGGTGCAGACCCTGACAGTGTCGCATTTTTTCAGTAGTGCTGTAGTACCAAGACAAGACCGAGACCACAAAAAATTGGTCTCGAGACCAATTTTTTGTGGTCTTGGTCTTGTCTTGGTCTCGGACATAGCGGTCTCGATGGGATGGGGAAAAAAAGAGAAAACCGCGCACCCTCACAGAACAGTATCATTATTTATTATGCGCCTCAATTCAAATGCAACCAGTTAGATGCATCTATTTTAAAAACGCTACATTGTATACATTTTCTCAACGGACACTGCCACTGCTTCACAGTCCACACACATCATACACATTGCATCATAGCGAAGTCTGCAAAGAAATGTCTGAAAAAGTCCGTGAAGTTGCGAGTAATGACACTTTACAGCAATGCCTTTTTTCTCTACAGTTGATCTGAGTAGTGTGATGTTGATTCCAGCCTTGGTCTGTTTTTGGTCTTGGTCTTGGTCTCGACCAGCCTAGGTCTTGGTCTCGGCTTAGTGTGTCTTGGTCTTGATACTCTCCAGTCTCAGCAATGTCTTGGTCTCGGTTTAGGGGGTCTTGACTACAACACCATTTTTCAGGTCTGTATTTTATGCAGGTTCTCCATCTTGGATTCTTTGATTAATTCCATATGAGAAGCACTTCAATAAATATACAAAATGGTCATTGTGTTTATGCTTGTCACAAAAACACAAGGAAACCAGAAACAAAAGGACCACAAAGGGTCAAAAGAAGAGGCAGGGAGGATAAACCTGAAGGCATAAGGGTTAAACTAACAATAAAGTAATTACCATGGGAACAATAAAATGGAGCACTTACTGCAGAACTAAACACAGGCAATAACAAGCAGAAACCAAAGCACACAACATAGCATCTACAAATGGCAAGGAGAGACGCAGATACTGTATACACTAATAACAAGGGCTGCATGAGTGACAAGTGCAAATGTAACTGGTGCTTCCTGCCTGTACTTTGTCTTGTGTATGTGATGGTGATGTATGTCAGGTGCAAGAAAAGGGATGGAGTGGACACCACTGTTGTTGCTGATGTTCATTAAGCTCTCTCGGATGGGATACAATTCAGATACAATTAAAACAGGTAAGTCTCGCATGTACACAAGATGGCAGCGCATTAAGTTGCAGTGGCCTCTCTAGTTCCAAAACTTTGGCGCTAAAGTGTGGTTTTAGTCAACTTTCACACCAAATATATGCTCACACGGGTACCAGAACACCTGGTGCACATGTACATCACCACCAGACCCTGCTAAAACTAAAACACCGACAAGAAAATAAGTATAGACTGCTGGACTAGGTATGCGACGTAGGCTTACTATGGGGACCAGGCACTCAAACCGCGGCATCTCCTGATGCTGCTGGCCGGAGAAGGGGACATTGCAAGGGATGCGCGAGGAAGACGAAGCACAGAAAACAGGCAAGGATCCATGCTAGGCTAAAAGCTAATGCTACCTGGCCAGCTATCCTGTCCATCCTACTCGCCAGTGTTCACTCGCTGGATAATAAACTGGACTATACCTGACTCTAGAGGACTACCCAGCGTGAGTTCAGAAATTGCTTTGTTTTTGTTTTTAAGGAGACATAGCTCAGCGATGGCGTCAACACCAGGACAAGTAGGCAACTGAACAGGGGGAGGAATGATCTTGGGAAATGGGGAGCCACCGGCACCAACCACAGTGGGATCGGGTGGACAAACTATGTCCCTAACACAAGGTAAGTCTCCAGTCAATGCACCCTCAGGTCCCAACTTAGACGGCTGACCATGGACTTACAATGACCATGGCCCTACAAAGAGGTGTGGTCTTCAGTACAGGTACTGAGGCAAGACAGAGAAGCAGCAGAGGTCGATCCAGCAGCTGCTATGTCCGTGCCTATTACTGAATTGATGAGGTTGCACTCAGCAATTGACCGCGTGTCATCACAGGTAGGTCCTGTGGAGGAATTCACCTTTTCAGACCGGGCTGCCCCTGTGTGGTGACCTATCATTGATCCTGTAGATATGCAGGTTGGAATTTGAAGCCACAACCATGAACAGAGTAGGCTCCCATTTTTCAGCCAACTTGTGCTTGCCACTTGCAATTGTGTTTGCCGCAAGTATGACATCACTGACACAGGGCAGAGCCTTTGGCTCTCTTATTGTATTAATCTGCCTAGTGTTTCTGCTCAACAGTCAAGCTTTTCTGGCCCACAGTGATGGCTGAGTGGAGGTCTTCTGCCAGAGATTTGAAATAGGCATAATAATCACACACTGAGGGATCACAGAGCACATTTCTAAAAACAAGGTCAACTGGGAGTCGGACAACACAGCTAAACATCAAATAAAATGCTGCAAATCCAGTGGTTTCATCTGTGTTACAGCTGTACACAAAGGTCATGGTCTGCACCCAGTGCTGGACGAGGTACACAAACCATGTACTTCAGCTGAAGTAGAGATACTCAAGGTAGAATATTACTCCAAGTTCTCCATTTAAACTTCCACTAGAGTAAAAGTACAAAAGTATTTGCCTTCAAATGTGCTTAATTATTAAAAGTAAAACTGCCGTAATTTATTGTCGCTCTGATGTCCTATTATAATTTTTGTAACAGAACTGTTGCTTAACAACTTTACAATTTTAGGTGAAAAGCCTCTAATATCACTCTTGGCACACCAACCTTAATAGAATGTCATTAATTAGTCTGACACTAATGTCTGTTAGAATTAAAGAAGCAAAGTAGTCAGGCCTGGACCAGAATTGAATTTCTGACTGGGAGTTCAAGCCCCCAGACAGCCGAATATAAGATTATACAAAAATTATGCTATTATTATATGTTTCTATTACCATATTGGTAGTCTAGGCTGTTGTATGCACATTCTTACCTACAAGCTTTAATTTTACATTCATGTAACACAAACAGCTCAGGTTACAGGGTTTGTACAGATTTTTACCAAAAAATTCCATGACTCTATTCTGAGGCAAATTTCCATGAGTATATGTTCTCCCAAACAGGTCGGCTCAGGTCAGATTGGGGAGCATGCACTGATTCTAGGCGTAGCTGCACCCACCACATGACGAAAAGCCAGGTGTTACGTGGGTATCCCCTTGGCCTGGTCCAGCCAGCCGCTCAGGTCCTCAGGAATGAGGATTCTGCAAGCCGGATCACCCTCAAGGAAACATGACACATGGCCGTAGTGCTTTAACTGATGCTCCCTCACAATGTAGGTAATGTGCCTCATTTGAGACTTCCCTAGCAACTACTCATTTGACACAAAGTCAAACCAGCAGTACCCGCATGCTCTCCCAATCCATCTATTGACTTCATAGGAAGAGTCACCAGAGACATGAATGTCGGTGTTGAAGTAGGTGAACCTCTTGATGAGGTTGACATTCTCCCTCAGGACAAACACACTACTGACGGCTGTGCCCAAGAAGTGATTAAAGGCCTGGATCTTATCCAGGACACTTGCAATCCCAGACATTCAGACTCCTTGCTCAGTCTCTCCAGAGCCCCAGTGAGAGCCTCCATTGTCTCACAGCATCACAGATCACAGCATCGTCAGCAAAGTCAAGATCAGTAATTCTTTCTTCACCAACAGATGCCCTACAGCTGCTGGACCCCATGACCCTGCCCAACACCCAGTCCATGCAAGCATTGAGCAGACTAAGAGCAAGAACACACCCCTGGTGAACCCCAGAGTCAACTGGGAAGGATCTCCCTCCACTCTGCACAGCACTCACAGTACCAGTGTACTGGCCGGCTATGAAGTCCCGCAACTCCATCCAGCAACTTTGTCCAGCAACTTCCCGGGAAGTCTCAGGGGCACCTCGATCCCACAGGGCAGCTCAATCAACTGAGTCAAACACTTTATGAAACAATAAGGCTGCAATAGACCCTCTGCCAATATTCGCATTTGCACTCGATGATAACCCTCTGTGCTCGGATGCGGTCGATGGTAGACTTCTTAGGTGTAAAACCAGACTGCTCCGATTGCTGATAGGATGCAAGTGATCACATATCCTATTAAGGATGACCCTGGCAAGGGCTTTATCCGGCACTGTGAGCAGTGTTATCCCCCTGTAGTTGCTGCAATCCAGGCGATCACATATCAGCATTCACCCTTTCTACCCCCCCTCACCTCGAAGTTCCTCCATGTTTTCCCCTTGTGTGTGAGCTCTGCGTTTCAGTATTGACCCACAGCTCTTGACTACTTGGATCCTGTGTACCCCGACTACAACTCCACATCATGATTTCAAGTCTGGTATCCTGTTCCTGAGCCTCCCCGGTGCCGACCTGTATTTGGATACTGACCACGTGCCTGTCCTGTCACTGACATTTGCCTGAAGTGACTTAGTAAAAACTGGTAGCCTTTCAAGCTTGTGTGCAGGACTTTGTTCGTTAAAATTCTTTTGTTTCAGTTCATAGTTTTTCTAAATTGCTGAAGCACATTTCATGAAACATACCTAACATTCTCAAGACTCTAAGAGCATTTCTCAAAACAGTTCATGCATATAGCACAACACTATGTTTTAGCTGCAATAGCCTGTAACTTACCCAAAACAATTAGCTTATGTGTGTCAAAAGCCAATAATTTCACCAATAAGTTAGTCAGTGGCACCAAAATGAAAAGTACAATCAGCATCGTTTTGATCATGGGAGTCAAAATCCTTAGGTATATTTTCAGTATGTCTGTGTACGAATGCTCCTGAGCTCCACAATGCTGAATGATATTCGTTTCCCACTTTCCTATTGACACTGACAGATCAATTTTCTATAGCAAACTGATATTTATTCATATCAAAGACATCAAGTTCAACACTGTAAGGCTATACAATACAGTATGTAAAATTCACTGGCAAGAGAAAGCACTCAAATGTACATGTAATTTCTTCAGCTCTCAAAACACAGTACAATGGCAAGCCAGAAAGTCACACAGTACTGAATAACAGATAAAGAGTAAAATGGCAATACAAGAACGACAAAATTGCAACAAAATCCTGTATTGTGGGAACCGAGAACACAACAATGGCATGTCACTGCAATTTATTAAATATATTTTTAAAGCTTGATTAACTGTTTTGCATGTGCTGATTAACACAATGAACACAAACATATATTGTTTTGGATGTAAACTTATAAATGGGAAACTACATTATCTATTTTGACCTACTACACTAAGCAACTGAAAATTGCGCCAAATGATGACAATTGTACAAAACCATTTGCATATATGTACTAAAACATTAGGAAATTTGCGTGAAGCATTATGGTGTGGGGGTTACACTTGCTGTTTTGCAAATGTTAGGCCTCATTGCCATTTGAGAAATGCTCCAATTGAGAAAAACTGTAACAGACCAAATTAGTGATTACACTACACTGTGTGCAGAATTTTTAGTGTGTATTTTATTTGTATCTTATCTTCTGACCAATATTTTCAGTCCAGATGAATCTGTAGTTAAGAATGAACAGTCTAAAAGACAGTACATGTTCAGTATTTTGTCTGAGTACTTTCTGTTTGGAGAAAAACAGGAAAACATAGATACTTTCCTGTACAGAATTATTAAGTAAATTTTTATGACTATTAAAATGGGCCAGAAAAGGACCTTGCAGAGCAGAAAAAACAAAACTGTAAAGTGCCAGTCAGAGGGATCCAAAGCAATCAAATTTCTAAAACCTTTAAAACATGATTATTTTACAATCAAGTGTTTTGTGGCCAACAGACAATGTGGACGAAAGAAACATGTAGCGAGAAGAAGACACAAATTAACTGCCAAAGCTATCTGTCAAATTAAAGGGGAGACTCTTTAGAACTCTTTAGAATCAAATGCCACCAAAAAAACTGCAATCTGAATGGAATCTCTGGAAGCACTATGCACAGTGTGTTACATGACAACGCTAGGATCACAAATGCTGAAACATAGCCTCCACTCAGTAAGGCATGCAAGCTAAAATGTCAATAATGTGCACAAACACATCTCAAGAGTGATTTTCTAAAGGTTTTGTGAACAGATGAGATGAGTGTGACTCTTGATGGAGCAGATGGATGGGCCCGTGGATGGTCACCTTCTTCAAGCATCAACAGCGTGGTAGAGGAGTGATGGTGTGGGCTGCAGTTATCAGTGATGAACTTGTTGGATCGTTCAGACTTCCAGATGGTATAAAAATTAACCACAAGATCTAAGGCCAATTTCTAGACGATACCTTTTTCAAACACTGGTACAGGAAGAAGTCAGCAGCTTTCAAAAAGGATATGATGTGCATGCAGGACGGTGCCCCTTCCCAAGATATGCATGCAGGACAGTGCCCCTCTGCATGACATGCATGCAGGAGGGTGCCTCTTCACATGCATCAAAGTATTTCATAGACTGGCCAAGAAAGGTGATTGAATTATGACCAGGCCCCAATCATCGCCTGACTTAACGCCCATTGAGAGCTACAGGGCCTGACTAAAGTATGAGATTTACCAAGATGGTAAGCAGTACACTTCTCAGAGCAGTGTCTGGGAGGCGGTCCTAGCTGACGTAGCTAATACAGGACGGGATCAAAGCAAAAACTTGACTGGTTCAATGGCGAACAGGCTCATGATGGTTATTCAGAAGAAAGGTGGCTATACAGGACAATAAACTTGGTGAAGTTTGTTATTTCTTATATAGACTGAAAAAGACAATTTTATTATTATTTCTGTTGATGGTGAAGTGAGAAAAATCCACTTAGTTTCCGATTGCCTAATAATTCTGCACACTGAAAATCAAGTGCTTTTCTTTTATCTTTGTTTGTGAAAGTCTTATGTAACATTTTCTCTCTAAATACATTTACTTGAAGCAAAAGAAAACTTCATAATTTATTTTTATAAGTCTGCCCAACTTTTGCTAAGAAATATGTCCGGAAATAGTACTTGCCTAATAATTCTGCACACAGTGTAGATGATACTAGTACATGTTCCCAGCTGAGGGGAAAAATTTGACACTTTAAGTGACTTTCTCATTGTTATGGTGAGATCATTTTGGCCCCAGCATATGTTGTATTGAATCAATCAGCATAATAAAAATGTTATCAATTGCACTTATAAAAATTATCAGTGGTTGGAAACCAAAACTAAATATGTGATGGACAACAATGTTGTGTAATTGCCTGTGACTGTAAATGTCTCTTATGACATAACTTTATGATGCTTTATTAAGCCATTACATTTTGCTCCGGGGTAGGTGTCATGAAATGAAATAATAAGCAATTAGGAAGGGGGTGATTTCTCTTGCAAAGCTGTTAAATATCCCCACTTTCACTATAAAGAGAACATCAGCACAGCGGTTCTCCACTTCTTCATATGGCTTCACTTTTGGATTGGGTAGTTCACCTCTGTCCACCATCTTGATGTAGTGCAGTGGTTCCCAAACTTTCTCTGCAGGGCCCCCCTTTTCTAGATAGGAACATTATTGACCCCACCCCCCCGACTCCCCTTGAATCTACACAGGTTCAGATTCAAACTTTATTTGAAATACAACTCCCTTTTCTAACTGAGCAAAATGAATGCAATTACAAATGGTGCAATTTCACCACTGTGGGAGAAAAAAAGAACATACTGAAGTTATAAACAAGAATAAACAAATGTCTCCACGAAAATGGCTGGGAAAATTAACCAGTTCCCAGTCAGAAAAAAACTTAAAAGGGGATCATCTCAAGTCTCACACTTTACAGTGGCTGTCGTGGGCTTGCTTTGTGCTGCAAATCTTCTTAATTCGGGGTTGCAGCTGGGAAACAGCCACTCTTAGTTCCTTTTCAATGTCTAGCTTTGATCTGTATTTTGTCTTAATAGAGGCCACAGCAGAAAAACCTACCTCACATAGGTAGGATGTAGCAAAAGGAAGGAGTGTGCCCACAGCTTTCCCTCCTAGCACTGGGTAATCCTTCTCCACTGCAATCCAAATTTCAGCCAGTGTTTTAGACTTAAACTGCAGCCTCATTGATGAATCTGAGATGACATCAATGAACTGTTCCTCCTCTGCAGTGCTGAAATCCTCATGTGGTGTAGCACTGAAGGGGTCTTGGATCCAGTCAAATTTTTTAGAATCCTGGGTTGGGAAATACTTCTGGAAATATTTTTGTAGGGCGGAGAGGTGAGCTTTCATGCATGGGATAATTGTGTTCTGAAGCTTGTTGAGCTCAATGAATGTTGTCAGGTTCCCAAATGAGTCTTAATTTCCCTCAGTAACTCGCTGCTCCCACATCTCCAGTTTTCTTGTGAATGATGTGATTTTATCGGCCAGATGTGGAAGGTGTGTATTGGTGCCTTGCATCTGCAGATTTAGTTAATTGAGTTTCTGAAACAGGTCACTCAGGTATGCAATTTGTCATTTTTAAACTTATTGGCAAGCTTGTGACCCTCCTCCTCCATGAAAGCGCTGATCTAATCTCGGAGCTCAAATATCCTGGTAAAAACCTTCCCGTGTGACAGCCAACGAGCCTCACTGTGAAACAAAACAGCTGTCCTTGAAATCCTGGGCATCGATATACCTGATGCACGTTATCAATAAACACCCAGGTAGCATGCCCGTATGGGAAAGACATGGGCCATCTGGTCTGGCCTAGCTCACATTTTACCCATGTGGGGCCCATATGGGTTAGCCCATATGCAATTTCATTTTGGGGTAGATGTGGGCTGAACGATATGGGCACCATATGGGCAGGATCTGGGCAAACCCATATGGGTTAAATGTGGGCTGAGTGATTATGGGTTCCATATGGGCAGAATCTGGGCAAACCCATATGGGTTAAATGTGGGCCCCAGATAAATCCCACATCTTTACCCATATGGGCTGGCCCACATTGTGCCCAGGTAATGTGACCCATGTGGGGCCCAGCAATAACCCATACCGAAGCCATTTGGGCGTTCTGGGCCGGCCCACATGGGGCCCATTCGATTCATGGGTGCAGAATTCATATTTTGGCCCATATGAGGCCCATGTGGGAATGCTACCTGGGCAGTCTCTGTTACTGTAAGTCGCTTCATCCACCTGCAGCGCAAAGTGGCGGCTGTCCCGCACCTTGTCAGTCAGCTGCTCCTCTATGTCATCTGACATGTCATGAATGCGCCTCACGATCGTATTGTTTGATAACGGAATTGCCTTTAACTTGCTGGCTGTTGCTTCATCAATCATAAATGCAACCATATCGATAGCAGAGGGAAGTATTAATTCCTCAGCTATTTTGTGCGGTTTTTTACACTGAGCAACTTGGTAGGCAACTTTGTATGATGCCAGTTGAGCGTTTTTAGGCAAAGATACAGCTTTAGCAAAGATGCTTTGCTGTGCCTGGCAGTTTTCCTTTAAAGAAATCACCTGCCTTATCTTTATGCTTAGGGTATATTGTCTCCAAATGACGTCTTAATTTGTTCGGCTTCAGACTGTCAGCAGCGAGTATTTTCAGACACACAACACACTGTGGTCTCTCCTCGTTACCCACCATTGTCGTTGTGAAACCAAGGGCCAGATATGAATTATCATATTTTCTCTTCATTGCTTTAGACCTTGAACTTGCAGCTGATGAAGAGTCAGCCTCTGCTGGAGGCTTGGCTGGGTGCACAAACTCGTCCATGTTTTTGCAAGCAGTGCTTGAGTGGAGCGTAGGCTATCCCATTGGTGTGCTCCTCTGCAATACCTCTGCACCCCCCAGTTTGGGAACCACTGATGTAGTGTTTGACATGCGGTCAGAGCAGCATTCCCCTTTCTGATTCATTGACATTCTCTACCCACTGGTCCCTGCTAAATTTAAGCATGGGCATGCTACATCTGGTCCCTGTCCTCAAACCCATGACGAGCAGAGCAATCGTAGAACAACCAGAGAGTCCGTGTTCAACTTCCCAGTCGGTGGATTTTCATCCATCTCTGACAGCATTCTGCAGTATATGCTACCCACATGAACCGAGGTTAATTAGCAACTTCCCCACATCATTCTGCACTTGCTCCTGGAGCATTTCAAACACTTTCCAATTCACATTCAGACCATCCATTGAAATTTGGGCGAGATTCATGACTCCGATCTCTGAAAGCAATCCCTTCAATTTCTCAGCGATATCTTACACTGCAGAATGGCCGAATAAACTCTGACCCCTTGGCATGGCTAGCTAGAGTGGCCTCTCCCATGTTAGATATTTCTAAAGTTTTACTACACAGTTGACATTTGGCATGTCCCAGGTCCTGATCTTTCTCAGCCCATGCCCTATACTTATTCAAGTGAAGCCGTACATTTTTCAATCAACATTTATCCAGCATTTCGCGACTGAATCTCCTGCATCCCTGAAAGCTCTCAAAACTCCATCTCAGTTCTGACGTTTAATAGTGTCAGGTGACTACAGATCTACAGTTATTGTTAACGTACTGTATAAAGATTCTTCTCACTCGATCTAAACTGAACCATTTACTTTATTATACAGTTATTTACAAATAACTTTTCCATACTTTTCTTTGTTTATTTAGTTTTCCAAAGCTTTTCCAGGCTCGGAAATTGTTCTTTTCAAATTCAATGACACAAGTGTACAAATCTTGTGATTAGGTCTTCAGTCGTTGTCAATATCGTTCATAAGGAACTCACTCTTCTGGTTATTCTTCAATCTAACTCCATCGGCCATGTATCCACATACCCGACCAACTCCAGGGCCGTCAAAAACGTCACTGACTATGTAAAAAGAACGATTAGAAGTGTATCCGTTTTAATGGACCACCAACACTATTTTTACTTAAGTATATATTACTTTTACTTATTGTTTACTTTTTGCACTTTGTATAGTGTCTTTGCAGTTTGTGCGTTTTGCATGAAATATATGTTTCCCTACACTGTGGGCAAACATAGAAACTTGCAGCGATATTCAGTTTTCCAATGGAAATCAAGCAATCAACTGACTGCTATTGTGATAAGGATACCTCAAATCAGATCAAAGTTTATTTTTATCTGTCAAATGCATAACATTATTTCAGATACCAGTAGATTTTGAAAATTAAATGAGTGCAGAGCCGTCTCATTCTATTAATGCACTAATCTGTGATGCAGAAAAGTTTGATCATCTGGGTCAAATTCTATTTCATTCATTTTGACTTTCTCATACTCCCAACCCCTCTAGTACAACACTGCATAATACAACATCCCCTATAATAGACACCATATGCATGCTGAAGTTTGAGAGTGAAGATGCTGGTTAACCCTTGATAGTTGAAGGCATAGTGGCCTTGTTTGCAGCAAGTACTTTCTTTCTTTTTATCTTCATGTTTAACCACCTTTTTTTCCAGGAGTTTTGCAGCTGACAAAATTCACTGCAGCAGTGATATGTTTCCATTCCACATATTCTTTCTTATTTGTTATTCCTGTGCTGAGACCCCCAAAAATAACATTCAACATGCCTCTATCATACTGCTGAAAATTCCTCATTGTTTTTTTTATTGAGAATTGCGATTGTTGGACATTGCAACCAGAAAGGCTTGATTTTCATATTTTATGAGCATGCAGTTTGTTTGCATTGACCATTTGTAATTATGTCTGGGTGGCAACTGGACAAGATCTCAAACTTGTGCATGTACATTCATTTAAAAGTGAGTATCAATTCATCAAGGGGAAAACTGCATACGTACCATTAATTTTCTGCACCAAAAAAGCAGTACTCTTTCTGATATCCAATCCATCCATCCATTAATTAACCATTCATAATGACTTAACAAAACATGGAATATTTTAATTACTCCTCCAGGGAAATATATTCACAAAGGTTTATCTGAGTAAACCATTCAGTTAGCAGGGGAAATAATACTGCATATATATATAGATGGGTGTTTGTAATACAGGAAATGACAGCAGTGTTCATCCCTGGTAGTAAGGTAAAGGGAGCTTGCAACCTGTTGAATGAGCCTCTGGATTTTAATGTTCTCACATCTATTTCAGCTAATAAACAAAATGGTTACTGTCTCAGAACTGAGTGTTAGACCTGAGTTGACAAAATGCTTAGCAGTGCCTTTGAGCAAATCTCCAACATTTCCATGAGTCAAAACATGGGTTGGATTAATGTTATTTTTAATTTTAAATAGATTTTTTTTCACATATTTGGACATGGACAAAGAATAAATATAACAAGAGGCTGAAAATACTTGTAATCATGGTTTTAAATTTTTTGTTTTTCTTGGCTCAATTTCACTTTTAAAAGACTCACATTCAGTTCAATACTGATAAATGCAAAACTTACATAACAAATAGTGATAAATATTACAGATGTGTATTTTGTGGTTATCTTTGCATGCATATTGTACCAGTATACTATAATATACTCATTAAAAACCAGCCTACAGAACATTGTTCATTCAATCCAAAGTTTGAATTCCTCCTCTTTGTGATTTCTATCAGTTTTACAGATCCACTTCAGGACTGTAAGTATGGGTGGTGTAGAAGGGTATTGATTGGTACTGAACAATAAATGATTATCAATAATAATTCACAATAATCTGTGGAAAGGCCTAGTGATTGTCATAAAAAGCATCAAAACATTAGCTAACTTGAGCACTACTTGATATATACAAGCAGAATATACTCAAGCAGAGTAATTCAAATTCTCATTGCTTATTTGCTATTTTAGATAAGTAATTATGAAAGATCTATTAATGGATGAATGGATGGATGTGTAAAATACATCTGCCGAAATTGCTGCCGAAATTAAACAATTGATATCTTCTCCAGAAGTGAGGGAGAAGAACTCAATTGTTCCTCATTGGAACAATTTATCAAACCTGGTGTATGCACGTACAGTGCTCACAGAAAGTCTTGGGGCACAAATATAATTTTTGTAATGATTTTTGTTTTAATACCAATAAAACTTGCTTACTGAATTAAGCAAGCATCCCAAGACTTTCTGTGTGAGTGTGTACACATGCACAAGCTTAAGATCCTGCCCACAAATACTTATAAGTCGTCAATGCAGTGCGAGCAGTGACTTTAGTTGGAGGGACAGCAATTGGATGACTGGCAGGACGGTCAGCAAATCATTTCATTTGATCCAGGCAGAGGCCCAAAAATGTAATATTTTCTCAGCATAGGTACAAAAATAGGAAAGGGATATGCATATATAAAGATTGTATGGGAATAACCCAGGTTGGAGCAGCAGTCCATCATAGGGCACACACACCATTCATGCCTATGAGGAATTTGGCAGCTCCAATTAACCTAGGCATGTTTTAGACTGTGGGGAGGAAACCAGAGAACCCAGAGGAAATCTCACAAAAACATAGGGAGGTGCCCAAACCATAGAGCATTCACTTGAAATATTCATGAATGGCTGAAGTGCAGTCCAGCTCTAACCCCACCTGAGCAGGCCTGCCAGTCTGTGGGCGCAGTGCCTCCTCTGTCCATACACTCAGCTCTAACCCCACCCGAGCAGGCCTGCCGATCTCTGGGCACAGTGCCTCCTCTGTCCATACACTCAGCACTCTCTGCCCTGTTGGCTGTGCAAACCAGCAGGTCCGAGGCCGCTGCATGCATGTCTAGATAACAACTTGTTTCAATTAATTTGCACAAAGGAGTATATTAAAGTGTGATGAAGAAAAATTACTGCTAATTGTATATTAAACTGTGTAATAACTAAGACTAAGACTAAAGACTAAGTTTACGTCAAATCATTCTAGACTCTCATCTCGCAAGGAACTCCAGTTCAACATGTCCATTGGAAACCAAACCTCTATAAAGGAATTTCTTATTTTGGGATTCCCTGGACTTGACCCGTTATTATGGCCTTGTCTCTGCTGTGTTATTCTTGGTATATATATCTACTTTATTTGGAAATGCGATATTCCTTCTTCTGTTTATAACAGACCAGAATCTTCAAAAACCAATGTACTTCATCATATTGAACCTGGTTGTGTCTGACGTGTCGTTCAGCACCACCACCTTACCGAAGATCATTGCCAGGTACTGGTTCCAGGTAGGGACCATTTCATTCACTGCTTGCTTTGTACAGATGTTTTTGTGCATTATTTTGGATCTTTGAACTCCTTTGTATTACTAATAATGGCTATAGACAGATATGTGGCAATTTGTCACCCTCTTAGATACTCTATGATAATTACAAACTCAACTATTTTTACACTCAGCATCATTTCTTGGGTGATTGCCATTGGTGGCCCACTGATGAATGTAATTAGGGCATTTCCTCTGCCTTACTGTGCAGATAATGTTATTGTTCAGTGTTATTGTGATCATATTTCAATAATTTCACTGGCCTGTACTGACAGGACATTTTACTTTTTCCCTGTGTTAATTTTTGCTTTGGTCGTGTTACTGGTTCCTCTTTTCTTTATCATACTGTCTTACCTCTGTATAGTTGTGGTGGTCCTTCAAATCACCACCACCCAAGGTCGCCTCAAAACTCTCTCCACCTGCAGTGCTCAGCTCATCATAATCACCCTCTACTATGTTCCGAGGTGTTTTGTGTACCTGGCCACCAATGTGGGTTTGGTGTTCAGCACAGATCTACGCATCACCATTATCATGGTCTATAGCCTCCTGCCTCCCATGGTCAATCCGCTTATATACAGTCTAAGGGCTAAAGCGGTGAAGGAAAGTTTAATCAAATGGTTACAGAAACAGCATGTTGACATACAGAAAGCCAACATATCTATTATTTATAAATGACTCTACATTTTCTAATAAACTAGATAATAATGAAATTGTGTATTTGTCTACATATATATCATTTTTATTTTGCAAACTTTGTTCAAACAATGAGAGGTCCATGTTTGTTTGATCTCTGAGGCATGACACAGAAGTGCTACCCTCCATGTCACTGTACAATAACAAAAAAAACATAAATACAAAATAAATCCCTATAATAAATCCATAATAATGTATAATTTAATTTATCAATTCAGTCAAATTCAGTTCTAAATGATATATCAATACATTTCTTTATCTTTAATTCAAAATTTATTGCAATATTTATTTTCATATTTATTCTTCATTCTTTTATTTCCCGATTTACTTATTTATTTCTTTGCCCCTGTGCTAATTACCTGCAACACAGGCTAAGAGAAGGGATGATCTGGGGGAATTTCATAAAGGAGGAATACTTCAGCCAGATAACTTAAGCCGAATGTAAAGATTGTCAGATTGTGAAAGACTGTGAAAGCACTGTCATAAATAAATATATTTTTTAATACCCAACCACCCCCCCCTCACGTGAAGATTGCTATTCGAATTCTAAATAGCCGCATTACCGTGTATTCAAATCGCATTCACATGGTGATTTGATGAACAACGCAATGCTGAAACGTGATCCAGATATATCCCCATCAGCGCCATAAAAGTGGGGGTGTAATGATCGGTCGTAGGGTGAGCGAGCAGGGTGTGGGAGAATTAGGACCCAGCATACGGAACTCCAAAAACGAGGTTTATTGGGGCCAACAAGGCACGACATGGTACAAACGTTAATGACAGGCCTGGGGAAACAGACTGGAATGCGGACTAAATACACCAGACTGAGGGCAGAAAACACGGAACAGCAGGTAAACGGAAGGATTCCACACAAAGGTAATGAGGTGGGCGTGGCACATGCAAGGGCTGGACGATCAGTCATGACAGAACCCCCCCCCCAAAGGCGTGCACTCTGGGCGCGCCTCAAGGGAAGAAGCGGACGAAACTGGACCGGGAGAAGGGGACCTGGAATACAAAACAAAACCATTAACGAGAGACTGGGAACAGGACGGAAACACAAAATAGGCACAGGGGCAGAAACCAAGACAAAATCTGACAAAGAACAAGAAATGCAGAGAGACACACCAGAAAGGGAGACACTGGGGGAACACCAATGGGAACGCAAGGGCCAGGAGTGAACATGGGAGGCACATAGGGATGAGGAGCAGAGACAGGAGGAACAAAGGGACCAGGAGGGAATGGAGGAGACACAGAGGGATGAGGAGCAGAGACAGGAGGGATGAAACAGGGAGGACGAAACCAGGATTGCGGACTCAGGGGAGCCCTAGGGAGCCTCAGTGGGTGGTAGCCGGAGGGGCCACAGGTGACCAGAAGGCCGAAGCCAGAGGGACCCCAGGCGACAGGGAGACAGGAGCAGGGGGGAACCACGAGGAGGGTGAGGAGATGGGCTGAGGGACAGGTGAAGGAGTCGAGGAGGCAGCCGGAGGGGACGACTGCGCTGGCAAGGAGGGAGGGGTAGCCAACGCAGGCGACAGCACGGCCAATGCCGGCGAAGGCATCGTCCACCGACGTGCCGGAGCAGCCAAGGAAGAGGGCTGAGCAGGCGTTGTTGGGAGCCCCGCAGGCGGCCAACAAGGCAGTGGAGGCGAGACCGAAGACGGTCGACGAGCCCTCGGAGGGGCACCTGCAGGCCACAGCCTATCAGGAGCCCGGGGAACCACAGGCGAGCCCCGATCTCTATGCCTGTGGCCTCTCCCCTTTCGGGACATGGGAGAGACGGGAATCAGGCCAGAATCAACCCTTCTGGGGCGATAGCGGAGGAGTCCTCCCCCGGGGGAGGGGGGCCTTTAAGGAAATCCCGGAGGGGGTCCCTTGTCAAGCTCCTCCTCTCCACCCAGCAATGGAGGAAGAGCGATGGTCCCACAGTCGGGGCCCTCCTCGAGAACAGGGCCAGGAGTCCGGGGAGCTGGTGAGGCTGGAGCCGGGTCCGGAACCGGGGGGACTGAAGCAGGAGGTGCTGGGGACGGCTCAGGCGGCACAGGAACCACTGGGGCTGGAGCTGGGGTTTGCGCCTTGGTAGCGGGTGCCGTCCTGGGACCCGTGGGATGGCATTCCCCCCAAACCTGGCCTTTTTAAGAGCCAAGCGCTTCCCTGAAAAGGGGTGAGCTGCCAGCGCTGCCCGCATGTAGGCCGCATCAGGCACCAGCAAAGCTGCAGCCGGCAGGCAGCTTCCGGGCGCAGGTGAAGCAGCAACAGGCGAGCGGGTTCCGGGCGCAGGTGAAGCGAAGACGAGCAGGGGCCAAGCCGGGACCTCAGGCGAAGCATGACAGCAGTCGCTGTAGCAGGCGGAGCTGGTAGGGGCAGAGCAGAGACGGGCGGCGGTGCCGGTACCTTGGACGGAGCCAATGGCGAAAGCGGCGCCGGTCCCTCGGACGGAGCCGAAGGTGGCGCCAGACCCAGGGTGACGGGTGCTGCCGCAGGCGGAGGTGGCGCTGAGATGGCAGGTGCTGCCGCAGGCAAAGGCGGTGCTGGTGCTTCTGGCGTAGCAGACAGTGGAGGTGTAGCCGGGGCCTCGGGCTCCGCACCGGGCGAAGCCGCCGGGACATAGGGCGAAGCAGCGGGCGAAGCCGCCGGGACATAGGGCAAAGCAACGGGCGAAGCCGCCGGGACATAGGGCGGAGCAGTGGGCGGAGCTGCCGGGACATCAGGCGGTGCTGGAGGCAGAGGCGGCGGAGGTCTAGGAGCCTCAGGCAGCGGTGGAGGCCTAGGAGCCACGGGCGGCGGCGGAGGCCTAGGAGCCTGGACCTTGGGCGAAGCCAGAGGTGGAGTCTGGACAGTGGGCGCTGCAGGAGCCTCCGATGGCACAGCCAGAACGGGCAATGCAGCTAGGGCTTCCGACGGAGATGGAGGTGACGGGAGGCGGCGATTGCAAGGGCACCCCAAAAGGCACTGTGTCCGCTGCCAGGACTGGGACCCGGCTGGGTGGCGATGCCGTGGCTGGGGCCCCCGGAGCTAAGACCACGGGCTTAGCCGCAGCCGGTTCAGGGACAAGCAGGACAGGGACAGGCAAAATAGGTGGGCTGGACCGAATAGGCAAAACAGACGGGCCGGGCCGAACAGGCAAAACAGGCGGGCCGGGAACTTCGGAGAGCACTGTCGAGGGGGTCTGCTTTGTCTTCAACAGGACCTTTGTCTTCTGTCCTCGATGTGCTGATGTTAATGCTCCTAAAACAGCAATGTCATTTAAGTATATGACTGATAAATGGCAGGTCCTGGATTCGAATACCGTTACAGAAAGTTTGCTCAATATCCAGCAAGTTAAGGTCTAAGTTGTTTTGTGTAGCCCATTTTAGGACATACACTCACCTAAAGGATTATTAGGAACACCATACTAATACGGTGTTTGACCCCCTTTCGCCTTCAGAACTGC